>CM055116.1:1145720700-1146251632 GCA_029206835.1 Rana muscosa | reverse complement strand
AAGCGGAACTTCCACTTTTGGGTGGAACTCTGCTTTCAGCTCTGCACCCCCTTTTTTTTGACAGCTCATACAAGCTGTATGAATTCTGGACTTTGAACAGATGTAGGGAAGAGGCGACAGCAGATAAATAGGTACAACTTAAGTAGGATGATTGTTTTCATCTCTGTGTATCACCTGAGGCCAGTCACTGCACTGGGTAGGGGTTTACAACCAATTTAGGCTCTGTTTCCACTATTGCAACCCCAAAGTTGCGCGATTTTGCCGCAATGTTTTGCCGCAATGCCTGTGTAATAATAAGGTCTAAGGACCTCAAGTCGCATCAAAGTGGCACCAAAGTAGTGCAGGGACTACTTTGAAATCGCACAGATATGAACGGTACTCATTGGAAATCATGGGGTACGACTTGTCATGCGACTTTTCAGTCCCAAGTCGCATGACAAGTCGCACAAGTGGAAACCGAGCCTTAAAAGGTACCAAAAACTTCAAGCTTTAGAACCACTTTAACCACTGCCTCACAATTAACAGCGATGTTGTCAGCCTTTCATGCGCACTCCTTCAGTTGGCCACTGGACTTTCTATAATGATAGAAGTGTTTATATAGTCCAACAGAATAAGTGCATTTGACCCACTTATACTCATCTTTCCAGTGTTCCCTTAAAGGGTAGCTCCCCTTTCTTGGGGGGGGGGGACAAAGAAAAAATAATATAGCGTATACAATTGCGATACAATTACTGTATTTATTGGCGTATAACACTCACTTTTTTACCCTAAAAATAGAGGGTAAACTGTGCCTGCGTATTATACGCAGGGGGCTGTGGAAAAAAAAAATCCTGAAACTTCCCTCTTAAAGTTAGAGTGCGTGTTATACGCCAATAAATATCGTATATTGTAATTGAATGTTAAAAATTAAATTTCCTTTTCAATATGTAGCTCTGTAATTTTCTGAAAATGCAATGCAATATGGCTACATGGAGTTGTTCTGTACACAGAACGTGTACTGACCACTCTCCAGAAACATAATTTCCTGCTCTTGTGATTGGCGCACCAATTTTCCCAGAAGTTTGCCTAAGATACAAGTCAGATTTCAGGCATCCCCTTCAACAAAAATTTCATTTTTGGTAAGATATTTCCAATAGGGGCACATCTAAAAAGGATGCAGGCCCAGCAGCTTTCCTCATTAGTGCCCTGCAGCTGCCACAGCTGACTGTTAATTATGAAACCACTCCAATTAGACTCACTCAGCCAAGAGATACAGACAAAAACACACTTGGATTTCTTCAGAATAACAAAAGGTAGGAATCTGCAATGAAGGTTGTTATAATCCTTGCAGTGTACATAGATCACCCAGGGGGGAATGTTTGTTTCTCAACAAAAGTGGAGTTACACTTTTAAGGAGTAAAGTTTTGAGGTTTTTCACCTTAATGCATTAAGGCGAAAAACCTTCTTTGGTGCAGCTGCCCCCCAGTTTAACTTACCTGAACCTGATCTTTCCAGCGACAAGAATGAGCCCAGCAGCTCCAGCTGCTGTCTCGGGTCCTCATTGGACAGCTTTAAAGCAGCAGGAGCCATTGGCTCCTGCTACTGTCAATTAAATCCAGTGACACGGGAGTGGGGCCGTGTCTTGCTGTCTGTGTCAATGGACGCAGCAGCAGGACTCGGGAGCGCACCGGCACGAGTGCCCCCATGGAATGCGGCTATCCGTTGAGGCAATGCGGAGGAGGAGCCAGGAGCGCCGCTGTAGGCCCCCAGAAGAGGAGGATCAGGGCTGAAGCACTGTAACACATGACCAAGGGAGTGAAGTCACTGCTCCCCATAGTTTCGGACACCAATGTTTTTAGTGCCAGCTTCAACAGAGGCGGGAGGTGCAAAGGAGTACTGGCAAGGCAAGTATTAGGGGGAGGGGGTAGTTGGGGCCTTTTACGAAGATGCTGTCACTTTGCCTTAAATGCTCAAGGTGACAATGTTTATTTAGTAAAGATGAGCTCAGGTGTGTAGGGAGAGGAGTTTAAACCCACCTGAGCTATCCCACCAAAAGGCTGTCATCCATACACGCAACTGTGGGGCAGGGAATGCCTTTGCTATTAACACTGGCTGTCGAGCTTCTTGGCAGGATAGCTCACTAGTGATGAGCTCAGGCGTGTTCTAGTCCCACATGAGCAAGCACACAATGAAGCGGTCACCTGTGTACTAGAGCAATCATCTGGGACTGGGGCATTCCCCACCCAGCTATACAATGGGCATGTATGCATGCGGCTGTAGGGGCAAGATGTGCAATGGACACTTATTGGCCCAGTACAGTGTCAGCTTTCGGAGGGGCTTGCTCAGATGGGTTTGGACCAGGATCCGAAACACACCCAAGTTCATCCTTACTCTTTAGGAAAAATGGTATACGGGTCCTTCTCAAAAAATTAGCATATTGTGATAAAGTTCATTATTTTCTGTAATGTACTGATAAACATTAGACTTTCATATATTTTAGATTCATTACACACAACTGAAGTAGTTCAAGCCTTTTCTTGTTTTAATATTGATGATTTTGGCATACAGCTCATGAAAACCCCAAAAATCCTATCTCAAAAAATTAGCATATTTCATCCGACCAATAAAAGAAAAGTGTTTTTAATACAAAAAAAGTCAACCTTCAAATAATTATGTTCAGTTATGCACTCAATACTTGGTCGGGAATCCTTTTGCAGAAATGACTGCTTCAATGCGGCGTGGCATGGAGGCAACCAGCCTGTGGCACTGCTGAGGTGTTATGGAGGCCCAGGATGCTTCGATAGCGGCCTTAAGCTCATCCAGAGTGTTGGGTCTTGCGTCTCTCAACTTTCTCTTCCCAATATCCCACAGATTCTCTATGGGGTTCAGGTCAGGAGAGTTGGCAGGCCAATTGAGCACAGTAATACCATGGTCAGTAAACCATTTACCAGTGGTTTTGGCACTGTGAGCAGGTGCCAGGTCGTGCTGAAAAATGAAATCTTCATCTCCATAAAGCTTTTCAGCAGATGGAAGCATGAAGTGCTCCAAAATCTCCTGATAGCTAGCTGCATTGACCCTGCCCTTGATAAAACACAGTGGACCAACACCAGCAGCTGACATGGCACCCCAGACCATCACTGACTGTGGGTACTTGACACTGGACTTCAGGCATTTTGGCATTTCCCTCTCCCCAGTCTTCCTCCAGACTCTGGTACCTTGATTTCCGAATGACATGCAAAATTTGCTTTCATCCGAAAAAAGTACTTTGGACCACTGAGCAACAGTCCAGTGCTGCTTCTCTGTAGCCCAGGTCAGGCGCTTCTGCCGCTGTTTCTGGTTCAAAAGTGGCTTGACCTGGGGAATGCGGCACCTGTAGCCCATTTCCTGCACACGCCTGTTCACGGTGGCTCTGGATGTTTCTACTCCAGACTCAGTCCACTGCTTCCGCAGGTCCTCCAAGCCGTCATGTGATCAGGAGGGCCAATCACAGAGCCCTCCTGCCGAAAGGAGATGCGCTGTGTCCGGGTGATACGAGCGCATCAGTATCGCACCGATGCGCGGGCGTGCGATCCCCCTCCTTCTGAGGGACGTTCCTGAACGTCCACTCAGAAGGAGGAAGCACCCACCCGGCCGTATATATATGCAGTGGCTGGGTGGGAAGTAGTTAAATGTAATTGTATTGCTACACTTAGAGGCACCTCTCTTCTCTTTTATACTCAGTTGTGACATGACGCTACTTGTATATCAAGTCAAAATTTATTAAAAAATTTTGCTTGTCTTGCAAAACAATGTCAAACCAAGGTTTTAATCACTTCGCGCCCGGGTCATTATTAAAAGACGGCCGCATTGCGGCGCTCAATTGCCAGGAGGACGTCCATGGACGTCCTCCTGTTTACTTCCGCGATGCGTGCCCCCGGCGGCGCGCATCGCGTTAGAGCTGTGCCCGCCATGTCACGCGGGTGCCGATGCGAGTGCCTGGCGGCCCCGATGTCCACCAGGTACCTGCGATCGGCTGTCACAGAGCCAGGGACGTGGATCTCTGTGTGTAAACACAGAGATCCACGTCCTGTCAGGGAGAGGAGACTGATGGTGTGTCCCTTGTACATAGGGACAACCATCGGTCACCTCCCCCAGTCAGTTCCCTCCCCCCACAGAAAGAATCACCTAGCAGGGAACAAATTAACCCCTTGATCGCCCCTAGTGTTAACCCCTTCCCTGCCAGTCACATTTATACAGTAATCAGTGCATATTTATAGCACTGTTCTCTGTATATATGTGAATGGTCCCAAAAATGTGACAAAAGTGTCCAATGTGTCTGCCATAATGTCACAGTCACAATAAAAATCGCAGATCGCCGCCATTACTAGTAAAAAAAGAAAACATTTTTTTTAAATGTCATAATTCTATCCCCTATTTTGTAGCCGCTATAACTTTTGCGCAAACCAATCACTATACGCTTATTGCGATTTTTTTTACCTAAAATATGTAGAAGAATACCGTACTTTTCGGCCTAAACAGAGAAAAAATAGTTTTGTTTTTTTTTAAATTGGGATATTTATTATAGCAAAAAGTAAAAAATATTGTGTTTTTTTCAAAATTGTCGCTTTTTTTTGTTTATAGCGCAAAAAATAAAAAACGCAGAAATGATCAAATACCACCAAAAGAAAGCTCTATTTGTTGGAAAAAAAAGGACGTCAATTTTGTTTGGGAGCCACGTCGCACGACCGCGCAATTGTCATTCAAAGCGTGACAGTGCCGAAAGCTGAAATTTTGCCAGGGCAGGAAGGGGGTTATGTGCTCATTTGTCAAGTGGTTAATTATATATATATATATATATATATATATATATATATATATATATATATATATATAAAAATATCACACATACATATACATACACAGTATTTCATTTTTATTTATGTATTTTGCACATATTTTCCAAAAAGCTACATGGACATCAACACATATAAAAATGCATGCATGGTGCACATTAGATGAGGTACTACTGTATACATAATTAAACTGCATTTTAAATAACACATGGAAAGGCACCATGACAACAGTCCAGAAATTTCAAAACAATGGTTACAGACACTTTTCCTACAATAAACCACATACTTATTAGATTGTAAGCTCTCATGATCAGAGCCCTCCTATCCCTCTTGTATTGTACTGTAACTGTACTCTCTCCCTTTTTATTGTAAAGCCCTGTGCAAACTTTTGGAATTATATCAATCGTGCATAATAATAATAATAATCATAATAAAGCCCATATTCTTTAGAGCAGGGGTCTCAAACTGGCAGCCCCATGAGGCATTGCAAGGCTGACAGTTACAAGTATGACTCCCACAGGCATGATGGAACTGGTAGTTTCACAACAGCTGGAGGGCTACCAGTTTGAGACCCCTGCTTTAGAGTGTAAGCTCTTCAGGGCAGTGTTGACACTCAATACTGTTTGTACTATGTGTCTGCTCTTCGTATACCATTCTGTATATTCCGAGCCCCTCGCTCACTTTGTGCAGCATTACATGAGATGGTGACAACATAAAAACAATAACAAAAAGACCATCAGCTGTTGTCACTGTGTATTAATCACAAAGATAAACTCCATCCATAACTGTGTCATATCAACATGTATGTAGCCTGCAGGGAAGTAATACACTAGCCCAGAGCTCCATGCACTATGTTGTGTCACATATAAAGGCGATTGCTGTCTGTACTACAGCTGTCAATACAGCAGACTGTACATGGCTGAGCTAAATGACATGCCACTACAGCCAAATGCTTATAAGCTTTTAATCACAGCCCGATTTATTATACCACAGAAAACATTGGAGAGACAGAACGATTGAATTCTGTACCTTTCACACTGTACGCTCACTCCTCTGCCCCAACTTGCTCCCAGACTCTGCAACTTCCCTGTGCTCTTCAAAACAGGATACAGCTGAACCAACACAGGCGGGCCGACCCCGGGCCTCCGGGAATTGTAGTCCTTCGCTGGGCAGTTGCCACAGTACAGAGAGAACTCTGAACTACAAATCCCACAATGCAGCGCGAAGCCACGTGAGCCTTGTTTGGTTGGCCGGGTGTATGAGTCAGGGAAGAAGTGTGTGAGTGCAGAGTGCTGAGTTGAGAGTTCTGGTCGAAGCAAAGAGCAAGGAAACTGCTGAGTGTGGAGGGCCACTTCTCTAAATAAGATGAATAAGTGATACTACAAAAGGAAATAAAGTGGATGTGACAGTTCACTGTATTTTTCTGACTTTATGATAGTCATCACTCACTGTTTTAAAGTGAAAGTAAAGTCCCCTCTCCCCTAAGGTGACCAGATTTTTAAAATGAAATCCGGGGACATATTTTTTTTTTACTAGTAATGGCGGCAATCAGCGACTCTCTGCCCATCGCCGCCGCCCGCCTCACAGCCTGTCAAGTCTTACTCTCTGGGCCCCGGCTATTACTGGGTGGGGAGTGGAGGAAGATCACTCCACCAGGGAAGGCAAGGAGATAAGCAGGCGGCTGGCTGGGACTTGAGCCAAGGCAGAAGAACATGCGAGCGGAGCTGAATGGGCATGCACCCGAAACTGAAGAAATATTACCTTCGCTCCGACCAGCACATGATCATCAGAAAGGGGCACAGAAAATGGAAAAATACACCCCCCTGCACTGACTGTCTGTGAAATTGCCCCATGGCCCCTGTTCAAATCCAATCCGGGGACAAAACTGGGGACAGACTTGGTCCGGGGACTGTCCCCTGAAACCGGGGATATCTGGTCACCCTACTCTCCCCTGCAAACGAAAGTTGTTGAGGGGGGGGGGGGTGCCGCGGGACATTTGACTTTTTTTTCGTCCTCAAAATGAAATTTCTCCGCCGCCCTGCCGACGATCTCGGGGGGGGTGCCGCCTATCGCCGGGGGGGGGTTACCTGGCTCATAGTTCCTCCACTTCCTGGCTGTGCCTGCTCTGCGGGAATAATACAGCTCTCGCGGGAATGCGGGAAGGAGGGGCCTGTGCGGGAGAAACCCGCAGAATCCGTGCTTGTTGGGAGGTATGTGTAAGTGGCCAGAGCCGCGATGACGTCACTCCCGTGCATGCGCACAGGAGCCCTCGGTTCGGGCACAAAGCTCTGAAGATCCGGCACAGTATGCCGAAACTTCAGAAGGCATACGCCGGTGATGTCGGTGGCTGCATCCAGGGTGAATATTTCCTAAACAGTGCATGTTTAGGGGATATTCATTTTACATACAGGTAAGCCTCATTATAGGCTTACCTGTAGGTAAAAATCAAAAAGTGGGCTTTACTACCGCTTTAAACGGATGCACGGATGAAATACTTATTACCAGGAGCCTCCTGGGTTAAAGTAGAACATTGGACAACACTTTTTTTTTTTTTTCCATTTTGAATAAAGCAAGGGAGGGTTATTGTTGCATTGCAGAGAGTTCCCCTCACTTCCTGTCCCATAGCCAAGCAGGAAGTGAGAGGAAATCCATGCAAATCAAGGGAATTCCTTGGGGACCCCCAGATCACCAGGACTAGTGTCCCCACTGAAAGATTTCCTCTTTTTTACTTTTCTGAGGACAGCCCAAAATTTGGGATTTTCTTTTAATGATAATGGTAAAGAGGACAAATAGAGAGGTGAATCTCCTTACAATTTATAATCCCTCTGAACTCTATCCAAAACGAAACGCACATATGTGGCCTCGACTTTAAGAGGTTATATCATCCCTATCTGTTTTTTAGAGCGGGTGGTCGGCTCTTTAGGGATAACAACCGATGTGGCTTAAAGCCACTCGGCTGTTATCCCAGAGGAGCGGGAGGTAGGGTGGCCACATTTCCAAACTACCATTCAGGGACACCCTCCCTACCCAAAAATCAGTTTGTGCTGTAATGAATCACAGCACAGTGATTGGACACAACAGGCGGGATTTATGATTTCTCCAATCACAAGCAGGGGGCGGGATTGTGCTCCTCCAGGCATTCCCGACCAGGACAAGTACTGTCAGTGAGTAAAGCGGTGATGTGGCGGCCTTTTTTGGGGGCATCAGATTGGCCCGGGGGGTGGCTGTGTCAGTTTCATTCCGGGACACTGTATTCTCCTGGAATGAATGTGCCCGGGACAGACCTGCAAAATGCGGGACTGTCCCGGGCAACCCGGGACACGTGGTCACCCTAGCGGGAGGGGACTCCCCCTCCCGCTGCCTTCTGCCGCTCTTCCCGGGCCTTCCGTCCAACCGGGAGACCCAAGCCACAATCTGGCACTTCCGCCGGCTAGAGTGAGACTGGAAGGAAGACGAAACCGGCTTCCTTTTAGTCTCCTATGTGTAAACACGGAAGCGACGTCACAACATCACTTCCGGTTTACTCGGCTGCTAATGGCGGCGATTTAAAAAAGAATTACAGTATTCATAATCGCATTTTTTGGCGATCTGAATACTTTGAAGTTCAAAGGAGGGATTTGGGGTCTTTTAGACTTCCGATTCCTCCATAAAGAGTACCTGTTACCACCTATTACTGTCACAAGGGTTGTTTACATTCCTTGTAAAAGCAATAAAAGTGATACATTTTTTTATTTTTATTAAAGAGACAATGTAAAAAAATAAAAATTAAAAGCGCCCCTTTCCCCGCGAGCTCGCCCAGCGAAGAAAACGCATACGTAAGTCAGGGTAATGGCCTGTACACACGATCCGAATATCGTACGAAAAATGTCTTCCGTGAGCCGATCATGACAGTTCATCCGATATTATTTTATCGGACATGCACAAAATTTTTCCTCGTACGATACCTAATCGTACGATTTTCGTTTAGTCAGTACAGTTGTCGTCCGAAAATACAATACAAATACTTTTTTTTTTCTGTCGTACGAGAATTTTCGTGACTTTAGTAATCTATTCAATTTGTACTTGCGACTAGTAAATGAAAAAAGTTGGACGATCTGTCGTCCGATTTTCGGATCGTGTGTACGGGGCATTAGTCTCAACCACTTTGCAACCATGTGTAAGCCCTGGTTCACACTGGTGCGTTTTGACATGCGATTTGGCATGTCAAATCGCATGTCAAAACGGCGATATTTGCCGCAAATTGCCGGCAATGGCGCTGCACCGATTTCAAAAAGTAGTTTCTGTACTACTTTTTGCGATTTCGGCCGCGATTTACATTGACATCTGTGTCAGATGTCTTTGTAATCGCGGCTGAAATCGGGACTGCCAGCGAGAGTGAAATCGTGCGAGTTCAGCTGAACTCGCACGGCTTCACTCCCGCAGCCCAGTGTGAACCTGGGCTAAAACACATAGGGGGAGATTTCCTAAAACTGGAGCACTCAAAATCAGGTGCAGCTGTGCATAGTAGCCAATTAGCTTCTAACAATAGCTTGTTCAGTTAGACCCCATTCACACAGGGGCAAAACGACTTTGGGAGGCAACTTGGACACGACTTGAGTTTGAATCACAGCGCGACTTACAAACACGACTGAAGTCGCCTCCAGGACAGGGGACTTTGCCAGTGGCCAATCAAAGAGTAATCAGCTCTGTGGGAGGGAGGGGTTTGCCGAGAAAACTATTTTTATTTCCTGTAAAGTTGCTTCAGTTAAGACAGGGGATCCGACTTGGAGGCGACTTCCATTGAAATCAATGGGTACAAGTCGCCTAGAAGTCAGATTGAAGTAGTACAGGAACCTTTTTTGAAGTCGGAGCGACTGCAGTAGTGTGCATTAAAGCGGTTGTATACCCGCTGCTGTTTTTTTTTTTTTTTCATACCTGTAAGGCCAAAGGCATGATGAGCTAGTATGCACCGCATACTAGCTCATTATGAAATACTTACCTTAGAACGAGGCATCGGGAACTTACCTGGTCCACGCCGAGGGAGATGTCATCTTGCCTCGGCGTGTCTTCCGGGTATCGCCGCTCCAGCGCTGTGAGTGGCTGAAGCGGCGATGTCGTCACTCCCGTGCGTCGGGAAGGTCCGGCGGCTGCCGGCCTTTAGCCGAGAATCCCCACTGCACATGCGCCGCTGCATTCAGCGGCTCATTGCGAGGGGAATATCTAATAAACCGTACAGGTTTAGGAGATATTCCTTTTACCTACAGGTAAGCCTTATTATAGTCTTCCTTACCTGTAGATAAAAGTTAAACATTTGGTTATACAACCGCTTTGAGACGGCTCCATTCACTTACATTGATTTTCTCATGCAGCGCGACTTGAGGCGACTAGGGGCGACTTGGGGCGACTTGAAGTCGGATCCAAAGTCGTCCCTGTGTGAATGGGCTCTTAAGCTTTGACAATAAACCCTGAAAGCTGATTGGTTTCTGTGCAGAGCTGCACCAGATTTTGCACTCTTCAGTTTTAATAATGTAGCACTACCCCCGCAGGAGCTGCTGGTTTAATTTTGGGCCTTTGCCGTTACCTTACTGTTCCACCGTGTCCGTCATAGGGGTCCCATTGAAGAGTTGTTCACAGATGTCAGCACCAACACACAGGGGGTTATTTACGAAAGGCAAATCCACTTTGCACTACAAGTGCACTGCCAGTGCACTTGTAATTGCACTGGTAGTGCACTTGGAAGTGCAGTCGCTGTAGACATGAGGGGTAGATCTGAAATGAGGGGAAGCTCTGCTGATTTTATCATCCAATCATGTGCAAGGTAAAATTCTGTTTTTTATTTTCCTTGCATGTCCCCTTCAGATCTACAGCAACTGCACTTCCAAGTGCACTTGTAGTGCAAAGTGGATTTGCCTTTCGTAAATAACCCCCCCAGTCTCTTTTTCAATGGTTTTATTCAACAAAGTTAGTTAGAGGGATGGAGGGTTAGGGGAGATTCAGGTACCTTGTATTTGCGGATCACGGGTACTTCTCTTGATCAAGAGGACAAACAGTTTCCACCCTGGATATAGCAACCACCGGATAGGCCTCTCTCACTGACCTAGCAGCCAGGGCGGTGCTCGGTCAAAAGTCTCTGCCACAGACTTGAAGAATACTCATAGCCTCTGCACAATCCTCTGCCACAGGACTGTATGATCCAGAACTTTTGCAAAGTCTAAGTACAGTCACACAGTACCAGTTTCTTTCAGCCAAGCCGGCAACACTGTGAGGTTGATGGGCCGGGATGCGTCCTCCAATTGAGTCTCCAGGCTCTTCCTGAGATACCAGCTCTTTCGCTTGGTCCTCTCTGAGAAAAGTCCTCCCCTGGTTTCTCCAATTCCTGGGCTTCTTCCCGCAGGCAAGACAGCACAGGACTACTCTTGGGCCTACTATCAGTAACGAAGCCTCGGGCCAGCAGGCCCCATGGCAGAACAGCTGCTTCGACACACCTTAGGCCAGGAGGGCCATCAGGTCAGAGAGACCCGGAAAACAGTGTCTGTCCCTTAAGTACCCTCTCACAGAATGCACAGCGGGGGACCACTCCCACTGGGCTGCTTCTGGGTAAAAGGCACCCAATACACCTAGCCTGCTGCATTTCCAACCTTGACCTGTGGTGACAGCGACACCTACAGTCAAGTGGAAAATGTGCAACACAGCTGGACTAGAACAGAAACCAGCAATTTAACACAATCATTCTGAGCCAAACTACAGCTCAGATAACTTAAATTTAAACATAGCGCCTACTCAATAGGAGCAAGGCGCTACACGCTTCCCCCCACCGCAACAGACAATGTCCTCATCGTCTAGGAAAAACGACTCTCACTCCCGAGAGTCGATACCTGAATAACAAAAATTTGGATGGGGAAGGGAAAGTGTGAGGTAGTAAAAGAAATACAAGTTTAACAAAATGACATACAGCAGCAGAATTATACCAATGTACTGTAGCGCTACCCCCAGTTAAGAGAGCCGCTGAGTTTTGTTTCGGGCCCTGTATACAGAACCGCCAACCCCCGGCAATCTTCTCAGCCCATACTGGCACAGTTAGTCTAGGGATTGTTACCTTGTAACGGCCTATACCTGATTATACACAATCTGGCAACATTGATAGATAACCACTATCTGCAAAGATGACACTAGTACCAATGTGATAAAATATAACTGGATTTACTTTGGTATAAGGATTTAAAGTCAAACACATCACATAGCATACATGCAGAGCCCTGCAGCAATAAACATATTCATAAGAGATAGTGCAGAGTGATCACGCGCCACGTGCAACTATCTCTTTTTTTTTCCTATGCGCATATGGCACAGCAACAAAGTTTTAACCCCCACCCTGGTCAGGCGTGACCCAGATAAAAACTCAGTCCCTTGTGAGGATAATACTTTGCATGCAACTTGAACGGTGGTGCACTTTCAGGAAACAGTATTTGTAATCCAACGGTAGTAAAATTAACAAGATGAGCCAAGGCAGTCACTAGGCCTAACAAAGTAAAGGGTAATGAAGTGAGCAAGTGCTCGCTCACCACTCCGGACACGATCCCAGTCCGGGCTTCCACCACTGTGTATCCGCACACAGTGTCTCCAACGGCCAGGTCTCCGGTCCAGCTGATGTCCGCAAACTCGAACAGAACAGGTGCCACCTAGGCTCCGCAGTGAGGTGAAAGGCTCTTTGGTCGGTATGCAAGGCCCAGGCTTCAGGCCTTACACAGCAGCGGATCCACGCAGGGAGTTCTATTGCTTGCAGCGCTGTGTCCCAAAGAGGCCGAGCTTAGCCTAGCCCTCTTCTTATATAGCCCCACCCATGAGTCTCCGCGGCGGCCCAATGCACCCTGGGTGCCGAGCGGGGTTCTGGGTAACGTAGTCCAGGGGCCTTAAAGGAGACCCCGCTACACACTCCCCCCACTTAAACTCTTTGGTCCCCAAAGATAAAAGTTAACACATATGTAGCGAAGCCTCACTCTCCCTCTCTGTGTTTCCTCGTGTGAGGGACTTGTGTCTAGGGGTACCTGGGAGAGGAGAGTGCAGGAACACTACGCCAAGCTCTCCCCTCGTATGTGTATGAGGTTTGAGCAGAGTTAGTTCAATTACCTCTGGGTCTGTCCACTGCATACGAAGCCTTAGTTGTTCTGTGGAGATGTGTCTGCCAATAATAGAGCCCCACATCAATCGAAAGTCCAACACTCCTTTATTTCTCGTACAATACCGTGAACACAATCAGTTGAACTTCCAATAACAGACGAACAAGGGGGTGTGGGTACAAGTAGGCCCAGGCACAACTGAACTCTCCTATTCCTTTGCTAGCGATAAGGCCTGGCGCACGGTCTCTGCCACCGACCGTGAGTTTTGGTCGCTGCCACCGACCGGATGAACTGTTGAGGCCCCTGCCACAGGCCTAATAGCAGGTCTCTGCCACCGACCTGATTGGAATAGTTGGACCGCTGCCACCGGTCATTGAACATGGACTGAACTTCCTCTCTGAACTTGGCCCCTGTTCGGGAAAGATATCCCTCCGGGCGGTCTCCAGAGGTTCACCCGGCACTGGCAATCTGCTGCACCAGGTCTTCGGGTGAGTCCCTCCTCCGGTCCCTTACGCCTCTGGATTCGGGTGCCCCACTCCCGGGGCCCCCTAGGACAATCCCTCCCTCGCGGGACCCAGCGGAAGGCACTGGGCCCCAGGCCTCCGGCCGAGCACCTCACCCCAGACTGAAGGCGTCTGGGATGTAACACGAACTCCAAGTGTCCAGGCCTAGGCCGCCTGGACACCGACCACACAGCAGCCCTCAGGCTGAAGGTGCCTGGGACTCGAACCTCGTGGCGAAGATGTCCGCCCCCTTTATACCCTCTCCCAGCAAGCACGGCGGGTTCCCCGCCCTGCCGTACAACCGCTGCGAGAGGTCACAAAGGGTACAGCACTGCAGCGATGGTTCAACCCCGGCCCAAAGTGACAGCGCCACCTGCTGGGCCGCAGGGAACTATGCATCACTGGTGTCCTCACCAGATTTAAAAGTACATACCCGCTACACATACTACGCACAATATTTGACAAAGCTGCGTATGATGTCGGCAGAGGGAGTTCCCACCAAAAACGAGGGGGTGGACTTCCTTGCCCAAAGGTCACACTGTCATTCGTGGCCTGCCTAGCTGTGCCAGCGGGTGAGTTGGGGTTGCCCCCAACTAAATAGACAGTGGAGGGATCAGGGTCTTTCACACTCCTCCTGGCAGTGACCACAGTGTCTTCTGAGCTCTCCCCCATTTGTGGGTAAGTACATTTTCGGAGAGGCCTTATGGTCCTTCTCATCCTTCGTTCCCTTGGGATTTCTGGTTCTGGTAATACAGGTTCTTTTTCTGGAACCATCTTGGGAGTTTCCACTGGTTCTGGGACGCTCGACTCAGGAGCAAGGAGGTACATAGAATCTCTCTTATCCTCCTCTAAGAGTAAGTCACAGGCATCTTCCCAAGAATCCGACAAAGGACTGGACGGGATGAACTCAGTAGCTTCTGCATTCAGTGTACTATCTATGGCGTCTTCAGTAGGTGGAAGATCTATAGCAGAAGTTTCTGGGACCTGGGATGGCCATAGCCAATCAAGTTCTTCTTTCTCATCCTCACTTAATTCAGAGACATCTGATCCATCAATCCGAGGGGTCTGGGACCGAGTGCTTGGCTTGGGAGTATCCAGGATTGAAGTAGGCTCAGGGGGATCCCACGCAGGGGGTATCCGAACTGCTTCGGCAAGGGGGAGTAAATGGTTCCGATGCCAAGTCTTTAAGGGCCCCACTTTTTCTTCTGGCTTTAGTCTGTAAACAGGTAGGCCCGGCAGTTTCTTGCAAATAACGTAGGGTTTAGGTATCCATCTGTCTGCAAGCTTGTGCTTTCCAGGGACCCCCAAGTTCCATAGCAGCACTCTGTCCCCAGGTTGCAGATCCTGAATCCGGACCTTTAGATCAAAGTTTTTCTTGTTGCGGGCTCCCCTTTGATCCAAGGCTGCTTGTGCCTGCTCATAAGCCAATTTTAGACTGTGTCTGAGCCTATCTACATATCCCTTGTGTGAAGTGGCCGAGCAATGGTCTATGGAGGTACCAAAAGCCAGATCTACCAGTAGTCTTGCTTCTCTTCCGAACATAAGTCGATAGGGCGAGTACCCTGTAGCATCACTTGTGATACTGTTGTATGCATGTACAATTGCTGCTATATGCTTGCTCCAATGCTGCTTCTTTTCACTACTCAAAGTCCCCAGCATGTTGAGCAGGGTTCGGTTGAACCTCTCCGGCTGAGCATCACCTTGTGGATAATAGGGGGTGGTTCGGGTCTTCTTGATCCCTAAAGAATCCAGGAGCTTCCGAATCAGCCGACTTTCAAAGTCCCTCCCTTGATTCGAGTGGAGCCGTTGTGGTATCCCGTAGTGTACAAAGTAATTCTCCATTAGTACTTTAGCTACAGTGGAAGCCTTCTGGTCTTTGGTTGGAAAAGCCTGGGCATACCGGGTGAAATGGTCGGTTATCACCAGAACATTTCCTAATCCACTCAAGTCGGGTTCGAGGCAAAGAAAATCAATGCATACCAAATCCAGTGGGCTTTGACTTTGCAGATGGCCCATTAGGGCAGCTTGGTGGGGTAAAGTCTTCCTCTGGATGCAGCGTGCACAGGAGTGGCAGTATTCCTCGACCTCAGCCCTCATGCAGGGCCAATAGAACCGGTTCCTAACGAGCTGGAAGGTCCTTTCCGCTCCAAAGTGGCCATGATTGTCGTGTAAGGCGACCAGGACGGTCTCTCGATGTTTCTCGGGCAGAAACAGTTGCCATTTGTCTTCTAGGTCATCAGAGGGGCCCCTTTGGTAGACCACTCCCTGATGTACCTGCAGCCTGTCCCATTCCTTCCTCAGTAGACGAGCTTCCTTTGAAGGGTGGCGTAAGAGTTTATCTGGCTCCTGACTCTCCAGGGCTTCCAGGACCAATCTCCCCATGGGGTCTTCCAATTGGTCGCACCTCAACTCCTTCTTTGACAGTTTTGGCAAGTCAGCCTCCTCCAGCTGGGTTACCCCACAGTATTGTTTGGGGACCCCTACTACAGTGACTCCTATCTCTTCTGCTCTTGAACCGCCACTGGCCTGGAGTTCAGCCCCCTGACAGAGGGCCCGCACCCCATCGGGTGCCACTTGGGTCCAGTCTTCTTTACTGCTGGTGGGAACATGGGATCTTCTCGACAAAGCGTCCGCATCTCGATTTCCAGCCCCAGGTCTATATTTCAGGCTAAAGTTGAACCCAGACAGGGCTGCCAGCCATCTGTGTCCTGTGGCATCCAGCTTTGCTGTGGTGAAGAGATAGGTGAGGGGGTTGTTATCAGTCTTCACAGTGAATTCGGCCCCATACAAGTAGTCTTTGAGCTTGTCGACTACAGCCCATTTGAGGGCCAGGAACTCCAACTTGTGGGTGGGGTAGTTCTTTTCCGATGGGGTTAGACTCCTGCTCACATATGCAACGGGTCACAGTTGCCCTTCATGCTCCTGATAGAGCACTCCTCCCAAGCCATCATGACTGGCATCCACATGGAGTTCATAGGGTTTCTTTGGGTCTGCGTAAGCCCGGACAGGGGCAGTGGTTAGGCTTTTCTTCAACATCTGGAAGGCCTCTTCACACTTCTCGTTCCACTGGTCCTTGACTGACTCCCCCGGCTTCCTGGGGCCCGAGTCATCCTCTTCTCCTTCCGTCTTGAGCAGCTCATTTAGTGGTTTTGCAATCGGGGCAAATCCTTCCACGAACCTCCTGTAGTAGGAACAGAATCCCAAAAGGATCTGAGTTCTGTCACAGTGGTGGGCCTAAGCCAGGAGGTGACTGCCTCCAACTTTTCAGGGTCTGTAGCTACCCCTTCTTCGGACACTATGTGTCCCAGGTAGTTAACAGCTGACTGATAGAACTGGCATTTTTCGGGTGAAAGCTTGAGTCCCTCCTCACTGAGCCTTCTCAGAACCTTCTCCAGTCTCTCCTCATGCTCTTCCAGGGTTCTCCCAAAGACAATGATGTCATCCAAGTAAACAAGAACTTCGATGAGGTTCATGTCTCCTACAGTCTTTTCCATAAGGCGTTGAAAGGTGGCTGGAGCTCCAGACAGACCTTGGGGCATCCTGTCAAACTCAAAGAACCCCACAGGAGTTATGAAAGCTGTCTTCTCCTTGTCTTCTGGATGCATGGGGATCTGATAGTACCCGCTCTTGAGATCCATTACACTGAACCACCTTGCTCCGGACAAGCTCTGTAAGGCATCCTCTATTCTCGGGGTGGTATACTGGTCAGCTATGGTTCTCCGGTTGAGGGTCCTGTAGTCGATACATAGCCTCAATGACCCATTCTTCTTCCTGACCACCACTATCGGAGAGGCATAGGGGCTTCTGGACTCCCGGATAATACCGGTTCGCTTGAGCTCGGCGAGCTGTTCCCTCAAATCTTTGAGGTCTGCCAATGGGACTCGCCGGACCCTCTCCCTGAAGGGTTTATCTTCCTGGAGGCGGATTCGGTGGGTGGCACTCTTTGCACACCCCACATCGAACTCATCTTGGGAAAAGATCCTTCTCCACTTGGTCAACTGGGCCTTGGCTCTCTCTTTCCAAGCCCTTGGCAGGTTCGGGTTCTTCATGCAGAGCTTCTCCCAAATAGTCCTTTCTCCATCTGTCTTCTCCACATCTGACAAGACAATCGGGGTAGCAGGGCTCACCTGGCCCAGTAACATCCTGGCTGGGATTTCCATTGGACCATCCGTAGTATTCCTGACACTCACAGGCACTTTACAGTGTGCCTTATTCAAGGCCCTCAACGGAACCACTTCTGTGACTACTTCTAAGCCCGAGCGTTCTTCCCTTGGGTCAGGTTCCAACATGATAAAGGGTCCAGGCTGCTCCCAAGTAAGCTTCACAGTGGCTCTGAGACAGGTTACTTTGCCGGGTTGCAGCACTATTCCTCTTCTTCCCAGCCTCCAGACCTTTCCTACCCCCTCTTCCGGGGCCTTCTGCTCTAAGACCAGTCGCTGGTAGGCGGTCTTCAGCATTGCGTGGATCTTGGTGACCGTGGGGTCCTTCTTTCGTACTAGAGGGGCCAAGAGTGTCCGAACCAGGTCCGTGAAGGTCCCTATTATTATGAAGCTCTTGCTAGCTCCAGGCGGACGGGGGCATACCACAGCCAGGGTGTCAAACACTTCAGCCTTCCCGGCTACAGATGGATCAAAGGTCAGTTTTATGGACAGATAGCCATCATAAGGGAAGCTCCTGGTCCCAATCCCCCATATCTTCAACTCTTCAATCTTCTGGATGGGTAAGTGGCTCAGATGCTTGTCATAAAAGTCTCTGTATAACAAGGTCACTTGTGCCCCAGTATCCAATATGGCTCTTGTGTAGACTCCCTCCACTTGGACAGGTACTATGGGCGAGGGGCCTACCAGCTTCTCTGGATATTGCGTCAAAGGGGTTCCTTTCTTTTGATCCTTGCATTTCCCTTTTGGACTCTCTTTCTTCCATTTCTCTTTGGACTTTAGTCTCTCTTGGCCTTGGTATGCATTGATCTCCCTCCTCTTAATAGGTGTAGCTACCTGCTGAGGGACACTATTCTCTTTCTTTGGTGTGTATTCCCACTGAGGAACACTGTGTTTCTTCTGAGGGGTGGTGTCCCCTTTCTTTCTTTGCTTCTCATTCAGTTTGGAGCTCACTGGAGATGATGGGCACCCGGTTGACTCCTTCACCGGGGCCCTCTGAAGTTTTCCGCCGGCTTGCGGTTATTCATCTTTTTCTTCTTGGGACTGGAACACACTTTAGCGATATCACCAGCCCCTCCACAGTTGAAACAAATCACATCCCCCCAATCTTGCAGGGATGCGGGCGCTGAGGTGTTTGGAAACAGCTCCTTCTTCGGACTTTCCCTCTCTGGTACCCCTTGATCCTTGGCCATCAGGGAGGTCAGCATCCCCAACACTTGGGACATCTGTGACTTCAAGGTATCCACCTCTGAGTCTCTCTCTAGGGTCATGGCCGTCCTGACCATCACTGCCGGAGGATGGGTTGGCTCAACTGTTTGGTTCCTTCTTTTGTCTTCCAACATGACCTCTTCCTCTCTGACCACTCGGATTAAGTCGGGGTACTCCAGGCTCTTCCCATCCTGTCGAGTGCGTAACACCAATGCAATGGGGTCTAGGGGCTGAGCTCCCCGTAACACCTGCTGAACACGGGCCTCATCCATCTTCCTTGGATCGATGCCCTTCTTCAGTATAATTTTATGCAGGATCTTATCCAGACGCCTCATGAACTCTGACAGTTTCTCTCCTGTCTTTTGGTAGCAGTGTTCCAGCTGGTAAGTGAGCTCAGTGACTTTCTCTGTTCCACCTAACACATTCTGCAAAATGTCCAGATAATCCTGTGCATCACAGTCTTTCTTGCTTAGCTTGAGGTTGCGTATGGCCTCCAAGGCAGGCCCTTTCAGACTCTCTGTAATTCTCTGTTTCTTTCGGTGTTCTGGGACTTCCCATTCTTCTAAAGCCTGAGTGGCACCGTCTAGCCACTCCTCAAATCCCTCTTCCCCCGAAGGTACAGGCTTCCTTCCAGAAAATATTCTAAGTTTTCTGTATCCCGACATCGGGTAGTCTGTAGGATCCTTCTTACACTGGGCTACAATCTCCCCCAGGACCGCGCATAATTTTGCGCTGAGGGTGGCCGGTGGTGATCCGGGACTCTCTTTTTTATGCCTTCCTGCTTTTGGGGACTAAAAACAAGTAATACAGGCGCAATGTACAAGTACCTCAGTATATGGATAGAATATTGAGTACCGAAAAGTCGAAGGCCAGTAAAAAGAGAGATAATACTCTCAAATGCATTAATGGGGGGAGGGTAGTCAGGGCAGTCACCAACAGGACCAGAAGCCGGTTTCCAGTGAGCTAGAACAAAAAAACAAGGAGAGGGGCGCCTCTGAGATAGATATCAATGTAACATTTATTAATAGTGTAGCGGGGTGTTCCCCTTTAATGCAGAGAGACTACATTACCCAGAACCCCATTTGGAGTGTTTCACCGCAGAGACTCATGGGAGGGGTTATATAAGGAGGAGGCGCGGCTGCGCTCGGCCTCTTTGGGACACGAGACTTTAGGGACTGATCCTCCTGTGCGGATGTGTCGGAGTGCAAGGCCTAAAGCCTGAGACCTTGCGCAGCACCAAAGAGCCTTCCACCCCACTGCGAGCCTGGGTGGCATCTGACGTCGCTTGTCTACAGCCTTGACCGGATCGGGGACCCGATCGCTGGAGACACTGTGTGTGTGTGTGACACAGTCGGTGGAAGTTCCCCGGACTGGGACCGCGTCCGGATGGGTGAGAGGGCGTATGCCCAGACCATATACTGTTATTGCTAATGGGCCTATAGACTGCCGTGGCCCACAAGTTGTTTCTGATACTCTCGTTAGAGAACCTCATCGGAGCTGAACTCAGAGTTTACATAGCAAAGTGTTTATTTCATCTCTACCTTCCCATTGGATTACAAATGGTATTCTGTTAATGTGCACCACCGTTAAAGACCTGCCGGTGAAGAAAACCATCATCCCCTATAGACTAAGTTGTAGATATCTGAGCCAGGCCTGGTCAGCTAGTTAGTTCATTTGGTTACTGCGTCACAGGACGCCTAGTTAACGGTCGCCCACGTGGCGCACTTTTACTGTTCATTCTATATGCATAGTGTGTTATTGCTGCAGGGCTCTGCAATTTATTATCTGTGAACTGTTACCACTGTTAATCCTTTCTTACCAAAAGCTTAAGTAAATCTTATACCTTTTTATCATTATTGTCTTGGTGTCTGGGATTACTCATACAGTATAAGAATATTTATTGCTGCCAATACTAACTGTGCCAGTAGGGAGTCAAGTACATTGCCGGGGGTTGGCGGAGCTGTTTTCAGGGCCCAAACTAAACTTGCGGCCTTCTTAAGTGGAGGTATCGCTACACGTGGGGGCTCGGGTCCGGGATCCTGATACAGCAGGTGAACGCCAGAAGTGCCGGCATGGACCCCATGGATCCACAAGCGATAGAAGAATGGTGCAAAGCCATTAGGGCAGAGCCAAACAACTCAATAGTCATCAGCCTCCCAGGGGAGGAATGATAGACTGAGACGGTAGAGGAGTTGATGAAGTTAGTGTCCTCAGATCACACATCGTGGGTGATAGATATAAAGGCAGACCGGGACACTTCATATCAGTATGCACTGGTGGAATACGGAGACGGGATACCAGAGACTTGCAAGCGCAAGTGTGTAAAGACGCCAGATAATAGAACCTATAGGTTGGCGCCTGCTTTAACTATAATGAAGGAATCATCACCAATGGGATCACCGCAGGCTGCGGCCCGCGCCTCACCAGTAAAAGGAGACGGGGTGAGGCCCCCGGTGACACCCGCACCTGCCACTGCTATATCACCAGAATTGATAAAGGCGATAGGGGATCTGCTAATCAAATGTGAGAAGACAAGCACGGTGCATGTAGAGACTAGCTACCGGAGACTGAAGACATTCTCAGGGAAGCTCCCTGTCCCTGCAGGGGAAAAAGATTTTGATACCTGGGTGGAGCAGGCATTGCAGGCAGTAGAGGCATGGGAGGTGCCTGAAGCGCAGAAGAGGCAAGGAGTGATAGAAAGCCTAAAAGGCGCAGCAGCAGAAGCAGTGAAAAGTTTTTGGTTTGGGAATGCAGATTGCACGGCTCAAGACTGTCTAGCCATGTTACAGGAAGAGTTTGGTCAATTGGAAAAGGTGACAGAGATGGTATACTAATTTGAACATACTTTCCAACAGCCAAGGGAGAAACTGTCAGAATATGTTAGGAGACTAAACAGGTTGCTGTGCAAGATTGTGTTGAAGAAGGGAATGAAACCCCAAGATACAGATGCGGCAAGAATGAAGCAGGTCTTAAAGGGAGCGTTACGCTCGGATCCAGTCTGGCTGCACCTGAAAACCTCGGGAGGAGAAACGTTGCTGACTTATGCTGACTTGATAAAAATCATCAGAGATGAGGAGGCGCTACAACAGGACCAGCAAATGACTAAGGCAAATGTTGTCCCCGCACAGGTGCTAGTCAATCCAGTGATGACCCCTGAAAGAGACTCAGAGGTAGACACTTTAAAAGCACAAATGTCCAAGGTGTTAGAAATGTTGACCTCTCTGATGGCAAAAGACACAGAGGGTCCCAAGAGAGAGGTACCACGGATGGAACTATTCCCAATTGCTTCGGCACCCGCATCTTTACAAGAATGGGGAGATATAATCTGCATTAACTGTGGAGGAATTGGCCATATTGCAGCTACATGTTCCAGTCCCAAGAAGAAGAAGCTAGACAACCGCAAGCCGGCGGGAAACTCCAGAGGGCCCCGGTGAAGGAGTCAACCGGGTGCCCATCACCTTCAGTGAGCTCCAAGCTGAAAGCGAAGCAGAAGGAAAGAGGAGATAAAACACCTCGGAGGAAACACAACATTCCTCAACAGAGATGCACCCCAGAGAAAGGGGGCAAGACCCCTCAGAAGAGGCACAGCACTCCCCAGAGGGGGTGCACACCTAAGAAAATTAATAGTATCCCTCAGCGGGTCTGTACACCCATCGAGAGGAAGGAAATTAATGCATACCGGGCTCAAGAAAGATTAAAATCCAAAGGGAACTGGATGAGAGAGAGTCCGAAGGGAAAGGGCCAGAAGAAGGCGACCCCTACCAGGCCATATCCGGAGAGGCTAGTAGGCCCATCTCCTATAGTGCCCATTCAAGTGGAGGGAGTCTACACCAGAGCCATCTTGGATACTGGGGCACAAGTGACCCTGTTATACTGAGATTTCTACGAGAAGCACTTGAGTCACCTGCCCATCCAGAAGATAGAGGGACTAGAGATATGTGGGATTGGGACCCAGAATTTCCCCTACGATGGCTATTTGCCTGTCAAGATGATCTTTGACCCATCCGTGGCTGGAAAAGCCGAAGTGTTTGACACTCTGGCGGTTGTGTGCCCTCGGCCGCCAGGAGCCAACAAGAGTTCCCTTATAATAGGAACAAACACGGACCTGGTCCGAAGACTTCTGACCCCTCTAGTGAAAGAAAAGGGGTCAGCAGCCACCAAGATTCACCTCATGCTGAAGACGGCTTATCAACGGCTGGTCCTAGAGCAGAAGACCCCTGGAGAGGGGATAGGGAAGGTGTGGAGACTTGGAAGAGAAGGGATGGTGTTGCAGCCCGGTGAAGTAACCTGTCTCAGAGCCACTGTGAAGCTTACTTGGGAGCAGCCTGGACCCTTTGTCATGTTGGAGTCTGACCCAAGGGAAGAGTCCCCCGGCCTGGAAGTGATACCAGAAGTGATTCCGCTGAAGGCCCTGAAGAAGGCCCATTGTAGAGTTCCAGTGAGTGTGAGGAACAATACAGATGGCCCCATGGAAATCCCAGCCAGGATGCTGCTGGGCCAGGTGAGCCCTGCTGCCCCGGTCAACTTGTCGGAAGTAAAGGGGGCGGGCGAAGGAGGAGATGCTTGGGAGAAGCTATCCATGGAAAACCCGAACCTGCCCAGAGCTTGGAAGGAGAGAGCCAAGGCCCAGTTGACCAGATGGGAGAAGATCTTCTCCAAAGATGAGTTCGATGTGGGGTGTGCAAGGAGTGCCACCCATCGGATTCGCCTCCAAGAAGATAAGCCCTTCAGAGAGAGGGTCAGGCGGGTCCCACTAGCGGATCTGGAGGATCTAAGGGAACAACTTGCAGAATTAAAAAGGACTGGTGTGATACGGGAGTCCAGAAGCCCTTATGCCTCACCAATAGTGGTGGTCAGGAAGAAGAATGGATCGTTGAGGCTCTGTATCGACTACAGGACTCTTAACAGGAGAACCATACCCGACCAGTACACCACTCCGAGGATAGAGGATGCCCTACAGAGCTTGTCTGGAGCCAAATGGTTCAGCGTTATGGATCTCAAGAGTGGGTACTATCAGATCCCTGTGCACCAAGAAGACAAGGAGAAGACAGCTTTCATAACCCCAGTGGGATTCTTTGAATTCGACCGGATGCCCCAAGGTCTGTCTGGAGCCCCAGCTACTTTCCAACGTCTCATGGAGAAGACTGTAGGAGACATGAACCTTATTGAAGTCCTTGTATACCTGGACGATGTCATTGTCTTTGGAAGAACCCGGGAGGAACAGGAGGAGAGGCTGGAAAAAGTCTTGAGGAGACTCAGTGAGGAGGGACTCAAGCTTTCGCCTGAGAAGTATCGGTTCTACCAATCTTCTGTTAATTATCTGGGGCACATAGTGTCTGAAGAAGGGGTGGCCACAGACCCTGAGAAATTGGAGGCAGTTACCTCCTGGCCACGACCCACCACAGTAACAGAACTCCGGTCCTTCTTAGGGTTCTGCTCCTATTACAGGAGGTTTGTGGAAGGATTTGTCCGAATTGCTAGACCATTGAATGAACTGCTCAAGACTGAGGGAGAAGAGGACGACTCAGGACCCCGGAAGCCGGGAGAGTCAGTCAAAGATCAGTGGAACCAGAAATGTGAAGAGGCCTTCCAGGCATTGAAGAAGAGCCTAACCACTGCTCCAGTCTTGGCCTACGCAGACCCAACCAAACTCTATGAACTACACGTAGATGCTAGTCATGACGGTCTGGGAGGAGTACTTTATCAAGAACACGAAGGGCAACTACGGCCTGTTGCCTATGTGAGCAGGAGCCTGACCCCCTCTGAGAAAAACGACCCCACTCACAAGCTGGAGTTCTTGGCCCTTAAGTGGGCGGTAGTAGACAAGCTCAAAGACTACCTGTATGGGGCGGAGTTCACTGTGAAGACCAACAACAACCCCCTGACCTACTTATTCACTACAGCAAAGCTGGACGCCACTGGACACAGGTGGCTGGCTGCATTGTCTGGATTCAATTTCAGCCTAAAGTACAGGTCAGGGATTGGGAATCGAGATGCAGACGCTCTGTCCAGGAGAGCTCATGGTCCCAACAGTGACATGGAAGACTGGACTCAAGTAGCACCTGATGGGGTGCGGCCCCTTTGTCAAGGGGCTGAATTGCAAGCCAGAGGGGGCTGAAGGGCGGAAGAGATAGGAGTTACCATGGTAGGAGTCCCCAAACAATACTGTGGAGTAACTCAGCTGGGAGAAGACCATCTGCCGAAGTTGTCCAAGAAGGAACTAAGATGTGACCAATTAGAAGATCCCATGGGGAAATTGGTTCTGGAAGCCCTGGAGAATCAGGATCCAAACAAACTCCTGAGTCACTCCTCAAAAGAAGCCCGCCTGTTGAGGAAAGAGTGGGACAGGTTACAGGTACATCAGGGAGTGGTCTACCGAAGGGGCCCCTCTGATGACCTGGAAGATAAATGGCAGTTGTTTCTTCCAGAAAGAGAGACTGTTCTGATTGCCCTACATGACAATCACGGCCATCTAGGGGCGGAGAGGACCTTTCAACTTGTCAGAAGTCGGTTCTATTGGCCCTGCATGAGGGCAGAAGTAGAAGAGTACTGTCACTCATGTGCACGATGCATCCAGAGGAAGACTTTACCTCATCAAGCTGCCCCAATGGGCCATTTACAAAGTCAAGGCCCAATGGATCTGGTATGCATTGATTTCCTCTGCCTCGAACCCGACCTGAGTGGACTGGGAAATGTTCTGGTGATAACCGATCATTTCACCCGGTATGCCCAAGCTTTTCCAACCAAAGACCAGAAGGCTTCCACTGTAGCCAAGATACTTATGGAGAAGTATTTTGTCCATTATGGGCTGCCCCAACGACTTCATTCAGATCAAGGAAGGGACTTTGAAAGTCGGCTGATCCGGAAGCTCTTAGATTCTTTGGGGATCAAGAAGACTCGAACTACACCTTACCACCCACAGGGAGATGCTCAGCCGGAGAGGTTTAACCGAACCTTGCTCAACATGTTGGGAACTCTGGAAAGTGAGAAGAAGCAACATTGGAGCAAACACATAGCAGCCATAGTACATGCCTACAACTGCACCACTAGTGATGCTACAGGCTACTCCCCATATCGACTTATGTTTGGGAGAGAGGCAAGACTACCTGTGGACTTGGCCTTTGGCACCTCTCTGGACCATTCCTCAACCACATCCCACAAAGGATATGTGGACAGGCTCAGACACAGCCTGAAAGTGGCTTATGAACAAGCTCAAGCGGCCTCAGATCAAAGAGGAGCTTGAAACAAAAGAAACTTTGACTTGAAGGTCCGGATACAAGACCTACAGCCCGGGGATAGAGTACTGTTACGCAATCTGGGGGTCCCTGGAAAACACAAACTTGCAGACAGATGGAGATCTGAACCCTATGTCGTCTGTAGGAAGTTGCCGGGCCTACCTGTCTACAAGTTGAAGCCAGAAGGGAAGGTAGGCCCACTGAAGACGTGGCATCGAAACCACCTGCTCCCACTTGCTGAGGCAGTCAGGATACCTCCCGTGAGAGATTCTCCTGAACCGGTCTCTATTCTGGATACTCCCAGGCCAAACACTCGGTCGCAGACCTCCCGAGCTGAAGATGGAGAGGCCTCTCAACTTAGTGAACTTGATTGGTTGTGGCCTTCCCCAACTCCAGGAACTTCTACTATAGATCTTCCACCCACTGAAGACACTCCAGATGGAACACTGAACCCAGAGGCCACAGAGTTCATCCCATCTAGTCCTTCATCAGATCACTGGGAAGATGCCCGTGATAGTCACTCAGAGGAAGAGGAGCCTGTGGCGCCAGAGCCAGAAGTCCCAAGAGAGCAAAGGGCTCGAAGAGTCATCCGGCCTCCTAAGAAGCTGACCTACCGACAAATGGGGAATAGCTCGGAGGACTCTGTAGTTACTGCTAGGAGAAGTGCTGAAAATCCAGATCCCTCCACTGTCCATTTGGTGGAGGGCAACCCCAACTCACTCTCTGGCACAGTTAGGCAGGCCACCCATGATAATGTGACCTGTGGGCAAGGGAGTTCTACCCCTCAGTTTTGGTGGGAATTCCCTATGCCAACTTCGTTTACAGAATTGTCTAGAGTTGTACATAGTCTTTGTTAAGGTTTATCTTTGGGGACCAAAGAGTTCAAGTGGGGGGAGTGTGTAGCGGGGTGTTCCCCTTTAATGCAGAGAGACTACATTACCCAGAACCCCATTCAGAGTGTTTCACCGCAGAGACTCATGGGAGGGGTTATATAAGGAGGAGGCGCGGCTGCGCTCGGCCTCTTTGGGACACGAGACTTCAGGGACTGATCCTCCTGTGCGGATGTGTCAGAGTGCAAGGCCTGAAGCCTGAGACCTTGCGCAGCACCAAAGAGCCTTCCACCCCACTGCGAGCCTGCGTGGCATCTGACGTCGCTTGTCTACAGCCTTGACCGGATCGGGACCCGATCGCTGGAGACACTGTGTGTGTGTGTGACACAGTCGGTGGAAGTTCCCCGGACTGGGACCACGTCCGGATGGGTGAGAGGGCGTATGCCCAGACCATATACTGTTATTGCTAATGGGCCTATAGACTGCCGTGGCCCACAAGTTGTTTCTGATACTCTCGTTAGAGAACCTCATCGGAGCTGAACTCAGCGTTTACATAGCAAAGTGTTTATTTCATCTCTACCTTCCCATTGGATTACAAATGGTATTCTGTTAATGTGCACCACCGTTAAAGACCTGCCGGTGAAGAAAACCATCATCCCCTATAGACTAAGTTGTAGATATCTGAGCCAGGCCTGGTCAGCTAGTTAGTTCATTTGGTTACTGCGTCACAGGACTCCTAGTTAACGGTCGCCCACGTGGCGCACTTATACTGTTCATTCTATATGCATAGTGTGTTATTGCTGCAGGGCTCTGCAATTTATTATCTGTGAACTGTTACCACTGTTAACCCTTTCTTACCAAAAGCTTAAGTAAATCTTATACCTTTTTATCATTATTGTCTTGGTGTCTGGGATTACTCATACAGTATAAGAATATTTATTGCTGCCAATACTAACTGTGCCAGTAGGGGGTCGAGTACATTGCCGGGGGTTGGCGGAGCTGTTTTCAGGGCCCAAACTAAACTTGCGGCCTTCTTAAGTGGAGGTATCGCTACAATAGCAATATTCACTCACATGTAAAATGAAGTGGTTGTATTCAGCTGGGTGGAAGAGTAGAGGAACTACAGATCACAGAAGGTCCATGGGGCTGGCACCACAAGAAATCCTGTTAGGGAAGCGTGTGATGATGGGCACAACAGGGGACTTCCTTCTGAGAGTTTCTTTCACGACCACAGCAGGTTCAAAACTTAAAAGCAGAGTGAAGAAAAGAGTTTCATCTGGCAGTAAAAAAGCAGGTTCCAGAGCGGTGGTTGGGGGAGGAGGACATCCAAGCCGGATGGCTGGCTGTGCTGCGCTGCGACCACAAGACCTCGCTATGATTCCCGGGTGGATGGAGAGGCACGGCCGTGTGATCGGTGTTCAAAGCGAGGCTTGGACAGCACAACAGGACGCAGCGTCAGGCTGTGACGCCATTAGCATGCAACGCGTTTCTGAGTGGGCTTCGCTGTTGATGACAGAACAGCGGCACTCCTTTGTCAAGCATTGGGTCTTGACAAAGGAGTGCCGCTGTTCTGTCATCAACATCGAAGCCCGCTCAGAAACGCATGCTAATGACGTCACAGCTGCAGCGCTGTGATTGGCCAGGGCGGCGAAGACGTCACTCCGCGCATGCGCACGGGAGCTGTCTATTCCGACAGAGCCGGAATTGTGAATGGGATTAACCCTGTGAATGCACCGTTGTCTACGGCGCGTATGCATGTCTTTTTTTTGCAAATATCTCCTAAACCGTGTAGGTTTAGGAGATATTTCTTGCACCTACAGGTAAGCCTTAATCTAGGCTTACCTGTAGGTGTTTGTTTACAAAGTGGGTTTACAACCACTTTAAGGCCTCCACAAGAACTCCCAGCATGCTAAGGGAGATGCTCCATCCTGGAACCAGTTCTGTGTTGTGCAAGACTGGGGAGTGTGTTTCTGTGCGGTGAGACAAAGCCTGTATGTCTAAAACCTTAAAAAACAGGGAGATAGGGGCTGCACCTAGTTGTCAGACAGGGAACCTACGTGTGTAGTAAGCGGTCAAGCTGACCAGGATTTCTTTTTTTATGTTTCTTTTTGTTTTGCTGTTTTTCCCCTGTAAATAGTTTAAATAAACCGCACCTTTTGTTTTTGCAACTACAAACTCTGTCTGCTGTGCCTGTTTTTGTGTGGTGAACCCATCCAGGGGGTCACACACACCCGCTGCCGAGCTAACCCCCTCACAGTTGGTGGAGAAACCAGTGGCAGTTTATTTTTAAGGCCAGCATGGAGGAGATATTGAAACAGCTGGCTCTAGCAAATGCCAATCAGTAGCAGACAAATGCAGGTTTGCAAAAGAGCCTTGCAGCTCAACAAAAGAGCTTTGCAGCCTACCAGCAAGCTTATCAACAGAGCCTTGCAGCCCAGCAGCAAGCTCACCAACAGAGTCTGGAAGCTCAGCAACAAGCCCTGCAGCAATCGGAGGCCCGTTTCATAGACCTGTTGCAGAAGCAAGAGCAGAGACTACAACAAATGGAAACAGTAATGCAGCAACGTCCGCAGACCAGTGAGGAAAGTCGTTCCACTAATACCGCGTCCTTTGGGGTGAGTCGTTTATTGACAAAAATGACTGGAGAGGATGATCCAGAGGTGTTTTTGACCACATTTGAAAGGACTGCTGAAAGAGAAAAGTGGCCTAAAGAGCAGTGGGCTGGACTGGTGGCTCCTCTGTTAACTGGTGAATCGCAGAAAGCTTACTATGACCTAGAGCCTGACCAAGAAAAAGACTATGTGATGCTAAAAACTGAAGTATTGGCACGGCTGGGTGTCACCCTGGCTGTCCGGGCTCAGCGTGTGCATAACTGGACTTTCCGGCTTGGAAAACCCCCCAGGTCTCAAATGTATGATCTCATTAACCTGAGCAGGAAGTGGCTACAGCCAGAGACTTTGTCCGCACCAAAGATTGTGGAACGTGTTGTGATGGATCGTTTCTTGAGAGCTCTTCCTACTGCCATCCAAAAGTGGGTAAGCCATGGAGACCCAGAAATGGCCGATAATCTTGTGGATCGTGTAGAGAAGTACTTGGCTACAGAGAACCTGACTGCCTCTTCCAGAGACTCACGGACTTTCCACCCTAAGTCCAGACCATCCCCAGTGGCGGGTAAGATGATTTCAAGGGGTGAGGGTGGAGAGAGTGAGAGGGTGGGAGTTCTACCCAAGGTTTGGCGAGAACAGCCTGGGAAGTCAGGGGTTCAAGAGGCAGCAAGAAGGATTGTTTGTTACCGCTGCCGACAAGAGGGACATATTGCAGCAAATTGCCCGGTTGTGGATGAACCCATGCAATGTGACTTTCTAACGGACAGACGTCAGTCGCTGTTTGCGACAGTCGCATGCACTGCCATTCGGGGAACTGAGAAACATTTATGCAAAATGTGTGTTAATGGTAGAAATGTTGTTGTATTGCTGGATTCAGGTAGCCTCGTAACACTTATAAAGGCTGAATTAGTTATTACAGAGGTTTCTGGGAATAGCAAGGTAGCGGTTATTTGTGTGCATGGGGACACCCGAGAGTATCCGGTGACTACAGTGTGTTTTGAGACCCCCAAAGGTACCCTCTCTCATCAGGTGGGATTAGTGTCTCACTTGCCTCATGATGCCATTGTGGGAAGGGATTTTCCAAAGTTCTGGGAACTATGGGATTATCCTGAGCCCCCCACTGGTGCCCCTATATACCAGGAATGTGATAGCCAGAATTCCTCGGAGAGTGGTGAGGACTCTCCAGAATTTCCCTTGTCGGTATTGGCAGGGGAGACTCGAGAAACTGGGGAGGAGCCAACATCCTCAGACGAAAACATGCCGTCTGTGGAGTTTTCTGATCTCGAGGTTCACAAGGAAAATTTTGCCACAGAACAGTTAAAAGACCCCACCCAAATAAAGGCACGGGAAAACGTAGTGGAAATAGATGGCGAGTTAGTGAACCCAGATGAGACCTGCACTTACCCATACTTCATCGTGGAAAAGGACCTACTGTATCGGGTGGCTAAAAGGGCAGAAGAAACCATTGAGCAGCTTGTGGTGCCCAAACCTTACAGGAAGTTGGTGTTAGAGTTTGCCCATGGGCACATTCTTGGAGGTCATCTGGGGACAGAGAAAACCAGAGAGAGAGTATTGCAGAGATTCTATTGGCCTGGGGTCATGAAGGAAACAGAAAATTATTGTTCCTCCTGCCCTGTGTGTCAGAGGTCGGCACCGATGCCACATTTCAGTAACCCGCTGGTACCTCTTCCCATCATTGAGGTCCCCTTTGAGAGGATCGCAATGGATTTGGTAGGTCCGATAATGAAGTCCGCTAGGGGGCACCAGTACATCTTGGTTATAATGGACTATGCCACCCGTTATCCAGAAGCGATTCCTCTCCGAAATACCTTGGCCAAAACCATAGCCAAAGAGCTATCTCTTGTTTTTAGCCGTGTGGGTATTTGTAAGGAACTGCTTACGGACCAAGGTACACCCTTTATGTCCCTGGGTATGAAAGAGCTGTGTAAGTTGTTCAAAGTGACACAATTGCGTACATCTGTGTATCACCCCCAAACAGATGGGTTGGTTGAAAGATTCAACAAAACCCTAAAACAAATGTTAAAGAAAGTGGTGGATAGAGATGGAAAGGATTGGGACTGTCTAATTCCCTATTTAATGTTTGCTATTAGGGAGGTACCCCAATCCTCTACGGGTTTCTCACCCTTTGAGTTACTTTTTGGGAGACACCCCAGAGGGCTGTTGGATATCGCCAAGGAAACCTGGGAAAGTGAGAGTTCTCCCCACAGGAGTGTGATTGAGCATGTCGCCCCGATGCAAGATAGAATTGCACAGGTAATGCCAATCATAAAGGAACATTTGGCCCAAGCGCAGTTGGCACAGCAGAGAGTGTACAACCATGGGGCCAAGACCCGTACCTTTTCCCCGGGGGATAGGGTATTGGTACTTGTCCCTACGGTTGAAAGCAAATTCCTCGCCAAATGGCAAGGCCCCTATGAGATATTGGAAAAAGTGAGCGAAGTGAATTACAAGGTCAGACAACCAGGAAGGCGAAAGCCCGAACAGATCTATCACGTTAATCTGTTGAAAGCCTGGAGGGATAGGGAATCCCTAGTCGTGGAAACGTTGTCACCAGCTCATGGGACTGTATGCAGAATAATTATAAATAATGACCTCAGAGACAAAAGTGGGTTAAACTTGGCCGCAGGCCTTTATTACTGGTATTTATTATTATTTATTTTTTTATCATATTTATTTAACCAATAACCATTACTAGATATCAAAATACAATACATCACTTCTTTACTTAAACCACCATACTTTCATCAACCCAGCCACTACGACTCAGGTTGAAATTAACGTCTACTATCCCCTCTCGTTAGCAAAGGAAAACCAAGAGGGGGTACCACGTAATAATATAAGGCCGCGACAAGGGAGGGGGGGCGGGGAGTTCAAAGGTAAGGGGTTGCCTGATCCTCAGGTCACAGGCAGCTTGCTGCTCTGCCTTAAATACCTCTCCCAAACTTCCAGAATTTTCTTACTTGCCATGTGACCCGACCTATGCCCTGTTATTGGTTCCTAGCCTCCCTTACCTTAATAATATACCTAATTATCTGCCAGGTGTGAGAGGGGGGAACTAGAAACTTCCACTCTGCCACATTCCCATGAGCTCGGGGAGCTTAAAACAGCTCCCTTCACTTACATGGGACTGTATGCAGAATAATTATAAATAATGACCTCAGAGACAAAAGTGGGTTAAACTTGGCCGCAGGCCTTTATTACTGGTATTTATTATTATTATTTTTTTTAATCATATTTATTTAACCAATAACCATTACTAGATATCAAAATACAATACATCACTTCTTTACTTAAACCACCATACTTTCATCAACCCAGCCACTACGACTCAGGTTGGAATTAACGTCTACTAACCCCACTAGCCGGACTTGTTTTTAAACCTTTAAAGAACAAGGCCGGCCCAACCACCCCGCCTCGCGGCCAACTCCACCATAGACTGAAGATCATTATTGAAAATGTCAAGCCCAACGTCTGAAAGATGCACCCCGTCTGGTCTGAACAGGCCAACTGACCCCCCTTCTAAGTCTACGTGACGGAAGGACAGACCCCCAATGGTGGGCAAGAACTTCGCTAGGGCCCTATTCACTCTCTTTCTAACCTTTTCAAGCGGGGAGTTCAACCATACCAATCTCGGAGCAATCTCTGAAAAAATCAAACATACTCCAGGGAAGGACAGCCTGAACTGAAGCAGATCCCATTTTATTTGAAAAATTAAATCAAGGGACTTAGTACGCCCTATATCGTTCCCCCCAAGGTAGATAATCAAAACATCAGGAACTGGCAGGGTTCGAAACAGAAAACTTAACTCTTCAAACAAATTATTCCATACCATACCCCTCCTGCCATGCCAACAAATGTTCACCAATGTGGGATCAAAATTCAAGCTTCCGAAATAGACTCTTCGCAAAGCTCTCCTTTCGGCCCAGAATATAAACGAATGACCTAAGATCCAGACGGATAACGCCTGACCTGTAGATTTAAAAAAGACAGTGAGGACGTATGTACAATTTGTAAGCATCAGACTGCCATCTACCGATGCGCTTAATACTAACCACATCTAACCCCAGCCTGGCGGCCTCCGTAGCAGCCCCTATCCGAAAGGAGTGGGATGAGAGTGGCAACTTGCCCATGTTTAGGGAGACCAAGCATTTGTGCAGAACCGAGTTAAACTGATAAACGGACAAAGGAAGGCCATTCTCATGAATAAATAATGACCCGTTTTCTGAACCTCTGACCCGTAGAAACTGCCCCACTAGGCTAACAGGGCAGATGGGAGAGTTAGGAAATGACTGCAACGTCAACCAAACACCCTTGCCAAACTGATCCGTCTTTGATCGTGGGATAAAAAGGTTAAGCTTCGAACCGTCTAAAGAAACATGCGTTAAACGAAGGCCTGACTCGGACTTCTTATTAGGAGCCACTATTTCTGAAATCCTAAAAGCTTCGAAAAATAATAGAGAAAAAACCGCCCGAAAAAGGGCAGCCTCATAGCGTGAAAAACATACCAAATCAACCGCTGAACACAGTTTGGCAAGGATACCCGGCGTCACCGCCATTCTATTGTCAGGATGAGATGAACCTTTTTTATAACCCTTTAGAGCCCGTTGTACAGAGAAGAAAGAAGAACATGGGGGGTGATGGTTTAGCTTCCCAAAAAAAGAAATTCCTGCCAAAGTTTTATTAACCTGGGACCATGACACCTCCCTAGCCAGTAACCCATTCAAAAAGGAAAAAAACAGCTGTTCAGAAAAAGCAGACTGCTGCTCACCCAGGGAACCTAGATGAGACAACCACAGCCGCCAGGCTGAGGAGTACGCTGCCAGAGTAGCGGGAGAGATGGATTTCAGAATGTTCGTACGAACCAAGTCTAAATTAGCTCCCATAGGTGGGCCGGACACGGGATCCCTGTCTCGTCTGCGGCTGGGAAAAGCACCTTGAATCTCTCCATCTGCAAACGTGAGAGAGAGTCTGCGATGTCATTCAACTTACCTGGTAGGTAACGAGCCTTGATCCACACATTCAAGCTCAAGCATTTAAATACAAGGTAACGAATGAGGGAGATGACAGGAGGTGATTTGGACGATAAGCAGTTTACCGCAAAAAGCACCCCTTTATTGTCAGTACTGAAGAGAAGCCTTTTATTAGCAAAATACTCACCCCAGATCTCTAAGGCCACCAAGATGGGGAACAGCTCTAAAATCACGATGTTCTTCAGGTGACCTTTTTGTCGCCAACAAGGGTGCCATAACGAAGCGCACCAGTGGGTTCTCCACAAGGCTGAAAACCCCACCGAGCCCGCTGCGTCCGTGAACAAACAAAAATCTTGGTCAGTTACAAATTCTGATTGAAAAATTGCTCTACCGTTAAACTTCTCCAAGAATTGCGACCATACCAACAGGTCCTCCCTAATTTCCGAAGAGATTCTAATATGGGAGGAAGGGGATTTGAATCCAGAAATGGCTAAATAGAGCCTCCGAGAGAATATTCTCCCGACAGGCAGGATTCTGGATGCAAATGCCAGCAGGCCGAGCAATTTTTGAACCTCCTTAAAAATGGACTTACATCGTCTAATCATTGTGTAAAGGATACCTTGTAGTTGAATAATTTTAGCCGCCGGTAGTTTAAACTCCATTGCTTCGGTATCAATAGTGATCCCTAAAAAGACTAAACGTGTTGTAGGAGCCAGGGTTTTTTCTTGTGCCAAAGGGATATTAAAGGATCCACAAATCACAAGAAAATAATTTAGGACGTTTGAACAATCAGCGACAGAACTACCCAAAAACAGGAAATCGTCTAGATAGTGCAACAGAAAGGATGAGCCAGAGTGCTCCTGTACTACCCATTCCAGGAAAGTGGCAAAGGTCTCAAAGTAATTACAGGAGAGCGAGCAACCCATGGGGAGACAACGATCAAAGAAAAAACAATTATCAAAAACGAAACCTAATGAGTTAAAAGATACAGGATTAATGGGTAATAAACGAAAAGCAGATTGGACATCAGCTTTAGCAAGAAAAGCTCCTTGCCCTAACAAGCGAATCTTCACTAACGCATCCTCAAACGTAAAATAATGTACGGATGCCATCTCAGTACTAATCTGATCATTCAAAGAATCCCCCTTAGGAGCTGACAGATGGTGGATTAACCTGAATGACCCATGCTCTTTCTTTGGAACAAGCCCAAGGGGGGAAATTCTAAAGTTTAGAAAAGGAGGGTGCAAAAAGGGGCCTGAGATCCTACCAGCCTGAAGCTCCTTACAATTTTTTTCCCTAACCACTTCAGGGAACTCTAAAGCTGATTTAAAAAATTTTCCTACCACACAACCTTGACCTTTAAAAGGAGGGAGCACGAAACCCTCGTTGAACCCTTCAAAGAGAAGAAGGGCCATCCGCCTGTCTGTGTAGACTTGCAGCCACGGGAACATGTTTAGCAACTTCACCGGCGACTGGGCCTTTTGAAAAGGGTTCTCTAAGCTGTGGCTGGTTTGCCACGGCCATTTTTTTAAAGCATTTGGTAACAGGATGCGCTCCTGCGCAAAACGCACATTCATGTCTATACCTGCAGGAGCCTGGGAATTTGCACTGAGCGTCATTGAATGAGAAACAAATTCCCCTCCTGTATGCACTGACTGGTGCTGCGACCTGCAGCTGTGGTTTGGGATTGAACGCTCTCTGGGGCAGAAAAAGATTTAGCCATAAGCCAATATCCTTCGAGCCCCATGTCAAACTTGGATGCACCAACAATTTCTGTCGGAATGACTCGTCATAGACGAACCAGGAAACGCCTCCAAAATTTTTATAGGCTTCCAGAACAATGTCCAGATGCTGCAACAATCCCACGCTCTTCTCAGGGTACCTTTCACAAATAATACTGGAATAGATCAAAAAAGCTTGTAGCCAGTTATTGAAGCTCCTGGACACCGGCCTACGCCTATCCTCATCCCCTTTCTCATCTTTTTTGTCATTTTTAAACAAAGCTTCTCTTGAGGAAGGGAGCAGCGACAGCAAGTCCACAAACTCCCCCTTGACAATCTTTTCCTTTATACTTGGAGTCAAATGGTAACCCAATGGGGATAGCGTACATGGCAAGGCCTCCCTAGCACAGATCTCTGGGACATTAGGCGGGATCTCCAAGCCATTCCCTGACTGTGACGGACTTGCCATAATAGCGGGCACACTGCCACCCCCCCCCCCCTGACTGCCCCGTGCAACCTCAGGGCTGGCCCATACTGAAGCAGCAGAGCTAGCAACCTTCTGACTAACCAACATATTAGGTGTCATACCTGCAATAATAGATGACAGGGAAGCAGTCAAAGAGGTTAATAATTGTAACTGAGTAAAAGTGTCATGGAGATCCTGCCAGAAACAGGCGCCCCGGACTTCCTGGTCTCCGTTCGCGCGTGCGTCCAGCGGGTGGCGCCAGAGAGACTATTTAAACCTGTCATTTACAGACAGTCCCTGCTGTCTGCTCTACAGCGTTGTGTGCTAAACCCTGATCTGAGACCATACCTGTGCTAAAAGACCCGGCTTACCTTGACCAACCTGTTATCTGCCTGCACCCGCCCCCGGCTTGTTGTGACTACCCTTTGCCTGCATCCTGTACTTCTGCTGCCCGCCTGATATCTGACCCGGCCTGTTTACTACCCTGTTCCTGGTTCCGATCCAGTTTGCTAAACCGATCCAGTCTGCTGAGCTGTCCCAGATCCAGCCTGCTAAGCTGAACCTGCCTGCTAGCTGATCCTGTCTGCTGTGCTTCTTCCGATCCAGTCTGCGAGACCGATCCAGTCTGCTGAGCTGTCCCAGATCCAGCCTGCTAAGCTGAACCTGCCTGCTAGCTGATCCTGTCTGCTGTGCTTCTTCCGATCCAGTCTGCGAGACCGATCCAGTCTGCTGTGCTACTTCCGATCCAGCCTGCTAGCCGTTCCAGTTCCGGTATTCTGCAAGGAAGCTTCCGGGTGTTTGAATCACCACCTCACCACAGTTGATCCTGCCAGGCACCCGTGCCACTCCTTACTCCTGTGCCAACTGTTACCTTACCAGGGGGCCGGGAGTGGGAGCCGTAAGGGAGGCCGTCCCCTGCAATTCGGGCTCACTACTATCAGGTACGTGACAGTAGCAGACAACCATGCCTGAGCCTGAGCAGGGAGCCTCCCCTATGGAAGATCTGTGTCAGCATCTGGCAGATCTAACCGAAGCAGTCAAGGACCTTCAACAAAACTACACCCGGCTGGAAGAACGGTTACTGGTTCTTCCCAACGCTACCGGAACCCAAGGATTTCCCCATGCTTCCACCTCTTACTCTGGGACTGAGCCAACCAAAACAATAGTAATGCTTCCTCCAGAACCTAGGGTCCCTGCACCCGAAAGATTTTCCGGAAATCAAAGTAGCTTTAGGACTTTTCGCAACTCCTGCGAACTATACTTCACCCTCCAGCCACGAACCTTCGCTCTGGAAATCACTAAAGTGGGCTTTGTGGTTTCCCTGCTTACCGGGGACCCCCAAGCCTGGGCCCACTGTCTCCTGGAACGAAAGGACATAGTTCTGACCAACCTTGCCTCCTTCTTTGACGCTATGGCTCAGCTATACGAGGATCCCCAGCTTTCAGCAACTGCAGAAGCGGCTTTGCGTACCCTTCAGCAGGGACGCAGGGCGGCAGAGGACTACGTGGCCGAGTTTAGGCGGTGGAGTGCAGATACAGACTGGAACGATGCCGCTCTCCGTCACCAGTTTCGCATGGGACTCTCTGATTCTCTGAAAGATGAGCTGGCTAGAGTTGGGGTGCCACAGACTTTGAATGCGTTGATCGATTTAACCATACAGATCGATCGACGCCTAAGAGAACGAAGGGCTGAGAGAGCTACAGGGTTTTCTCACCCAACCTGGATGCTCCCAAGGGCTCCAAGTCACCTGCACACAGTACCCGCTGCATCACCAGCTTCCGCACCCAACGCACCTGAGCCCATGCAGCTTGGGGTTCTTCGTCCTTCCCTTACCCCGGAGAAGCGACAACGTCGTCGGATGAACAATCTGTGTCTGTATTGCGGAGGGCCCGGACATTACGTTAGGAACTGCCCTCTGAAGCTCCGTAAATGTCTCTCTATGATTCCTGAATACACGGGTCCTATAGCCAAGACCGCATCTCACCTGGCCCTTTCAGTCTCATTGCAGCTTTCAGGAAAGACCCAACCAACCCCCGCCATTATTGATTCTGGGGCCTGCAGTTGTTTCATGGACTCTTCATTCGCTGCTAAACATCGGATTCCTCTCCTTCCCAAGACCCATGGACTCTCTGTTCACCTGGCTGATGGGTCTGCTATTAAATCCGGCCCTGTAGTTCTAGAGACTGCTCCTATTTCTGCTGTCATTTCCAGCTCCCACCACGAACTGTTACGTACGGACATCATCTCTTCTCCATTATTCCCTGTGATCCTCGGTATGCCCTGGCTGCAAGCTCACAACCCTGCCATCAACTGGGCCACAGGGGAAGTCACCTTTTCGTCACCTTACTGCCAGCAGTTCTGTGGCTCTCACGCCCCTCATGGGCCGTCTAACCTGCTCTGCCTGGATTCAGAAGCTGAATTACGTCAGTCTATTCCAGAAGTCTATCATGAGTACCTGGATGTATTCAGTAAACAACGGGCGGAGGTTCTACCACCCCATCGAGCCTACGACTGCCCCATTGAACTATTACCTGGGGCTGAAATCCCATTTGGAAGGATTTTTCCGTTGACAGAGGTTGAACAGGGGGCACTAAGGGAATACGTTGACGAGAACCTGAAGAAGGGGTTTATTCGCCCATCCACGTCTCCAGCAGGCGCGGGCATCTTTTTCGTAGAGAAAAAGGACCATACCCTTCGTCCTTGCGTGGATTACCGCGAATTAAATAAAATTACGGTGAAGAACCGTTATCCCCTTCCTTTGATGCCAGAGTTATTCCAGAGACTGGGGGCTGCCAATGTCTTCACCAAGCTTGATCTCCGTGGAGCCTATAATTTGGTCCGCATCAGGGATGGAGATGAGTGGAAGACTGCTTTCCGTACTCGATTTGGGCACTTCGAGTATTTGGTGATGCCTTTCGGGTTGTGCAATGCCCCCGCCACGTTTCAATACTTCATTAATGATGCCCTTCGGGACTTTCTGGACTTATTTGTTATCGTCTATCTAGACGACATATTAATTTTCTCTTCCTCCCTCGAATCTCATCGCAGACATGTCAAGAGTGTGTTAGCCCAGCTTCGACAACATGGCCTATATGCGAAAGCCGAAAAATGTGCGTTCGAGCAGGGAAGTATACCATTCTTGGGATTAATCATCTCCAGTGAGGGCATCGAGATGGACCCCCAGAAGATTGCTGCAATCCTAGACTGGCCAGTCCCTACAGACAAGAAGGGAATCCAACGTTTTGTCGGTTTTGCCAATTTTTACCGCAAGTTCATCAGAGGATTCTCGGCCATCATTGCACCAATCACTCAATTAACCCAACAGGGGAACCGCTTCCATTGGTCCTCCGAGGCCCAAAAGGCCTTTGAGGCCCTTAAGCGACTTTTTACCTCTGCCTCCATCTTAAAGCATCCGGATTCCTCTTTGCCATTCGTCCTCGAGGTAGACACATCCGAAATCGCTGTAGGGGCAATATTGTCCCAGAGACAAGGAACCAAGGCCCTGCTTCACCCAGTGGCCTTCTTCTCACGCAAGTTGTCAACAGCAGAGAGGAACTACGATGTGGGGGATCGGGAGTTGCTGGCGATTAAGTCTGCGCTAGAAGAATGGCGCTATCTGCTGGAGGGAGCTGCCCATCCAATTCTGATATTTACTGACCATAAGAACCTGGAATATCTGAGATCCGCAAAGAGACTGAAACCACGACAGGCCAGATGGGCGCTCTTTTTCTCCAGGTTTTCGTTCCATGTCACGTATCGTCCAGGCTCCAAGAACACTAAGCCTGACGCCTTGTCTCGGATGTTTCACAAACCCAAAGAAGTTTCTCTTCCGGATACCATCCTTCCCCCTGGGAATTTCCTCTTGCTTCAGGAAAACCTGCTCTCCAGACTTAAACAAGCCTCCGCAGGGCAGTTGCCCTCTCCTGAATTGGAGCTGCAGGTTAAGGACGGGTTGCTCTGGCATAAGGACAAGATCTATATCCCCGAGGATCTACGAGTATCTGTCCTGGAACTCTGCCACGACCATGCATTAGCCGGGCACTTTGGCATAGCGAAGACCACCGACTTGGTACAGCGTACCTTTTGGTGGCCTCAATTACGGGAAGATTGTAAAGAATTTGTGGAGTCCTGCACTACCTGCATCAGGAACAAGACTCATAGAACCAAGGCCTGGGGCTTATTAAGACCCTTACCTGTTCCAGACAGACCATGGAGGATGTTATCCATAGACTTCATTGTCAAGTTACCTCCAGCAGAAGATCATACCACTATCTTTGTGATAGTCGATCGTCTGTCCAAAATGGCACACTTTATTCCTATGAAAGGCACTCCCTCTGCCCCTGAAACAGCACAGGCATTTATCAAGGAAATCGTCAGACTCCACGGGGTACCAGCCAACATTGTTTCAGATCGAGGGGTACAGTTCACCTCCTGCTTCTGGAGGTCCCTCTGTAAGGCCTTGGATATAGAACTGTCATTCTCTTCCGCCTATCACCCCCAGACCAATGGACAGACTGAGAGGACTAACCAAACTCTGGAGCAGTACTTGCGCTGCTTCTCCTCTTTTACACAAGATAACTGGATTTCCCTGCTTCCTTTGGCCGAATTCGCCTACAACAACTCCATCCACTCCGCCACCAAGCAGACCCCGTTCTTTGCCAACTTTGGTTTTCACCCTTCATTCCTACCCAATTCTCTTCCCGAATGTGCGGTGCCAGCAGTACAGGAGAAAATAAATTTCTTTTCCACCAATAACCAACTTTTGCAGGAAACTATGACCAGGACCCAGGAACACAACAAATTAACTTTTGACAAGAAGAGACGGGGTGAGTTGGTACTGGTACCCGGTGACCTGGTGTGGCTGTCTACAGTGAACTTGAGGATGGCATGCCCTTCAAAGAAATTGGGTCCCAAGTTCCTAGGACCTTTTCCGGTTAAAAGGAAAATCAATGAAGTGGCTTTTGAACTGGAACTCCCGGATTCACTGAAGATCCACCCAGTATTCCATGTGTCACTGTTGAAACCATCTATTTCCAATCCCTTTCCTGGCCGAAGCTCTGTTACCCCTGACCCTGTTATTATAGACGGGGAAGAGGAGTTTGAAGTAGAGGCTATCCTGGATTACAGGAGGAGAAGGAACCAGAACCAGTTTTTGATAAAGTGGAAGGGGTATGGACCCGAAGAGAATTCTTGGGAGCCCGAGGGGAACATCCACGCTAAGAGTCTGGTACAGTCCTTTAAAAGGTCTCACCCTAAGAAAGTTCGCCCGGATGGGCATCCGGAGGCTGCCCCTTAGGGGGGGCAATGTCATGGAGATCCTGCCAGAAACAGGCGCCCCGGACTTCCTGGTCTCCGTTCGCGCGTGCGTCCAGCGGGTGGCGCCAGAGAGACTATTTAAACCTGTCATTTACAGACAGTCCCTGCTGTCTGCTCTACAGCGTTGTGTGCTAAACCCTGATCTGAGACCATACCTGTGCTAAAAGACCCGGCTTACCTTGACCAACCTGTTATCTGCCTGCACCCGCCCCCGGCTTGTTGTGACTACCCTTTGCCTGCATCCTGTACTTCTGCTGCCCGCCTGATATCTGACCCGGCCTGTTTACTACCCTGTTCCTGGTTCCGATCCAGTTTGCTAAACCGATCCAGTCTGCTGAGCTGTCCCAGATCCAGCCTGCTAAGCTGAACCTGCCTGCTAGCTGATCCTGTCTGCTGTGCTTCTTCCGATCCAGTCTGCGAGACCGATCCAGTCTGCTGAGCTGTCCCAGATCCAGCCTGCTAAGCTGAACCTGCCTGCTAGCTGATCCTGTCTGCTGTGCTTCTTCCGATCCAGTCTGCGAGACCGATCCAGTCTGCTGTGCTACTTCCGATCCAGCCTGCTAGCCGTTCCAGTTCCGGTATTCTGCAAGGAAGCTTCCGGGTGTTTGAATCACCACCTCACCACAGTTGATCCTGCCAGGCACCCGTGCCACTCCTTACTCCTGTGCCAACTGTTACCTTACCAGGGGGCCAGGAGTGGGAGCCGTAAGGGAGGCCGTCCGCTGCAATTCGGGCTCACTACCATCAGGTACGTGACAAAAAGTGTCATTACCTGGACCCGTAGCAGTCATCTGAGAGCACACCACAGGTAGTGATGAGCCGAACACCCCCGGGTTCGGTTCGCACCAGAACCCGCGAACGGACCGAAAGTTCGAACGAACATTAGAACCCTATTAAATACAATGGATGCGAACGTTCGAATTCTAAAGTGCTAATTATAACAACTATTATGCATGTTATTGTCATAAATAGGGTTTGGGAACCCGGGTTCTGCACCAGGGGACATGTATCAATGCAAAAAGAAGTTTTAAAAACGGTCGTTTTTCGGGAGCAGTCATTTTAATGATGCATAAAGTGAAAAAAAAAAAGTCAAATATTCCTTTAAATATCGTACCTGGGGGGTGTCTAAAGTATGCCTGTGAAGTGCCACGTGTTTCCCGTGTTTAGAACTGTCCCTGCACAAAATGACACTTCTAAAGGAAAAAAAAGCCATTTAAAACTGCTTGCGGCTTTAATGTAATGTCTGGTCCCGGTAATATGGATGAAATTCTTTAAGAAAAATGGCATAGCTACCCCATGACCCCCCCCCTACCCCAGCCCATTACCAGCCCCTTTGGGTCTTGTATGGATATTAAGGGGAACCCCGCACATAAAATAAAAAAGGCCCTATATACTCTGAACAGCCGTATACAGGCGGTGCATACAAGACAGGGACTGTAGGTTTGTTCTTATGTAGAATCTGTTTGTAATTTTGAACAGGTACATTGTTGAAGTGTAGCTCCAGCCCAAAAATCTATTTTTAAACTTTTTGGGAAACATAGGTAAGGGTTATCACCCCTGTAACATTTGTTTTGCTGTCTGTGCCCCTGTTCAGAACATTTCACCTCACTTTCCGTCCCAATGACAACTGTTTTTGAAATGTGGTGTTTTTCTTGAAACAAGGATTGCTGATAAAGCATCAGTACAGATGAGACCCCTTTCTCCCATATTTATTCTTACAGGAGAGAATTTTCCTTTCTAGGGGTAGATTTCCTCTCACTTCCTGTTGTCTTCTTTCGTTTGCAAGTAGGAGTCGTTTGTAAGTTGGATGTTTGAAAGTAGGGACCTGCCGTATATACTCTGCAGAAATAGGCCCCTTAGTTGTTGGTGTTGGCACAACACTGTAAGCACTCAGTTACTCTTGGTTGGTGCTGGAACGCCCTGCTGTCAACTATTATATCAGGAATTTTAATTACATATAATTGTTGAACAGTGGTAGTAAAAATTGGGGCTTTGATGGTGGTGCTGGTGCCACAACACTGTAAGCCCTGACAGTTACTCTTGGTGGGTGCAGCAGGGGGCCCTGCTGTGAATTATTAGATCAAGAATTGTAATTACATGCCCCTTTTGAACAGGGGCTGAAAAATTGGGCCTTTCGTGGTGGTGGTGGTGGTGGCGTTGCCACAAGACTGTAAGCCCTCAGAGTTACTCTTGGTGGGTGCAGCAATGGACCCTGCTGTGAATTATTAGATCAAGAATTGTAATTGCATGCCCCTGTTGAACAGGGGCTGAAAAATTGGGCCTTAGGCACTGGTGGCACAACACTACAACCCCTCACAGATACTGTACTTGAGGACACAGCAATGAGCCCTGTTGCAAAGTATTGCTTCAAAAATTGTAATGACACGCCCCTGTTAAACAGGGGCTGAAAAATTGGGCCTTAGGCACTGGTGCCACAACACTTCAACCCCTCACAGATACTGTACTTGGAGCACAGCAATGAGCCCTATGGCAAATTATTGCTAAAAAAATTGTAATTACACGCCCCTGTAAAACAGGGGCTGAAAAATTGGGCCTTAGCCACTGGTGGCGGCACCCATAAACAAAAATGATCTTCCAAGCTATCATCATCAATCGTATCATTGAGGACTCGGAGGAGGAGGATAGCCAGTCAACATAACAGCACAGGCACTCAGCATCAGCATCAGTCTTGAAGGGATGTGACATGTTAAAATCAATTAGTCTGTTATATCAGCATCAGGTGTGTGGTAGCTGGTGGTGATCCAAGACTGGTTCATCTTGATGAAAGTCAGTCGATCAACCGAGTCGGTGGACAGGCGCACCCTGTGATCCGTGACAAATCCTCCAGCAGCACTGAATGTGCGTTCCGAAAGAACGCTGGATGCAGGACAGGCCAGTAGCTCAATTGCATACTGTGCAAGCTCTGGCCAGTGATCCATCCTCAAGACCCAGTAAGCCAGAGGATTTTCGGTGGGGAAGGTGTCCAAGTCTGACCTTGCCCCTAGATATTCCTGCACCATGTTTATCAGACGCTGGCGATGGTTGCTGGAACCGATCATACTTTGGGGCTGCGGACTAAAGAATTGTCTGAACGCATCGGTCAGACGGCCACCTTCCCCACCGCTCCTTCTTTGACTGGCCGAAGCCTCAGCAACTCGTTGTCCAGGACCAGGAGTTTGTATCCTTCCGCAGACTTTGCAGGATCAGGGAGGCCATGCAGCGTAGGTTTGCTGAGGCATTTGGTCCGGAGTCCTCTGGGTCACTAAGGACGACATGATCTGCAGCCACCTCCTCCCAGCCACGTACAAGTCCACTGGTTTCTTGGGACTGTAAATCATCCCTAAAAGACTGCTGCTGATGATGCTGAGTGCCAGCCTCCACCTCCATGCTGACACAATCCTCCTCCTCCTCCTCCTCCTCCTCCTCCTCCTCTTCCTGTGCGATGGGTGGGACAGAAGGAACACTGTCTGGGTAAAGGGGGCCTTGAGAGGCAAGGAAGTCCTCCTCTTCCTGCCTCTGTTCTGCCTCAAGTGCCCTGTCCATTATTCCACGCAGCGTGTGCTCCAACAGGTGGACAAGAGGTACAGTGTCACTGATGCATGCACTGTCACTGCTCACCATCCTCGTGGCCTCCTCAAATGGTGCCAGGACAGTGCATGCATCCCTGATCATGCCCCACTGGCGTGGAGAAAAAAAACCAAGCTCCCCTGACCCTGTCCTGGTGCCGTAGTCGCACAGGTACTCATTGATGGCCCTCTGCTGCGTGTGCAGCCGCTGCAGCATGGCCAACGTTGAGTTCCACCTGGTGGGCATGTCACATATAAGGCGGTTCTTGGGCAGGTTCAACTCCTTTTGCAGCTCAGCCAGGCGAGCACTGGCATTATAAGATCTGCGGAAATGCACACAGACTTTCCTGGCCTGCCTCAGGACATCCTGTAAGCCCGGGTACCTGCCCAAGAACCGCTGCACCACCAGGTTAAGGACGTGAGCCACACAGGGCACATGGGTCAGTTGTCCCTGTCGGAGGGCGGAGAGGAGGTTGGTGCCATTGTCGCAAACCACCATTCCTGGCTTAAGCTGGCGTGGCGTCAACCACCTCTCGGCCTGGCCCTGCAGAGCAGACAGGACCTCTGCCCCAGTGTGGCTTCTGTCCCCCAAACACACCAGCGCAAGCACGGCATGGCATCTTTTTGCCTGCGTACTTGCGTAGCCCCGTGAACGGCTACGGAGCACCGCTGGTTCATAGGACAAACCACAGGAAGAGGCCATGGAGGAAGAAGAAGAGGAGGGGGTGGAGGAGAGAGGTGTGTCACAACCAGTAGTAGCATTTTGGAGGCGTGGCGGTGGGACAACCTCCAACACTACTGCACCTTGTCCTGCATCCTTCCCAGCTGCCAAAAGAGTGACCCAATGGGCCGTGAAAGAAAGGTAACGTCCCTGTCCATGCCTGCTGGACCATGAGTCAGCGGTAATATGCACCTTACCGCTGACCGCCCTGTCCAGCGAGGCCAAGACATTGCCTTCCACATGCCGGTAGAGAGCCGGAATAGCCTTCCGTGAGAAAAAGTGGCGTTTGGGAACCTGCCACTGAGGAACCGCACATTGCACAAACTCACGGAAGGGGGCCGCGTCTACCAACTGAAAAGGCAGCAGTTGAAGCGCTAGCAATTTAGCCAAGCTAGCATTCAACCGCTGGGCATGTGGATGGCTGGGAGTGAACTTCTTTCGACGGTCCAGCAGCTGGGGCAGGGAAATTTGCCTGCTAGAATCGGACGTCGGTGTACTGCTAGCAGAGTGGCCGCAAGTACTTGGCTGTGACACACCTAATTCTACACCTTCATTCCTCTCAGTGCATGTTTCAGAGAGGACTGAAGTTATAGTGGGGTTGGAGATCCCAGCTGATGCGGTGCAAGGAGAGGTCCGCTTTGTTCTTTGGTGTGGGTCTTTCAGGTAGGCTTGCCAACGAGCTGCATGGCAGGTCAACATATGTCTGGTCAGGCATGTGGTACCCAAGCGGCTGATGTTTTGGCCACGCGATATACGCTTGAGACATATGTTGCAAACAGCAGCTGTGCGATCTGATGCACTAGCCTCAAAAAAGGCCCACACCAAAGAACTTTTTGAATGACGGGCAGAGGCAGCGCCCTGCACAGGCGGAGCTCTGCGGTGTGATTCCGTCGGTGTACTGCCCTTACGCTGGCCACCAAAGGGCATCCTGCCTCGTTGGAGATGTGCCTCCTCCTCATCCTCCTCCTCCTCCTCTCTCCTATTAGGCACCCACGTGGAGTCAGTGACCTCATCATCACCTCCCTCCTCATCACTGGAGCCAATCTGGCAGTATGCTGCAGCTGCTGGAACATGACTGCCAGATTGGTGTCCTTCTTGAGCATCCCCTCTGTCTGCTCTCACGCTACTGCCTTCCTCTAGCTGGGTTTCATCATCAGACCCTTCGAAACGCTGGGCATCCTCCTGGAGCATGTACCCAACACTGTGCTGAAACAGTTCGGGGGACTCCTCAGGAGGAGGACATGGTGGGTCTAGGGAAGGAGTGACTGATGATGAGTCTGACATTGATACCAGGGAAGAGGACGCTTTGGCAGCTGCTTTTCCAGTACCCTGAGCCTGGGTGAGAGAGGATGAGGAGGAGGAGGAGGGCTTGGTCATCCACTCTACCAAGTCTTCGGCATGATGTGGCTCAACATGTCCAGCTGCCGAAAAGAAGGACAAGCGTGTCCCATGGCCATGTGCTGATGACAATGCACCGCGTCCACGACCAGCACTGTTGCCCCCAGACACAGAGCCTGCTTGCCCTCTTTTATTGCCTCCTGACTGTCTGCCTCTCCTTGTTTGCCTTCCAGACATTCTAATAGATGGCCTGCAGGGAGATGGGAAAAAAGCAATAAGGGCTACCTTCAGGTGTCCTTCTCTGTCCCTTGAAACAAGGACTTTGACAGTGAAAGAAACTGACACACTCTCCCTACCTACAGTTTTCTGTCCCTAGAAAAAATGTTTTTTTTAAGCACAATTTAGCACAAGGAGAATTCACTCACTGTCCTTCCAGGTCCCTGGAAACAAGGACTTTGACAGTGAAAGAAACTGACACACTCTCCCTACCTACAGTTTTCTGTCCCTAGAAAAAATGTTTTTTTTAAGCACAATTTAGCACAAGGAGAATTCACTCACTGTCCTTCCAGGTCCCTGGAAACAAGGACTTTGACAGTGAAAGAAACTGACACACTCTCCCTACCTACAGTTTTCTGTCCCTAGAAAAAATGTTTTTTTTAAGCACAATTTAGCACAAGGAGAATTCACTCACTGTCCTTCCAGGTCCCTGGAAACAAGGACTTTGACAGTGAAAGAAACTGACACACTCTCCCTACCTACAGTTTTCTGTCCCTAGAAAAAATGTTTTTTTAAGCACAATTTAGCACAAGGAGAATTCACTCACTGTCCTTCCAGGTCCCTGGAAACAAGGACTTTGACAGTGAAAGAAACTGACACACTCTCCCTACCTACAGTTTTCTGTCCCTAGAAAAAATGTTTTTTTTAAGCACAATTTAGCACAAGGAGAATTCACTCACTGTCCTTCCAGGTCCCTGGAAACAAGGACTTTGACAGTGAAAGAAACTGACACACTCTCCCTACCTACAGTTTTCTGTCCCTAGAAAAAATGTTTTTTTTAAGCACAATTTAGCACAAGGAGAATTCACTCACTGTCCTTCCAGGTCCCTGGAAACAAGGACTTTGACAGTGAAAGAAACTGACACACTCTCCCTACCTACAGTTTTCTGTCCCTAGAAAAAATGTTTTTTTTAAGCACAATTTAGCACAAGGAGAATTCACTCACTGTCCTTCCAGGTCCCTGGAAACAAGGACTTTGACAGTGAAAGAAACTGACACACTCTCCCTACCTACAGTTTTCTGTCCCTAGAAAAAATGTTTTTTTTAAGCACAATTTAGCACAAGGAGAATTCACTCACTGTCCTTCCAGGTCCCTGGAAACAAGGACTTTGACAGTGAAAGAAACTGACACACTCTCCCTACCTACAGTTTTCTGTCCCTAGAAAAAATGTTTTTTTTAAGCACAATTTAGCACAAGGAGAATTCACTCACTGTCCTTCCAGGTCCCTGGAAACAAGGACTTTGACAGTGAAAGAAACTGACACACTCTCCCTACCTACAGTTTTCTGTCCCTAGAAAAAATGTTTTTTTTAAGCACAATTTAGCACAAGGAGAATTCACTCACTGTCCTTCCAGGTCCCTGGAAACAAGGACTTTGACAGTGAAAGAAACTGACACACTCTCCCTACCTACAGTTTTCTGTCCCTAGAAAAAAATTTTTTTTAAGCACAATTTAGCACAAGGAGAATTCACTCACTGTCCTTCCAGGTCCCTGGAAACAAGGACTTTGACAGTGAAAGAAACTGACACACTCTCCCTACCTACAGTTTTCTGTCCCTAGAAAAAATGTTTTTTTTAAGCACAATTTAGCACAAGGAGAATTCACTCACTGTCCTTCCAGGTCCCTGGAAACAAGGACTTTGACAGTGAAAGAAACTGACACACTCTCCCTACCTACAGTTTTCTGTCCCTAGAAAAAATGTTTTTTTTAAGCACAATTTAGCACAAGGAGAATTCACTCACTGTCCTTCCAGGTCCCTGGAAACAAGGACTTTGACAGTGAAAGAAACTGACACACTCTCCCTACCTACAGTTTTCTGTCCCTAGAAAAAATGTTTTTTTTAAGCACAATTTAGCACAAGGAGAATTCACTCACTGTCCTTCCAGGTCCCTGGAAACAAGGACTTTGACAGTGAAAGAAACTGACACACTCTCCCTACCTACAGTTTTCTGTCCCTAGAAAAAATGTTTTTTTTAAGCACAATTTAGCACAAGGAGAATTCACTCACTGTCCTTCCAGGTCCCTGGAAACAAGGACTTTGACAGTGAAAGAAACTGACACACTCTCCCTACCTACAGTTTTCTGTCCCTAGAAAAAATGTTTTTTTTAAGCACAATTTAGCACAAGGAGAATTCACTCACTGTCCTTCCAGGTCCCTGGAAACAAGGACTTTGACAGTGAAAGAAACTGACACACTCTCCCTACCTACAGTTTTCTGTCCCTAGAAAAAATGTTTTTTTTAAGCACAATTTAGCACAAGGAGAATTCACTCACTGTCCTTCCAGGTCCCTGGAAACAAGGACTTTGACAGTGAAAGAAACTGACACACTCTCCCTACCTACAGTTTTCTGTCCCTAGAAAAAATGTTTTTTTTAAGCACAATTTAGCACAAGGAGAATTCACTCACTGTCCTTCCAGGTCCCTGGAAACAAGGACTTTGACAGTGAAAGAAACTGACACACTCTCCCTACCTACAGTTTTCTGTCCCTAGAAAAAATGTTTTTTTTAAGCACAATTTAGCACAAGGAGAATTCACTCACTGTCCTTCCAGGTCCCTGGAAACAAGGACTTTGACAGTGAAAGAAACTGACACACTCTCCCTACCTACAGTTTTCTGTCCCTAGAAAAAATGTTTTTTTTAAGCACAATTTAGCACAAGGAGAATTCACTCACTGTCCTTCCAGGTCCCTGGAAACAAGGACTTTGACAGTGAAAGAAACTGACACACTCTCCCTACCTACAGTTTTCTGTCCCTAGAAAAAATGTTTTTTTTAAGCACAATTTAGCACAAGGAGAATTCACTCACTGTCCTTCCAGGTCCCTGGAAACAAGGACTTTGACAGTGAAAGAAACTGACACACTCTCCCTACCTACAGTTTTCTGTCCCTAGAAAAAATGTTTTTTTTAAGCACAATTTAGCACAAGGAGAATTCACTCACTGTCCTTCCAGGTCCCTGGAAACAAGGACTTTGACAGTGAAAGAAACTGACACACTCTCCCTACCTACAGTTTTCTGTCCCTAGAAAAAATGTTTTTTTTAAGCACAATTTAGCACAAGGAGAATTCACTCACTGTCCTTCCAGGTCCCTGGAAACAAGGACTTTGACAGTGAAAGAAACTGACACACTCTCCCTACCTACAGTTTTCTGTCCCTAGAAAAAATGTTTTTTTTAAGCACAATTTAGCACAAGGAGAATTCACTCACTGTCCTTCCAGGTCCCTGGAAACAAGGACTTTGACAGTGAAAGAAACTGACACACTCTCCCTACCTACAGTTTTCTGTCCCTAGAAAAAATGTTTTTTTTAAGCACAATTTAGCACAAGGAGAATTCACTCACTGTCCTTCCAGGTCCCTGGAAACAAGGACTTTGACAGTGAAAGAAACTGACACACTCTCCCTACCTACAGTTTTCTGTCCCTAGAAAAAATGTTTTTTTTAAGCACAATTTAGCACAAGGAGAATTCACTCACTGTCCTTCCAGGTCCCTGGAAACAAGGACTTTGACAGTGAAAGAAACTGACACACTCTCCCTACCTACAGTTTTCTGTCCCTAGAAAAAATGTTTTTTTTAAGCACAATTTAGCACAAGGAGAATTCACTCACTGTCCTTCCAGGTCCCTGGAAACAAGGACTTTGACAGTGAAAGAAACTGACACACTCTCCCTACCTACAGTTTTCTGTCCCTAGAAAAAATGTTTTTTTTAAGCACAATATAGCACAAGCACAAAACACACTGACACTCTCCCTACCTATCCTTCTCTTTCCCTAAACTAAAGGAATCCAGGTTAAGCAAGAAAGAAAGAAAAGTCACTGTCCCTGCCTATGCTGCTCTATCCCTGCTCCGGAACACACTACACTAGGCCGCCGTGCTGGCGGCCTTTTATAGTGTGGGGCGTGTACTAAACACCCTCAGCAATAATTGGCCACAGGCATCCTGCCTGTGGCCAATCATTGCTCTCCTCGCTGCCGGCGCTGTGATTGGCCAAGCATGCGGGGTCACAGTGCATGCTTGGCCAATCACAGCGCCTGGATGACACTGCGATGGCGTAGTGCATTGTGGGCCGTTCGCGTCACTCGAATTTGGCGCGAACGGCCCAAATCGTTCGATCTTCGTCGAACGATCGAACAGCCGATGTTCGAGTCGAACGTATGTTCGACTCGAACACGAAGCTCATCCCTAACCACAGGTATCTGCTGCGCCTCCAGTGATGCATGAGTGCTGGAGCTTGAGGTAGCCTGTCCTGTGCTGCCGCCATTCCCAGCCAGCAGCCTGGATTTTCCTGTGCGGGTAAATGATGCAGGGATAACCTGGGATGAAACCTGTGGAGAAAAAGACATGTGAAGAGAGGACTGGCCACTGGAGGGCGCTGTAGGAGTGCCGCGGCTAGACGAGAGCTGTCCCTTGCCAGACACTCCTCTATGGCTGCTCTTGCTGGCTGATGTCCGTTTGCTTGAAGCCGTGGACGAGCTTCTAAGGGACCTCCTCCTCTTCTCTGGCAGTACGTCCGGGTCACTGACAGGAGCAGGAACCTCGATGGATGCCTCCTCTGCCCTGCCGCCAATGGGAATGCTGACTGAGCCTACCTCTGCTCCCCATGTGAACGCAGCTTCAGAGTCCGCTGGGCGGGGAGGGATGCTAGTAGAGGCGGCTGAGGATGCAGATGCCGCGGCGGCTGCGGATGAAGATGCGGAGGCAGCTGACACCGCTTGGTCTCCAGCAGTGGTGTAAGCCAGGTCCCGGAGCTCCAGTGCTGGGGGCATGGAAAGGCAGTGCTGTAGTCAAGATTCCCCATCTTCAGTTCCAGCTCTTTCAAGGATGCGGCGAAGCAGATTCTCCATGACTGTCACAGGAATGCGTAGGGAAACACAGGAGTTCAAAGGTAAGGGGTTGCCTGATCCTCAGGTCACAGGCAGCTTGCTGCTCTGCCTTAAATACCTCTCCCAAACTTCCAGAATTTTCTTACTTGCCATGTGACCCGACCTATGCCCTGTTATTGGTTCCTAGCCTCCCTTACCTTAATAATATACCTAATTATCTGCCAGGTGTGAGAGGGGGGAACTAGAAACTTCCCCTCTGCCACATTCCCATGAGCTCGGGGAGCTTAAAACAGCTCCCTTCACTTACACTCTGATTGCGTGATTCCTGAGGTTGGAATAGCAGTCACCTTGTCAAACCCCCAACAACAGGAGGTTAAGGAGTTTGTGCTTCGCAACAAGGAGGTTTTCTCTGAGCTACCGGGACAAACGTCTGGGGTAGAGCATGATATTATTACCCCACCCGGTGAAAGGGTGAAACTAAAACCCTATTGGATCCCGGAGGCCCGACGGGAGGCAATACGTGAGGAAGTACAGAAAATGCTTAAGTTAGGGGTGTTAGAGGAGTCCCAAAGTGATTGGTCAAGTCCCATTGTGTTAGTGCCTAAACCAGTGTCAGAGAACGTACCTTGCCGGGCGTGTTGGTGGTCGCTTTGGTGTGCGTTCGCGCGCGCCGATGCGCGCTGATGTTGGGCATGTTCCTGTCCGCGCTGGTGCACTTCCCAGACTGCGGGCGCGCGTGCCTGTGCGCGTTGGTGTGCCTGTGCGCGCGGGTGCATGTGCGCGCATTGCGGGCGCGCGCGCATGCGCCATTGTGCACGCCGATGCGCCGATGCGCCATTGCCCGCGCCGACGCATGCCGGTTTGCCTATTTAAACTCCTGGAACACTTCAGACTGGTGCTGTCTGATCTACAGTCCCCTGTGTATCCTGCTCCTGTTGATTGCCCGAAACCTGATCTTCTGACCACCCGGCTTGTTACTGGACTTTCCCTGCTATCCGCCTGCACCCGACCTCGGCCTGTCTTTGACCCTGAACCTGCCTACCCCGCTGTACCATACTGCCTGAACGTTGCCGAACCCTGCTTGTCTGACCACTCCCTCTGCACCTGCCCAGCTGCGCTGCTCTATACACCTGCCTGCCTACCTGCCAGCCTGCAGCCTGCCTGGCTCAGCTACTCTCCTGAACCCAGGATCCGGAGCCGCCTTCCAGGAACCACTCTCAGGCTCTCTTACCCTTCCGCACTCCCGTGCCTCCTGTCTGCACTACCAGGGGCTCGCGAGTCGGATCCGTACGGGGGACCTCTCTCTGCTCTAACGGACTCGCTGATCAGGTGCGTACAACCCTGACAGTATCAGACAGCCATGTCCGAGTCCGAGCAGGGAAGGGATCCCATGGAGGAATTGTGCAGACACCTGAACGGGCTGACGCAAGCCGTGAAAGACCTCCAAGCCGGCTATACCAGGTTGGAGGAGAGAGTTCAAGTCCTGTCCACACCTGCCAGCCCGCAAGGCACCACATCCACGGGATACCCAGCTACACCTTCTGTCGTCATGCTTCCTCCGGAACCCAGGGTCCCTACACCCGAGAAGTTTGCGGGCGATCGCAGCAAATATCGTGCGTTCCGCAACGCCTGCAAACTTTTCTTCGCCCTGCAACCCCGCACCTTTTCTCTGGAGGTAACCAAGGTGGGCTTCGTCATCTCCCTGCTGACCGACGAGCTGCAGGCCTGGGCTCACCGCCTTCTAGAGCAGAAGGATGCCTCCTTGGAGACCCTTGCCACGTTCTTTGCCTCTATGTCCCAACTCTACGAGGACCCGCAACAAGCGGCTACTGTAGAATCCGTTCTTCACTCTCTCCTGCAAGGCCGCAGAGCGGCCGAGGACTATGCGGCAGAGTTCAAACGATGGAGTTCCGACACGGAGTGGAATGACGCTGCTTTGCGCTACCAATTCCGGGTGGGCTTGTCGGATCAACTTAAGGACGAGCTAGCACGTGTCGGAGTTCCCCAAACCCTGGACAAGCTAATAGATCTGTCAATTCAGATCGACCGGCGCCTGAGAGAGCGCCGCTCCGAGAGGACCTCCAGTCAATTCCGACCCACCTGGTTGCTTCCCAAGGTTCCAAACCCAGTCTGTCTGGCACCACCGGCTTCCCCGTCACCGGCCTTAGATGACCCGGAACCCATGCAACTGGGCTTACTGCGCCCTTCTCTCTCTCCCGAAGAACGCCAGCACAGGCGTAGCAACAATCTGTGCATGTACTGTGGCGAACCAGGACACTACGTGAGATCCTGCCTGGCCAAGATGCGTAAGTGCCTGCCTGTTTCTTCTACTTGTGCCTCTTTGTTGCCTAACCCAACTTCTCACTTGACTCTCTCCATCTCTTTACAGCCCCCCGGAAGGACTTCCGCAATCCTAGTACCCGCCATAATTGATTCGGGGGCATGCAGCTGCTTTATCGATTTGACATTTGCTGCCAGTCATCACATTCCCCTGCAGCCGAAATTCCGGGGACTTGCAGTACACCTCGCTGATGGCTCCATTATCAAATCCGGCCCTGTCACTCAGGAAACCGTTCCCTTGTTGGCCTCTTTGGCAACCCACCATCAGGAGTTCCTAAGTCTGAATGCCATCTCCTCTCCGTTATTCCCCGTCATTTTGGGGATGCCCTGGCTGCAAGCCCATAACCCCAGTATTGACTGGACTACAGGGAGGGTCAAATTCCTCTCAGATTATTGCCAGCAACACTGCCTGCAACAAGCCTCTACTGACCGTCCTTATCTGCTCTGTCTGGACACAGACCCTGACCTTCAGAAAACCATCCCTGAGCCCTACCACGACTTTCTGGACGTGTTCAGTAAGAAGGGAGCAGAAACCCTTCCTCCTCACAGACCATATGATTGCCCTATAGAACTTTTGCCTGGGACCGAAGTACCTTTTGGGAGGATCTTCCCGTTGACCGAGCAGGAATTGGGCACCCTGAAGGTCTACATCGACGACAACCTAAAAAAAGGGTTCATCCGCCCGTCCACCTCGCCTGCAGGTGCGGGCATCTTTTTTGTCGAAAAAAAGGACCATTCCCTACGCCCCTGTATTGATTATCGGGAGTTGCACAAGATCACCATTAAAAACCGTTATCCCTTACCTCTCGTGCCGGAACTTTTCCAGAGGCTGGGAATGGCGGTCATATTCACCAAGCTTGACCTCCGAGGAGCGTACAACCTGATCCGCATTCGAGAGGGGGATGAGTGGAAGACGGCCTTCCACACGCGGTTCGGGCACTACGAGTACCTAGTTATGCCGTTCGGACTGTGTGAGGCCTCGTACACACGACCGATTTTCTCGTCGTAAACAGTCAAGAAAAGTGCCGCGAGAGTTTTTTTGTCTAGAAAAACGTTCGTGTGTATGGTTTTACGACGAGAAACTTGACGAGAATCTCGACAAGAAAATAGAGAACCTGCTCTCTATTTTCTCGTCAGGAGTCCAGATTTCCTCGTCGTGTTTCTCGTCGGCCTGTTTTGTGACGAGAAAATGGTTCGTGTGTATGCTTTTACGACTCTTCCAAAAGCGCGCATGCTCACAAGCAACTATGAGACGGGAGCGCATCTTCTGGTAAAACAAGCCTTCGTAAAGGAGATAGCACATTCGTCACGCTAAAACGAACTGAAAGCACGAAGACTGAAAAGTGCGAATCGTCTCTTCCCAAACTTTGACTTCACACACGGTAACACGAGATCAGCAAAAGCAGCCCAAGGGGTGGCGCCAAGAAAAAAGATCTTCCCCTTTATAGTGCCGTCGTACGTGCTGGACGTGAGCGCAGAGAACCACGAGGAAATTGGGAAATGACAGTGTGTACGCATAGAAAGCTTGACGAGAAAATCGACAAGCTTAACAAGAATCTCGTCGAAAAAAACGACGTGTTTTTTACGACGAGAAAATCGGTCGTGTGTACGAGGCCTAACGCTCCGGCTACCTTCCAACATTTTGTCAACGACATTTTCCGTGATTACCTGGACTTGTACGTCATAGTATACCTGGACGATATCTTGATATTCTCCTCCTCAGTAGACGACCATCGCAGGCATGTCCGGAATGTCTTTGTTCGGCTCAGACAACATGGGCTTTACGCCAAGCCGGAGAAATGTGAGTTCGAGCGGCAAAGCATCCAGTTTCTCGGGTTGATCATTTCGATTGAGGGCATTAAAATGGACCCTCAGAAGGTGTCGGCTATCCTGGACTGGCCTGCCACCACAGATAAAAAAGGGGTCCAGCGCTTCATCGGATTTTCCAACTTTTACCGGAAGTTCATCAGAAGTTTCTCTGCAATTGTCGCCCCTCTTACCGAACTGACCAAACAAGTAAATCGATTCTATTGGTCCCTTAGAGCCCAAGCTGCCTTTGACAAACTGAAGGAATTATTTGTCTCTGCCTCCATCCTGAAGCACCCTGACCCTGCATTACCCTTCATCCTGGAAGTGGACGCTTCCGAAAATGCAGTGGGGGCTGTGCTATCCCAGCGTCAGGGGGCTAAAGCCTTACTTTTTCCAGTGGCCTTCTTCTCGCGCAAGCTTTCCACTGCGGAACGGAACTATGACGTGGGAGATCGGGAACTCCTGGCTATCAAGGCCGCATTAGAAGAGTGGCGTTACCTGCTCGAGGGGGCGGCACACCCCATTTTGGTCTACACGGACCACAAGAACCTCGAGTACCTGAGAACAGCTAAGAGGTTGAAACCAAGGCAGGCAAGGTGGGCACTTTTTTTTCTCAAGGCTTCTGTTCCACATCACCTACAGGCCTGGCTCAAAAAACATTAAACCGGACGCACTGTCCCAAATGTTCAGCATTCCTGAAGAGAACTTACCTGTTGACACCATCCTCCCTGCCGGGAACTTCCTGCTGCTTCAAGAAGACCTCATGTCCCGTATTAAGCTGGCGTCTGCCGGCTTGACCTCTCTTCCGGAGAACTGTGTCAGGGCACAAGATGGTCTGATCAGGCACGAGGGCAAGATTCTGGTCCCTGAGGGTCTTCGGATAGCTGTTTTGGAGCTTTGCCATGACCACAAGTTGGCCGGACATTTCGGTACCTTGAAAACGGCCGAGCTAATCAAGCACACGTTCTGGTGGCCGCAGCTGGGTAGCGACTGCAAGAGCTACGTGGACTCATGCAACACCTGCTCCCGGAACAAGAATAGCCGGATGAGGGCCTGGGGTCTATTAAAACCTTTACCTGTCCCTGAAAGACCCTGGAAGATGGTGTCGATGGACTTCATAGTGGAGCTCCCTCTGTCCGAAGGATTCTCCACGGTCTTTGTTGTCATCGACAGGCTGTCCAAAATGGTCCATTTTTTGCCCATGAAAGGTACACCTTCCGCCATGGAGATGGCGAGGGTTTTTATCAGGGAGATAGTGAGGCTCCATGGAGTCCCGGCAAGTATTGTCTCAGACCGAGGTGTCCAGTTCACCTCCAGATTTTGGAAGGCTCTTTGTGGTTCTCTGGAAATTGAGTTGGCATTCTCTTCGGCGTATCACCCTCAGACGAATGGTCAAACAGAGAGAACCAACCAAACGTTAGAACAGTACCTCCGTTGTTTTTCCTCCTTTTCCCAGGATGATTGGGTCTCTCTACTCCCCATCGCTGAATTTGCTTACAACAACTCCCTGCACTCTGCCACTAAGCAAACCCCATTCTTTGCCAACTATGGGTTCCATCCTTCCTTTTTACCAAGTACCATACCCGAATGCACCATCCCTGCAGTGTCCGAAACAATGGACTTCTTCATCTCCAATAACAAACTTCTACAGGAGACCATGTCTAAGACCCAGGAGTACAACAAGAGGATGTTTGATAGGAAAAGGAGAGGGGAACTCATTCTGGAGCCTGGCAACCAGGTGTGGTTATCCACAATTAACCTAAAGATGGCCTGTCCGTCCAGGAAGTTGGGCCCTAAGTTCATGGGACCTTTCTCGGTAAAGAGGAGAATCAACAATGTGGCATATGAGCTCGACTTGCCTAACTCCCTGAAGGTCCACCCAGTCTTTCATGTGACACTATTAAAGCCGGTTGTCCCTAACCCCTTCGCTGGCCGTAACACTGGCCCACCGTAACCTGTTTTGATTGACAACGAGGAGGAATTTGAGGTGGAGGCAATCCTGGACTGTAGGAAAAGACACAACCAGGTGCAATATCTAATTAAGTGGAGGGGTTACGGCCCAGAAGATAACTCCTGGGAACCCGAAAGCGGCATACATGCGGAGGAACTCATGCAAGCTTTCAGGAGGTCTCATGCCGCGAAGATCGCTCAATTGGGCATCCGGAGGCTGCCCTTAAGGGGGGGGCACTGTCAGAGAACGTACCTTGCCGGGCGTGTTGGTGGTCGCTTTGGTGTGCGTTCACGCGCGCGCCGATGCGCGCTGATGCGCGCTGATGTTGGGCATGTTCCTGTCCGCGCTGGTGCACTTCCCAGACTGCGGGCGCGCGTGCCTGTGCGCGTTGGTGTGCCTGTGCGCGCGCATGCGCCATTGTGCACGCCGATGCGCCGATGCGCCATTGCGCGTGCCGACGCATGCCGGTTTGCCTATTTAAACTCCTGGAACACTTCAGACTGGTGCTGTCTGATCTACAGTCCCCTGTGTATCCTGCTCCTGTTGATTGCCCGAAACCTGATCTTCTGACCACCCGGCTTGTTACTGGACTTTCCCTGCTATCCGCCTGCACCCGATCTCGGCCTGTCTTTGACCCTGAACCTGCCTACCCCGCTGTACCATACTGCCTGAACGTTGCCGAACCCTGCTTGTCTGACCACTCCCTCTGCACCTGCCCAGCTGCGCTGCTCTATACACCTGCCTGCCTACCTGCCAGCCTGCAGCCTGCCTGGCTCAGCTACTCTCCTGAACCCAGGATCCGGAGCCGCCTTCCAGGAACCACTCTCAGGCTCTCTTACCCTTCCGCACTCCCGTGCCTCCTGTCTGCACTACCAGGGGCCCGCGAGTCGGATCCGTACGGGGGACCTCTCTCTGCTCTAACGGACTCGCTGATCAGGTGCGTACAACCCTGACAACCGGATGGGAGCTGGCGATTTTGTAACGATTTTCGACAACTGAACAAAGTTACAAAATTTGACACCTACCCCATGCCACGTATAGATGAGTTGATCGACCGGCTGGGAACAGCCCGATACATGACAACTCTTGATCTCACAAAAGGGTATTGGCAAATTCTCCTGGCCAAGTCGGCCAAGGAGAAAACCGCATTTGTAACCCCAGACGGGGCGTTCCAATATAAAAGAATGCCGTTTGGGTTAAAGAATGCGCCGGCCACATTCCAGCGGAAAATGGACCAGATACTGAGGCCCCATCAGAAGTATGCTGCGGCTTACCTAGATGATGTAATTATCTATAGCACAGATTGGGCCTCACATCTGCCAAAAGTGCAAGCAGTCCTAGACTCTATCCGGGAAGCTGGGTTTACGGCCAACCCCAAGAAGTGTACCATTGGGCAGGAGGAGGCCAAATATCTTGGTTACACCATTGGGAGGGGAGTAATAAAACCCCAAGTCAACAAAGTCGAGGCCATACAGAATTGGCCACGTCCCAACAGCAAGAAGCAGGTACGAGCCTTTCTGGGAATCGCTGGTTATTATCGGCGATTCATTCCCCACTTTGCTTCTCAGGCTGTGCCCCTAACCAACCTGACAAAAGGGAAAGAGTCGGTCATGGTTAAATGGACCCCAGAGGCTGAGGCAGCATTCCATTTCTTAAAAAAAGCCTTATGTAGTCAGCCAGTGTTGTACTCACCAGACTTCTCTAGGGACTTTGTCGTACAAAGTGATGCATCAGACGCTGGGTTAGGAGCAGTATTGTCCCAGGTCTGGAACGGAGAAGAGCACCCAGTTATTTACCTCAGCAGGAAATTGAAGTCCCTTGAGGTAAATTATGCCACAATTGAGAAGGAGTGTTTAGCGGTGAAGTGGGCTCTAGATTCCCTTCGGTACTATCTGCTAGGTAGGCACTTTGACATGATTACTGATCACGCTCCTTTAAAGTGGATGGCTCAAAACAAAGAGACAAATAGAAGAGTGAATAGGTGGTTCCTGGACCTACAGGAATTCAACTTTACGGTAAAGCATCGCCCTGGCGTTCAAATGGGGAATGTGGATGCTTTGTCTCGAGTACATGCATGCCTGATTGCTTGTGTTCCAACCCCAAGGTTAAAACAAGAGGGGGGGGTATGTGACAGCAGGCAGGTAAAATCACCAGGTTGCATCCAGGATGGTAGGTATGTATGCCCTAGATTCAGGCTTTATGCAAATTCATACCACTAGGGGGAGTGCTGGGAGTCTTGCGGGGGAAGAGTTAATGAGCCCAGCTGAATCAAGTGTCTCATTAAGGCCTCTACAAGAACTCCCAGCATGCTAAGGGAGATGCTCCATCCTGGAACCAGTTCTGTGTTGTGCAAGACTGGGGAGTGTGTTTCTGTCCTGTGCGGTGAGACAAAGCCTATATGTCTAAAACCTTCAAAAACAGGGAGATAGGGGCTGGGGCAGCACAAGGCTGCACCTAGTTGTCAGACAGGGAACCTACGCGTGTAGTAAGCGGTCAAGCTGACCAGGATTTCTTTTTTTATGTTTCTTTTTGTTTTGCTGTTTTTCCCCTGTAAATAGTTTAAATAAACCGCACCTTTTGTTTTTGCAACTACAAACTCTGTCTGCTGTGCCTGTTTTTGTGTGGTGAACCCATCCAGGGGGTCACACACACCCGCTGCCGAGCTAACCCCCTCACACAATACACTGTAGCGCTACCCCCAGTTAAGAGAGCCGCTGAGTTTTGTTTCGGGCCCTTTATACAGCACCGCCAACCCCCGGCAATCTTCTCAGCCCACACTGGCACAGTTAGTCTAGGGATTGTTACCTTGTAACGGGCCTATACCTGATTATACACTATCTGGCAACATTGATAGATAACCACTATCTGCAAAGATGACACTAGTACCAATGTGATAAAATATAACTGGATTTACTTTGGTATAAGGATTTAAAGTCAAACACATCACATAGCATACATGCAGAGCCCTGCAGCAATAAACATATTCATAAGAGATAGTGCAGAGTGATCACCCGCCACGTGCAACTATCTCTTTTTTCTTTCCTATGCGCATATGGCGCAGCAACAAAGTTTTAACCCCCACCCTGGTCAGGCGTGACCCAGATTAAAACTCAGTCCCTTGTGAGGATAATACTTTGCATGCAACTTGAACGGTGGTGCACTTTCAGGAAACAGTATTTGTAATCCAACGGTAGTAAAATTAACAAGATGGGCCAAGGCAGTCACTAGGCCTAACAAAGTAAAGGGTAATGAAGTGAGCAAGTGCTCGCTCACCACTCCGGACGCGATCCCAGTCCGGGCTTCCACCACTGTGTATCCGCACACAGTGTCTCCAACGGCCAGGTCTCCGGTCCAGCTGATGTCTGCAAACTCGAACAGAACACGTGCCACCCAGGCTCCGCAGTGAGGTGAAAGGCTCTTTGGTCGGTATGCAAGGCCCAGGCTTCAGGCCTTACACAGCAGCGGATCCGCGCAGGGAGTTCTATTGCTTGCAGCGCGGTGTCCCAAAGAGGCCGAGCTTAGCCTCGCCCTCTTCTTATATAGCCCCACCCATGAGTCTCTGCAGCGGCCCAATGCACCCTGGGTGCCGAGCGGGGTTCTGGGTAACGTAGTCCAGGGGCCTTAAAGGAGACCCCGCTACAGTACATTACAACATCTCTCTCTATCTAAACCACCCACTCTCCAGCAGTTTTGACAGAAGATCCAGTGTACCTGAAAAACAAAAACACACAGGCAACAATATAAAGCGCATCACTATGCAACAGGAAGCAAAGCCTCACTTCCTGAGAGATGAGCCTTACTTTCCTCCATATATATATATATATATTGTGAGGGGGTTAGCTCGGCAGCGGGTGTGTGTGACCCCCGAGATGGGCTCCCCACACAAAAACAGGCCCAGCAAACGGAGGTTGTGGTTTTCAAAATCAAAAAGGTGCGGTTTATTTTCTATTTACAGTGACAAAACACAGCAAAGCAAAAGAAACATAAACAAAATAATTCCTGGTCAACTTGACCTCTGACTAAACATACAGGTTTCCTAACTAACAACTGGGATCAGCCTAGTGCTGTCCTAGTCCCTAAGTCCCTGGTTTTAAATGTCCAAGCAAATAGCCACACAGGCTTTGTCTCACCGCACAGGGGTTCACTCTCCCTAGACAGTCCACACAGGTCTGGGTCCAGGCATGAGCAAACACCTAATGAATCTGGGAGTTTTTATAGAGGCCTAAATGAGCTGACAAGCTTCAGCTGGTCTCATCAACTCCCTGTCTGCACGACGCCCCACACTCTCCCTAGAGGTATGAGTCATCCATGAGCCCACTAGCCTCAGCTGGGCTTATACAACTCTCCACCTAGTTGTATAAGTCGGCGTAAAGCCTGAATCTGGGCGAAATATATCTACCCCCCTGGATGCAACCAGGTGACTTTACCTTCCTGCTGTCACATACCCCCCCCCTCTTGTTTTAACCTCGGGGTTGGAACACCAGCAATCAGGCATTCATGTACTCGAGACAAAGCATCCACATTCCCCATTTGAACGCCAGGGCGATGCTTTACTGTGAAGTTGAATTCCTGGAGGGCCAGGAACCACCTATTCACTCTTCTATTTGTTTCCTTGTTTTGAGCCATCCACTTTAACGGAGCGTGATCCGTAACCATGTCAAAGTGCCTACCTAGCAGGTAGTACCGAAGGGAATCTAGAGCCCACTTCACCGCTAAACACTCCTTTTCAACGGTGGCGTAATTTACCTCATGGGACTTCAACTTCCTGCTGAGGTAAATGACTGGGTGCTCTTCCCCGTTCCAGACCTGGGACAATACTGCTCCTAACCCCACATCTGACGCATCACTTTGTACGACAAAGTCTTTAGAGAAGTCGGGTGAGTACAACACTGGCTGGCTACATAAGGCTTGTTTCAAGAATTGGAATGCTGCCTCAGCCTCGGGGGTCCATTTAATCATGACCGACCCTTTCCCCTTCGTCAGGTTGGTTAGGGGCACAGCCTTAGAAGCAAAGTGGGGAATGAATCGCCGATAATACCCAGCGATTCCCAGAAAGGCTCGTACCTGCTTCTTGCTGTTGGGACGTGGCCAACTCTGGATGGCCTCGACTTTGTTGAGTTGGGGTTTTATTACTCCCCTCCCAATGGTGTACCCAAGATATTTGGCCTCCTCCTGCCCAATGGTACACTTCTTGGGGTTAGCCGTAAACCCCGCTTCCCGAACAGAGTCCAGGACTGCTTGCACTTTTGGCAGATGTGAGGCCCAATCTGTGCTATGGACAATTATGTCATCCAGGTAAGCCGCAGCATACTTCCGATGGGGCCTCAGCATCTGGTCCATTTTCCGCTGGAATGTGGCCGGCGCATTCTGTAACCCGAACGGCATTCTTTTATATTGGAACGCCCCGTCTGGGGTTACAAATGCGGTTTTCTCTTTGGCCGACTTGGCCAGGGGGATTTGCCAATACCCTTTTGTGAGGTCAAGAGTCGTCATGTATCGGGCTGTTCCCAGCCGGTCGATCAACTCATCTATACGTGGCATGGGGTAGGTGTCAAATTTTGTAACTTTGTTCAACTGACGAAAATCGTTACAAAATCGCCAGCTCCCATCCGGTTTAGGCACCAACACAATGGGACTAGACCAATCACTTTGGGACTCCTCTATCACCCCTAAGTTCAGCATTTTCTGTACTTCCTCCCGTATTGCCTCCCGTCGGGCCTCTGGGATCCGATAGGGTTTTAACTTCACCCTTTCACCGGGCGGGGTAATGATGTCATGCTCTACCCCAGATGTTTGTCCCAGCAGCTCAGAGAATACCTCCTTGTTGCGAAGCACAAACTCCTTAACCTCCTGTTGTTGGGGTTGTGACAAGGTGGCTGCTATTCCAACCTCAGGAATCACGCAACCAGTTTGAGCTGGTGACCAAATGTCTGCGACTAGGGACTCTCTATCCCTCCAGGCTTTCAACAGATTAACGTGATAGATCTGTTCGGGCTTTCGCCTTCCTGGTTGTCTGACCTTGTAATTCACTTCGCTCACTTTTTCCATTATCTCGTAGGGGCCTTGCCATTTGGCAAGGAATTTACTTTCAACCGTAGGGACAAGTACCAGTATCCTATCCCCCGGGGAAAAGGTACGGGTCTTGGCTCCACGGTTGTACACTCTCTGCTGTGCTAACTGCGCTTGGGCCAAATGTTCCTTCATCACCCCCGGCCAATAGAATCTCTGTAATACCCTCTCTCGGGTTTTCTCTGTCCCCAGATGACCTCCAAGAATGTGCCCATGGGCCAACTCCAACACCAACTTCCTGTAAGGTTTGGGCACCACAAGCTGCTCAACGGTTTCTTCTGCCCTTTTTGCCACCCGATACAGTAGGTCCTTCTCTACGCTGAAGTATGGGTAAGTGCAGGTATTATCTGGGTTCACTAACTCGCCATCTATTTTCACTACGTTTTCCCGTGCCTTTATTAGGGCGGGGTCTTTCAACTGTTCTGTGGCAAAGTTTTCCCTGTGAACCTCAAGATCAGAAAACTCCACAGACGGTAGGTTTTCGTCTGAGGAGGTGGGCTCCTCTCCAGTTTCTTGAGTCTCCCCTGCCAATACTGATAAGGGAAATTCCGGAGAGTCCTCACCACTCTCAGGGGAGTTCTGGCTATCACATTCCTGGTACATAGGGGCACCAGTGGGGGGCTCAGGATCATCCCACAGTTCCCAGAACTTCGGAAAATCCCTTCCCACAATGGCGTCATGCGGTAACTGAGATACTAAGCCCACTGGATGAGAGAGGGTACCTTTGGGGGTCTCGAAACACACTGTAGTCACTGGATACTCTCGGGTGTCCCCATGCACACAAATAACAGCTACCTTGCTATTCCCAGAGACCTCTGTTTTAACTAACTCAGCCTTTATCAGGGTCACAAGGCTACCTGAATCCAGCAATACCACAACATTTCTACCATTAACACACATTTTGCATAAATGTTTCTCAGTTCCTCGAATGGCAGTGCATGCGACTGTCGCACACAGCGACTGACGTCTGCCCGTCAGAAAGTCACACTGCATGGGTTCCTCCACAACCGGGCAATTGGCTGCAATATGTCCCGCTTGCCGGCAGCGGTAGCAAACGATCCTTCTTGCGGCCTCTTGAGCCGCTGATTTCCCAGGCTGTTCTCGCCAAACTTGGGGTAGAGCTCCCACCCTCTCACTCTCTCCACCCTCACCCCTTGGAATCCTCTTATCCGCCCCTGGGGATGGTCTGGTCTTAGGGTGGAAAGTCCGAGTGTCTCTGGAAGAGGCCGTCAGGTTCTCTGTAGCCAAGTATTTCTCCACACGATCCACAAGACCATCGGCCGTCTCTGGGTCTCCATGGCTTACCCACTTTTGGATGGCAGTAGGAAGAGCTCTCAAAAACCGATCCATTACAACACGTTCCACAATCTTTGGTGCGGACAAAGTCTCTGGCTGTAGCCACTTTCTGCTCAGGTGAATGAGATCATACATTTGAGACCTGGGGGGTTTTCCAAGCTGGAAAGTCCAGTTATGCACACGCTGAGCCCGGACAGCCTGGGTGACACCCAGCCTTGCCAATATTTCAGCTTTTAGCATCACATAGTCTTTTGCTTGGTTAGGCTCTAGGTCATAGTAAGCTTTCTGCGATTCACCAGTTAACAGAGGAGCCACCAGTCCAGCCCACTGCTCCTCAGGCCACTTTTCTCTTTCAGCGGTCCTTTCAAATGTGGTCAAAAATACCTCTGGATCATCCTCTCCAGTCATTTTTGTCAATAAACGACTCACCCCAAAGGACGCGGTATTAGTGGGACGGCTTTCCTCACTGGTCTGCGGACGTTGCTGCATTGCTGCTTCCATCTGTTGTTGTAGTCTCTGCTCTTGCTTCTGCAACAGGTCTATGAAGCGGGCCTCAGATTGCTGCTGGGCTTGTTGCTGAGCCTCCAGACCCTGTTGCAAAGTTGCGTTTGTCTGCTGATGGGCTGCAAGGCTCTGTTGATGAGCTTGCTGCTGGGCTGCGAAGTTCTGTTGTTGAGCTGCAAGGCTCTTTTGCAAACCTGCATTTGTCTGCTGTTGATTGGCATTTGCTAGAGCCAGCTGCTTCAGTATCTCCTCCATGCTGGCTTAAAAAAAAACTGCCCGCATTCTCCACCAACTGTGAGGGGGTTAGCTCGGCAGCGGGTGTGTGTGACCCCCGAGATGGGCTCCCCACACAAAAACAGGCCCAGCAAACGGAGGTTGTGGTTTTCAAAATCAAAAAGGTGCGGTTTATTTTCTATTTAAAGTGACAAAACACAGCAAAGCAAAAGAAACATAAACAAAATAATTCCTGGTCAACTTGACCTCTGACTAAACATACAGGTTTCCTAACTAACAACTGGGATCAGCCTAGTGCTGTCCTAGTCCCTAAGTCCCTGGTTTTAAATGTCCAAGCAAATAGCCACACAGGCTTTGTCTCACCGCACAGGGGTTCACTCTCCCTAGACAGTCCACACAGGTCTGGGTCCAGGCATGAGCAAACACCTAATGAATCTGGGAGTTTTTATAGAGGCCTAAATGAGCTGACAAGCTTCAGCTGGTCTCATCAACTCCCTGTCTGCACGACGCCCCACACTCTCCCTAGAGGTATGAGTCATCCATGAGCCCACTAGCCTCAGCTGGGCTTATACAACTCTCCACCTAGTTGTATAAGTCGGCGTAAAGCCTGAATCTGGGCGAAATATATCTACCCCCCTGGATGCAACCAGGTGACTTTACCTTCCTGCTGTCACAATATATATATATTGTGACAGCAGGAAGGTAAAGTCACCTGGTTGCATCCAGGGGGGTAGATATATTTCGCCCAGATTCAGGCTTTACACCGACTTATACAACTAGGTGGAGAGTTGTATAAGCCCAGCTAAGGCTAGTGGGCTCATGGATGACTCATATGTCTAGGGAGAGTGTGGGGCGTCGTGCAGACAGGGAGTTGATGAGACCAGCTGAAGCTTGTCAGCTCATTTAGGCCTCTATAAGAACTCCCAGCTTCATTAGATGTTAGCTCATGCCTGGACCCAGACCTGTGTGGACTTCCTGGAGAGAGTGAACCCTTGTGTGGTGAGACAAAGCCTGTGTGGCTATTTGCTTGGACATTTAAAACCAGGGACTTAGGGACTAGGACAGCACTAGGCTGATCCCAGTTGTTAGTTAGGAAACCTGTATGTTTAGTCAGAGGTCAAGTTGACCAGGATTTATTTTGTTTATGTTTCTTTTGCTTTGCTGTGTTTTGTCACTGTAAATAGAAAATAAACCGCACCTTTTTGATTTTGAAAACCACAACCTCCGTTTGCTGGGCCTGTTTTTGTGTGGGGAGCCCATCCCGGGGGTCATACACACCCGCTGCCGAGCTAACCCCCTCACAGTTGGTGGAGAACCAGTGGCAGTTTTTTTTTAAGCCAGCATGGAGGAGATACTGAAACAGCTGGCTCTAGCAAATGCCAATCAACAGCAGACAAATGCAGGTTTGCAAAAGAGCCTTGCAGCTCATCAACAGAGCCTTGCAGCTCAACAACAGAACTTCGCAGCCCAGCAGCAAGCTCATCAACAGAGCCTTGCAGCCCAGCAGCAAGCTCATCAACAGAGCCTTGCAGCCCAGCAGCAGACAAACGCAACTTTGCAACAGAGTCTGGAGCCCAGCAGCAATCTGAGGCCCGCTTCATAGACCTGTTGCAGAAGCAAGAGCAGAGACTACAACAACAGATGGAAGCAGTAATGCAGCAACGTCCGCAGACCAGTGAGGAAAGCCGTCCCACTAATACCGCGTCCTTTGGGGTGAGTCGTTTATTGACAAAAATGACTGAAGAGGATGATCCAGAGGTATTTTTGACCACATTTGAAAGGACCGCTGAAAGAGAAAAGTGGCCTGAGGAGCAGTGGGCTGGACTGGTGGCTCCTCTGTTAACTGGTGAATCGCAGAAAGCTTACTATGACCTAGAGCCTAACCAAGCAAAAGACTATGTGATGCTAAAAGCTGAAATATTGGCAAGGCTGGGTGTCACCCTGGCTGTCCGGGCTCAGCGTGTGCATAACTGGACTTTCCAGCTTGGAAAACCCCCCAGGTCTCAAATGTATGATCTCATTCACCTGAGCAGAAAGTGGCTACAGCCAGAGACTTTGTCCGCACCAAAGATTGTGGAACGTGTTGTAATGGATCGGTTTTTGAGAGCTCTTCCTACTGCCATCCAAAAGTGGGTAAGCCATGGAGACCCAGAGACGGCCGATGGTCTTGTGGATCGTGTGGAGAAATACTTGGCTACAGAGAACCTGACGGCCTCTTCCAGAGACACTCGGACTTTCCACCCTAAGACCAGACCATCCCCAGGGGCGGATAAGAGGATTCCAAGGGGTGAGGGTGGAGAGAGTGAGAGGGTGGGAGCTCTACCCCAAGTTTGGCGAGAACAGCCTGGGAAATCAGCGGCTCAAGAGGCGGCAAGAAGGATCGTTTGCTACCGCTGCCGGCAAGCGGGACATATTGCAGCCAATTGCCCGGTTGTGGAGGAACCCATGCAGTGTGACTTTCTGACGGGCAGACGTCAGTCGCTGTGTGCGACAGTCGCATGCACTGCCATTCGAGGAACTGAGAAACATTTATGCAAAATGTGTGTTAATGGTAGAAATGTTGTGGTATTGCTGGATTCAGGTAGCCTTGTGACCCTGATAAAGGCTGAGTTAGTTAAAACAGAGGTCTCTGGGAATAGCAAGGTAGCTGTTATTTGTGTGCATGGGGACACCCGAGAGTATCCAGTGACTACAGTGTGTTTCGAGACCCCCAAAGGTACCCTCTTTCATCCAGTGGGCTTAGTATCTCAGTTACCCATTGTGGGAAGGGATTTTCCGAAGTTCTGGGAACTGTGGGATGATCCTGAGCCCCCCACTGGTGCCCCTATGTACCAGGAATGTGATAGCCAGAACTCCCCTGAGAGTGGTGAGGACTCTCCGGAATTTCCCTTATCAGTATTGGCAGGGGAGACTCAAGAAACTGGAGAGGAGCCCACCTCCTCAGACGAAAACCTACCGTCTGTGGAGTTTTCTGATCTTGAGGTTCACAGGGAAAACTTTGCCACAGAACAGTTGAAAGACCCCGCCCTAATAAAGGCACGGGAAAACGTAGTGAAAATAGATGGCGAGTTAGTGAACCCAGATAATACCTGCACTTACCCATACTTCAGCGTAGAGAAGGACCTACTGTATCGGGTGGCAAAAAGGGCAGAAGAAACCGTTGAGCAGCTTGTGGTGCCCAAACCTTACAGGAAGTTGGTGTTGGAGTTGGCCCATGGGCACATTCTTGGAGGTCATCTGGGGACAGAGAAAACCCGAGAGAGGGTATTACAGAGATTCTATTGGCCGGGGGTGATGAAGGACATAGAAAATTATTGTTCCTCCTGCCCTGTGTGTCAGAGGTCGGCCCCGATGCCACATTTCCGTAGCCCGCTGGTCCCTCTACCCATCATTGAGGTCCCGTTTGAGAGGATCGCCATGGATTTGGTAGGTCCTATAATCAAGTCCGCTAGGGGGCACCAGTACATATTAGTTATAATGGACTATGCCACCCGTTATCCAGAAGCGATCCCTCTCCGAAATACCTCGGCCAAAACCATAGCCAAAGAGCTATCTCTTGTGTTTAGCCGGGTGGGTATTTGTAAAGAACTGCTTACGGACCAAGGTACACCCTTTATGTCCCGGGTTATGAAGGAGCTGTGTAAATTGTTCAAAGTGACGGAATTACGTACATCTGTGTATCACCCCCAAACCGATGGGCTGGTTGAAAGATTCAACAAAACCCTAAAACAAATGTTGAAGAAAGTGGTGGATAGAGATGGAAAGGATTGGGACTGTCTACTTCCTTATCTGATGTTTGCTATTAGGGAGGTGCCCCAATCCTCTACGGGATTCTCCCCCTTTGAGTTACTGTATGGGAGACACCCAAGAGGGCTGTTGGATATTGCCAAGGAAACTTGGGAAAGTGAGAGTTCTCCCCACAGGAGTGTGATTGAGCATGTCGCCCTGATGCAAGACCGAATTGCACAGGTAATGCCCATCGTGAAGGAACATTTGGCCCAAGCGCAGTTAGCACAGCAGAGAGTGTACAACCGTGGAGCCAAGACCCGTACCTTTTCCCCGGGGGATAGGATACTGGTACTTGTCCCTACGGTTGAAAGTAAATTCCTTGCCAAATGGCAAGGCCCCTACGAGATAATGGAAAAAGTGAGCGAAGTGAATTACAAGGTCAGACAACCAGGAAGGCGAAAGCCCGAACAGATCTATCACGTTAATCTGTTGAAAGCCTGGAGGGATAGAGAGTCCCTAGTCGCAGACACTTGGTCACCAGCTCAAACTGGTTGCGTGATTCCTGAGGTTGGAATAGCAGCCACCTTGTCACAACCCCAACAACAGGAGGTTAAGGAGTTTGTGCTTCGCAACAAGGAGGTATTCTCTGAGCTGCCGGGACAAACATCTGGGGTAGAGCATGACATCATTACCCCGCCCGGTGAAAGGGTGAAGTTAAAACCCTATCGGATCCCAGAGGCCCGACGGGAGGCAATACGGGAGGAAGTACAGAAAATGCTGAACTTAGGGGTGATAGAGGAGTCCCAAAGTGATTGGTCTAGTCCCATTGTGTTGGTGCCTAAACCGGATGGGAGCTGGCGATTTTGTAACGATTTTTGTCAGTTGAACAAAGTTACAAAATTTGACACCTACCCCATGCCACGTATAGATGAGTTGATCGACCGGCTGGGAACAGCCCGATACATGACGACTCTTGACCTCACAAAAGGGTATTGGCAAATCCCCCTGGCCAAGTCGGCCAAAGAGAAAACCGCATTTGTAACCCCAGACGGGGCGTTCCAATATAAAAGAATGCCGTTCGGGTTACAGAATGCGCCGGCCACATTCCAGCGGAAAATGGACCAGATGCTGAGGCCCCATCGGAAGTATGCTGCGGCTTACCTGGATGACGTAATTGTCCATAGCACAGATTGGGCCTCACATCTGCCAAAAGTGCAAGCAGTCCTGGACTCTGTTCGGGAAGCGGGGTTTACGGCTAACCCCAAGAAGTGTACCATTGGGCAGGAAGAGGCCAAATATCTTGGGTACACCATTGGGAGGGGAGTAATAAAACCCCAACTCAACAAAGTCGAGGCCATCCAGAGTTGGCCACGTCCCAACAGCAAGAAGCAGGTACGAGCCTTTCTGGGAATCGCTGGGTATTATCGGCGATTCATTCCCCACTTTGCTTCTAAGGCTGTGCCCCTAACCAACCTGACGAAGGGGAAAGGGTCGGTCATGATTAAATGGACCCCCGAGGCTGAGGCAGCATTCCAATTCTTGAAACAAGCCTTATGTAGCCAGCCAGTGTTGTACTCACCCGACTTCTCTAAAGACTTTGTCGTACAAAGTGATGCGTCAGATGTGGGGTTAGGAGCAGTATTGTCCCAGGTCTGGAACGGGGAAGAGCACCCAGTCATTTACCTCAGCAGGAAGTTGAAGTCCCATGAGGTAAATTACGCCACCGTTGAAAAGGAGTGTTTAGCGGTGAAGTGGGCTCTAGATTCCCTTCGGTACTACCTGCTAGGTAGGCACTTTGACATGGTTACGGATCACGCTCCGTTAAAGTGGATGGCTCAAAACAAGGAAACAAATAGAAGAGTGAATAGGTGGTTCCTGGCCCTCCAGGAATTCAACTTCACAGTAAAGCATCGCCCTGGCGTTCAAATGGGGAATGTGGATGCTTTGTCTCGAGTACATGAATGCCTGATTGCTGGTGTTCCAACCCCGAGGTTAAAACAAGAGGGGGGGGTATGTGACAGCAGGAAGGTAAAGTCACCTGGTTGCATCCAGGGGGGTAGATATATTTCGCCCAGATTCAGGCTTTACGCCGACTTATACAACTAGGTGGAGAGTTGTATAAGCCCAGCTAAGGCTAGTGGGCTCATGGATGACTCATATGTCTAGGGAGAGTGTGGGGCGTCGTGCAGACAGGGAGTTGATGAGACCAGCTGAAGCTTGTCAGCTCATTTAGGCCTCTATAAGAACTCCCAGCTTCATTAGATGTTAGCTCATGCCTGGACCCAGACCTGTGTGGACTTCCTGGAGAGAGTGAACCCTTGTGCGGTGAGACAAAGCCTGTGTGGCTATTTGCTTGGACATTTAAAACCAGGGACTTAGGGACTAGGACAGCACTAGGCTGATCCCAGTTGTTAGTTAGGAAACCTGTATGTTTAGTCAGAGGTCAAGTTGACCAGGATTTATTTTGTTTATGTTTCTTTTGCTTTGCTGTGTTTTGTCACTGTAAATAGAAAATAAACCGCACCTTTTTGATTTTGAAAACCACAACCTCCGTTTGCTGGGCCTGTTTTTGTGTGGGGAGCCCATCCCGGGGGTCATACACACCCGCTGCCGAGCTAACCCCCTCACAATATATATATATATTGTGACAGCAGGAAGGTAAAGTCACCTGGTTGCATCCAGGGGGGTAGGTATATTTCTCCCAGATTCAGGCTTTATGCCGACTTATACAACTAGGGAGAGAGTTGATGAAGCCCAGCTGAGGCTAGTGGGCTCATGGATGATTCATACCTCTAGGGAGAGTGCTGGGCGTCGTGCAGGCAGGGAGTTGATGAGACCAGCTGAAGCTTGTCAGCTCGTTTAAGGCCTCTATAAAAACTCCCAGCTTCATTAGGTGTTTGCTCATGCCTGGAACCAGACCTGTGTGGACTGTCTAGGGAGAGTGAACCCCTGTGCGGTGAGACAAAGCCTGTGTGGCTATTTGTTTGGACATTTACTAAACCAGGGACTTAGGGACTAGGACAGCACCAGGCTGATCCCAGTTGGTAGTTAGGGAAACCTGCATGTTTAGTCAGAGGTCAAGCTGACCAGGATTTATTTTGTTTATGTTTCTTTTTGCTTTGCTGTGTTTTGGTCACTGTAAATAGAGAAATAAACCGCACCTTTTGATCTTGAAAACCACAACCTCCGTCTGCTGGGCCTGTTTTTGTGTGGGGAGCCCATCCAGGGGGTCACACACACCCGCTACCGAGTTAACCCCCTCACACTTGGTGGAGAACCAGTGGCAGTTTTTTTTTAAGCCAGCATGGAGGAGATACTGAAACAGCTGGCTCTAGCAAATGCCAATCAACAGCAGACAAATGCAGGTTTGCAAAAGAGCTTCGCAGCCCAGCAACGAGCCCAGCAGCAATCTGAGGCCCACTTCATAGACCTGTTGCAGAAGCAAGAGCAGAGACTACAACAACAGATGGAAGCAGTAATGCAGCAACGTCCGCAGACCAGTGAGGAAAGCCGTCCCACTAATACCGCGTCCTTTGGGGTGAGTCGTTTATTGACAAAAATGACTGGAGAGGATGATCCAGAGGCATTTTTGACCACATTTGAAAGGACTGCTGAAAGAGAAAAGTGGCCTGAGGAGCAGTGGGCTGGACTGGTGGCTCCTCTGTTAACTGGTGAATCGCAGAAAGCTTACTATGATCTAGAGCCTGACCAAGCAAAAGACTATGGGATGCTAAAAGCTGAAATATTGGCAAGGCTGGGTGTCACCCTGGCTGTCCGGGCTCAGCGTGTGCATAACTGGACTTTCCAGCTTGGAAAACCCCCCAGGTCTCAAATATATGATCTCATTCACCTGAGCAGGAAGTGGCTACAGCCAGAGACTTTGTCCGCACCGGAGATTGTGGAACGTGTTGTGATGGATCGTTTCTTGAGAGCTCTTCCTACCGCCATTCAAAAGTGGGTAAGCCATGGAGACCCAGAAACGGCCGGTAAACTTGTGGATCGTGTAGAGAGATACTTGGCTGCAGAGAACCTGACGGCCTCTTCCAGAGACTCTCGGACTTTCCACCCTAAGACCAGACCATCCCCAGGGGCGGATAAGATGATTCCAAGGGGTGAGGGTGGAGAGAGTGAGAGGGTGGGAGCTCTGCCCAGGGTTTGGCGAGAACAGCCTGGGAAGTCGGGGGCTCAAGAGGCAGCCAAAAGGATTGTTTGCTACCGCTGCCGGCAAACGGGACATATTGCAGCAAATTGCCCGGTTGTGGAGGAACCCATGCAATGTGACTTTCTGACGGACAGACGTCAGTCGCTGTGTGCGACAGTCGCATGCACTGCCATTCGGGGAACTGAGAAACATTTATGCAAAATGTGTATTAATGGTAGAAATGTTGTGGTATTACTGGATTCAGGTAGCCTTGTGACCCTGATAAAGGCTGAATTAGTTAAAACAGAGGTCTCTGGGAATAGCAAGGTAGCTGTTATTTGTGTGCATGGGGACACCCGAGAGTATCCAGTGACTACAGTGTGTTTCAAGACCCCCAAAGGTACCCTCTCTCATCCAGTGGGGTAAGTATCTCAACTACCGCATGATGCCATTGTGGGAAGGGATTTTCCGAAGTTCTGGGAACTGTGGGATGATCCTGAGCCCCCCACTGGTGCCCCTATGTACCAGGAAGGTGATAGCCAGAACTCCTCTGAGAGTGGTGAGGACTCTCCAGAATTTCCCTTGTCAGTATTGGCAGGCGAGACTCAAGAAACTGGAGAGGAGCCCACCTCCTCAGACGAAAACCTACCGTCTGTGGAGTTTTCTGATCTTGAGGTTCACAGGGAAAATTTTGCCACAGAACAGTTAAAAGACCCCGCCCTAATAAAGGCACGGGAAAACGTAGTGGAAATAGATGGCGAGTTAGTGAACCCAGATAATACCTGCACTTACCCATACTTCAGCGTAGAGAAGGACCTACTGTATCGGGTGGCAAAAAGGGCAGAAGAAACCGTTGAGCAGCTTGTGGTGCCCAAACCTTACAGGAAGTTGGTGTTGGAGTTGGCCCATGGGCACATTCTTGGAGGTCATCTGGGGACAGAGAAAACCCGAGAGAGGGTATTACAGAGATTCTATTGGCCTGGGGTGATGAAGGACATAGAAAATTATTGTTCCTCCTGCCCTGTGTGTCAGAGGTCGGCCCCGATGCCACATTTCCGTAGCCCGCTGGTCCCTCTACCCATCATTGAGGTCCCGTTTGAGAGGATCGCAATGGATTTGGTAGGTCCTATAATCAAGTCCGCTAGGGGGCACCAGTACATATTAGTTATAATGGACTATGCCACCCGTTATCCAGAAGCGATCCCTCTCCGAAATACCTCGGCCAAAACCATAGCCAAAGAGCTATCTCTTGTTTTTAGCCGGGTGGGTATTTGTAAAGAACTGCTTACGGACCAAGGTACACCCTTTATGTCCCGGGTTATGAAAGAGCTGTGTAAATTGTTCAAAGTGACGCAATTGCGTACGTCTGTGTATCACCCCCAAACCGATGGGCTGGTTGAAAGATTCAACAAAACCCTAAAACAAATGTTGAAGAAAGTGGTGGATAGAGATGGAAAGGATTGGGACTGTCTACTTCCTTATTTGATGTTTGCTATTAGGGAGGTGCCCCAATCCTCTACGGGATTCTCCCCCTTTGAGTTACTGTATGGGAGACACCCAAGAGGGCTGTTGGATATTGCCAAGGAAACTTGGGAAAGTGAGAGTTCTCCCCACAGGAGTGTGATTGAGCATGTCGCCCTGATGCAAGATCGAATTGCACAGGTAATGCCCATCGTGAAGGAACATTTGGCCCAAGCGCAGTTGGCACAGCAGAGAGTGTACAACCGTGGAGCCAAGACCCGTACCTTTTCCCCGGGGGATAGGATATTGGTACTTGTCCCTACGGTTGAAAGTAAATTCCTTGCCAAATGGCAAGGCCCCTACGAGATAATGGAAAAAGTGAGCGAAGTGAATTACAAGGTCAGACAACCAGGAAGGCGAAAGCCCGAACAGATCTATCACGTTAATCTGTTGAAAGCCTGGAGGGATAGAGAGTCCCTAGTCGCAGAAACTTGGTCACCAGCTCAAACTGGTTGCGTGATTCCGGAGGTTGGAATAGCAGCCACCTTGTCACAACCCCAACAACAGGAGGTTAAGGAGTTTGTGCTTCGCAACAAGGAGGTGTTCTCTGAGCTGCCGGGACAAACATCTGGGGTAGAGCATGATATTATTACCCCGCCCGGTGAAAGGGTGAAGTTAAAACCCTATCGGATCCCAGAGGCCCGACGGGAGGCAATACGGGAGGAAGTACAGAAAATGCTGAACTTAGGGGTGATAGAGGAGTCCCAAAGTGATTGGTCTAGTCCCATTGTGTTGGTGCCTAAACCGGATGGGAGCTGGCGATTTTGTAACGATTTTCGTCAGTTGAACAAAGTTACAAAATTTGACACCTACCCCATGCCACGTATAGATGAGTTGATCGACCGGCTGGGAACAGCCCGATACATGACGACTCTTGACCTCACAAAAGGGTATTGGCAAATTCCCCTGGCCAAGTCGGCCAAAGAGAAAACCGCATTTGTAACCCCAGACGGGGCGTTCCAATATAAGAGAATGCCGTTCGGGTTACAGAATGCGCCGGCCACATTCCAGCGGAAAATGGACCAGATACTGAGGCCCCATCGGAAGTATGCTGCGGCTTACCTGGATGACGTAATTGTCCATAGCACAGATTGGGCCTCACATCTGCCAAAAGTGCAAGCAGTCCTAGACTCTATCCGGGAAGCGGGGTTTACGGCTAACCCGAAGAAGTGTACCATTGGGCAGGAGGAGGCCAAATATCTTGGGTACACCATTGGCAGGGGAGTAATAAAACCCCAACTCAACAAAGTCGAGGCCATCCAGAGTTGGCCACGTCCCAACAGCAAGAAGCAGGTACGAGCCTTTCTGGGAATCGCGGGTTATTATCGGCGCTTCATTCCCCACTTTGCTTCTAAGGCTGTGCCCCTAACCAACCTGACGAAAGGGAAAGGGTCGGTCATGATTAAATGGACCCCCGAGGCTGAGGCAGCATTCCAATTCTTGAAACAAGCCTTATGTAGCCAGCCAGTGTTGTACTCACCCGACTTCTCTAAAGACTTTGTCGTACAAAGTGATGCGTCAGATGTGGGGTTAGGAGCAGTATTGTCCCAGGTCTGGAACGGGGAAGAGCACCCAGTCATTTACCTCATCAGGAAGTTGAAGTCCCATGAGGTAAATTACGCCACGGTTGAAAAGGAGTGTTTAGCGGTGAAGTGGGCTCTAGATTCCCTTCGGTACTATCTGCTAGGTAGGCACTTTGACATGGTTACGGATCACGCTCCGTTAAAGTGGATGGCTCAAAACAAGGAGACAAATAGAAGAGTAAATAGGTGGTTCCTGGCCCTACAGGAATTCAACTTCACAGTAAAGCATCGCCCTGGCGTTCAAATGGGGAATGTGGATGCTTTGTCTCGAGTACATGAATGCCTGATTGCTGGTGTTCCAACCCCAAGGTTAAAACAAGAGGGGGGGGTATGTGACAGCAGGAAGGTAAAGTCACCTGGTTGCATCCAGTGGGGTAGGTATATTTCTCCCAGATTCAGGCTTTATGCCGACTTATACAACTAGGGAGAGAGTTGATGAAGCCCAGCTGAGGCTAGTGGGCTCATGGATGATTCATACCTCTAGGGAGAGTGCTGGGCGTCGTGCAGGCAGGGAGTTGATGAGACCAGCTGAAGCTTGTCAGCTCGTTTAAGGCCTCTATAAAAACTCCCAGCTTCATTAGGTGTTTGCTCATGCCTGGAACCAGACCTGTGTGGACTGTCTAGGGAGAGTGAACCCCTGTGCGGTGAGACAAAGCCTGTGTGGCTATTTGTTTGGACATTTACTAAACCAGGGACTTAGGGACTAGGACAGCACCAGGCTGATCCCAGTTGGTAGTTAGGGAAACCTGCATGTTTAGTCAGAGGTCAAGCTGACCAGGATTTATTTTGTTTATGTTTCTTTTTGCTTTGCTGTGTTTTGGTCACTGTAAATAGAGAAATAAACCGCACCTTTTGATCTTGAAAACCACAACCTCCATCTGCTGGGCCTGTTTTTGTGTGGGGAGCCCATCCAGGGGGTCACACACACCCGCTACCGAGTTAACCCCCTCACAATATATATAAATATATATATATATATATTGTGACAGCAGGAAGGTAAAGTCACCTGGTTGCATCCAGGGGGGTAGGTATATTTCTCCCAGATTCAGGCTTTATGCCGACTTATACAACTAGGGAGAGAGTTGATGAAGCCCAGCTGAGGCTAGTGGGCTCATGGATGATTCATACCTCTAGGGAGAGTGCTGGGCGTCGTGCAGGCAGGGAGTTGATGAGACCAGCTGAAGCTTGTCAGCTCGTTTAAGGCCTCTATAAAAACTCCCAGCTTCATTAGGTGTTTGCTCATGCCTGGACCCAGACCTGTGTGGACTGTCTAGGGAGAGTGAACCCCTGTGCGGTGAGACAAAGCCTGTGTGGCTATTTGTTTGGACATTTACTAAACCAGGGACTTAGGGACTAGGACAGCACCAGGCTGATCCCAGTTGTTAGTTAGGGAAACCTGCATGTTTAGTCAGAGGTCAAGCTGACCAGGATTTATTTTGTTTATGTTTCTTTTTGCTTTGCTGTGTTTTTGTCACTGTAAATAGAGAAATAAACCGCACCTTTTGATCTTGAAAACCACAACCTCCGTCTGCTGGGCCTGTTTTTGTGTGGGGAGCCCATCCAGGGGGTCACACACACGCGCTACCGAGCTAACCCCCTCACAGTTGGTGGAGAACCAGTGGCAGTTTTTTTTTAAGCCAGCATGGAGGAGATACTGAAACAGCTGGCTCTAGCAAATGCCAATCAACAGCAGACAAATGCAGGTTTGCAAAAGAGCCTTGCAGCTCAACAACAGAGCTTCGCAGCCCAGCAACAAGCCCAGCAGCAATCTGAGGCCCGCTTCATAGACCTGTTGCAGAAGCAAGAGCAGAGACTACAACAACAGATGGAAGCAGTAATGCAGCAACGTCCGCAGACCAGTGAGGAAAGCCGTCCCACTAATACCGCGTCCTTTGGGGTGAGTCGTTTATTGACAAAAATGACTGGAGAGGATGATCCAGAGGTATTTTTGACCACATTTGAAAGGACTGCTGAAAGAGAAAAGTGGCCTGAGGAGCAGTGGGCTGGACTGGTGGCTCCTCTGTTAACTGGTGAATCGCAGAAAGCTTACTATGACCTAGAGCCTGGCCAAGCAAAAGACTATGTGATGCTAAAAGCTGAAATATTGGCAAGGCTGGGTGTCACCCTGGCTGTCCGGGCTCAGCGTGTGCATAACTGGACTTTCCAGCTTGGAAAACCCCCCAGGTCTCAAATGTATGATCTCATTCACCTGAGCAGGAAGTGGCTACAGCCAGAGACTTTGTCCGCACCGGAGATTGTGGAACGTGTTGTGATGGATCGTTTCTTGAGAGCTCTTCCTACCGCCATTCAAAAGTGGGTAAGCCATGGAGACCCAGAAACGGCCGGTAAACTTGTGGATCGTGTAGAGAGATACTTGGCTGCAGAGAACCTGACGGCCTCTTCCAGAGACTCTCGGACTTTCCACCCTAAGACCAGACCATCCCCAGGGGCGGATAAGATGATTCCAAGGGGTGAGGGTGGAGAGAGTGAGAGGGTGGGAGCTCTGCCCAGGGTTTGGCGAGAACAGCCTGGGAAGTCGGGGGCTCAAGAGGCAGCCAAAAGGATTGTTTGCTACCGCTGCCGGCAAGCGGGACATATTGCAGCAAATTGCCCGGTTGTGGAGGAACCCATGCAATGTGACTTTCTGACGGACAGACGTCAGTCGCTGTGTGCGACAGTCGCATGCACTGCCATTCGGGGAACTGAGAAACATTTATGCAAAATGTGTATTAATGGTAGAAATGTTGTGGTATTACTGGATTCAGGTAGCCTTGTGACCCTGATAAAGGCTGAATTAGTTAAAACAGAGGTCTCTGGGAATAGCAAGGTAGCTGTTATTTGTGTGCATGGGGACACCCGAGAGTATCCAGTGACTACAGTGTGTTTCGAGACCCCCAAAGGTACCCTCTCTCATCCAGTGGGCTTAGTATCTCAGTTACCGCATGACGCCATTGTGGGAAGGGATTTTCCGAAGTTCTGGGAACTGTGGGATGATCCTGAGCCCCTCACTGGTGCCCCTATGTACCAGGAATGTGATAGCCAGAACTCCCCTGAGAGTGGTGAGGACTCTCCGGAATTTCCCTTATCAGTATTGGCAGGGGAGACTCAAGAAACTGGAGAGGAGCCCACCTCCTCAGACGAAAACCTACCGTCTGTGGAGTTTTCTGATCTTGAGGTTCACAGGGAAAACTTTGCCACAGAACAGTTGAAAGACCCCGCCCTAATAAAGGCACGGGAAAACGTAGTGAAAATAGATGGCGAGTTAGTGAACCCAGATAATACCTGCACTTACCCATACTTCAGCGTAGAGAAGGACCTACTGTATCGGGTGGCAAAAAGGGCAGAAGAAACCGTTGAGCAGCTTGTGGTGCCCAAACCTTACAGGAAGTTGGTGTTGGAGTTGGCCCATGGGCACATTCTTGGAGGTCATCTGGGGACAGAGAAAACCCGAGAGAGGGTATTACAGAGATTCTATTGGCCTGGGGTGATGAAGGACATAGAAAATTATTGTTCCTCCTGCCCTGTGTGTCAGAGGTCGGCCCCGATGCCACATTTCCGTAGCCCGCTGGTCCCTCTACCCATCATTGAGGTCCCGTTTGAGAGGATCGCAATGGATTTGGTAGGTCCTATAATCAAGTCCGCTAGGGGGCACCAGTACATATTAGTTATAATGGACTATGCCACCCGTTATCCAGAAGCGATCCCTCTCCGAAATACCTCGGCCAAAACCATAGCCAAAGAGCTATCTCTTGTTTTTAGCCGGGTGGGTATTTGTAAAGAACTGCTTACGGACCAAGGTACACCCTTTATGTCCCGGGTTATGAAAGAGCTGTGTAAATTGTTCAAAGTGACGCAATTGCGTACGTCTGTGTATCACCCCCAAACCGATGGGCTGGTTGAAAGATTCAACAAAACCCTAAAACAAATGTTGAAGAAAGTGGTGGATAGAGATGGAAAGGATTGGGACTGTCTACTTCCTTATTTGATGTTTGCTATTAGGGAGGTGCCCCAATCCTCTACGGGATTCTCCCCCTTTGAGTTACTGTATGGGAGACACCCAAGAGGGCTGTTGGATATTGCCAAGGAAACTTGGGAAAGTGAGAGTTCTCCCCACAGGAGTGTGATTGAGCATGTCGCCCTGATGCAAGATCGAATTGCACAGGTAATGCCCATCGTGAAGGAACATTTGGCCCAAGAAACTTGGTCACCAGCTCAAACTGGTTGCGTGATTCCGGAGGTTGGAATAGCAGCCACCTTGTCACAACCCCAACAACAGGAGGTTAAGGAGTTTGTGCTTCGCAACAAGGAGGTGTTCTCTGAGCTGCCGGGACAAACATCTGGGGTAGAGCATGATATTATTACCCCGCCCGGTGAAAGGGTGAAGTTAAAAGCCTATCGGATCCCAGAGGCACTACGGGAGGCAATACGGGAGGAAGTACAGAAAATGCTGAACTTAGGGGTGATAGAGGAGTCCCAAAGTGATTGGTCTAGTCCCATTGTGTTTTTGCCTAAACCGGATGGGAGCTGGCGATTTTGTAACGATTTTCGTCAGTTGAACAAAGTTACAAAATTTGACACCTACCCCATGCCACGTATAGATGAGTTGATCGACCGGCTGGGAACAGCCCGATACATGACGACTCTTGACCTCACAAAAGGGTATTGGCAAATTCCCCTGGCCAAGTCGGCCAAAGAGAAAACCGCATTTGTAACCCCAGACGGGGCGTTCCAATATAAGAGAATGCCGTTCGGGTTACAGAATGCGCCGGCCACATTCCAGCGGAAAATGGACCAGATACTGAGGCCCCATCGGAAGTATGCTGCGGCTTACCTGGATGACGTAATTGTCCATAGCACAGATTGGGCCTCACATCTGCCAAAAGTGCAAGCAGTCCTAGACTCTATCCGGGAAGCGGGGTTTACGGCTAACCCCAAGAAGTGTACCATTGGGCAGGAGGAGGCCAAATATCTTGGGTACACCATTGGCAGGGGAGTAATAAAACCCCAACTCAACAAAGTCGAGGCCATCCAGAGTTGGCCACGTCCCAACAGCAAGAAGCAGGTACGAGCCTTTCTGGGAATCGCGGGTTATTATCGGCGCTTCATTCCCCACTTTGCTTCTAAGGCTGTGCCCCTAACCAACCTGACGAAAGGGAAAGGGTCGGTCATGATTAAATGGACCCCCGAGGCTGAGGCAGCATTCCAATTCTTGAAACAAGCCTTATGTAGCCAGCCAGTGTTGTACTCACCCGACTTCTCTAAAGACTTTGTCGTACAAAGTGATGCGTCAGATGTGGGGTTAGGAGCAGTATTGTCCCAGGTCTGGAACGGGGAAGAGCACCCAGTCATTTACCTCAGCAGGAAGTTGAAGTCCCATGAGGTAAATTACGCCACGGTTGAAAAGGAGTGTTTAGCGGTGAAGTGGGCTCTAGATTCCCTTCGGTACTATCTGCTAGGTAGGCACTTTGACATGGTTACGGATCACGCTCCGTTAAAGTGGATGGCTCAAAACAAGGAGACAAATAGAAGAGTAAATAGGTGGTTCCTGGCCCTACAGGAATTCAACTTCACAGTAAAGCATCGCCCTGGCGTTCAAATGGGGAATGTGGATGCTTTGTCTCGAGTACATGAATGCCTGATTGCTGGTGTTCCAACCCCAAGGTTAAAACAAGAGGGGGGGGGGGGTATGTGACAGCAGGAAGGTAAAGTCACCTGGTTGCATCCAGGGGGGTAGGTATATTTCTCCCAGATTCAGGCTTTATGCCGACTTATACAACTAGGGAGAGAGTTGATGAAGCCCAGCTGAGGCTAGTGGGCTCATGGATGATTCATACCTCTAGGGAGAGTGCTGGGCGTCGTGCAGGCAGGGAGTTGATGAGACCAGCTGAAGCTTGTCAGCTCGTTTAAGGCCTCTATAAAAACTCCCAGCTTCATTAGGTGTTTGCTCATGCCTGGACCCAGACCTGTGTGGACTGTCTAGGGAGAGTGAACCCCTGTGCGGTGAGACAAAGCCTGTGTGGCTATTTGTTTGGACATTTACTAAACCAGGGACTTAGGGACTAGGACAGCACCAGGCTGATCCCAGTTGTTAGTTAGGGAAACCTGCATGTTTAGTCAGAGGTCAAGCTGAACAGGATTTATTTTGTTTATGTTTCTTTTTGCTTTGCTGTGTTTTTGTCACTGTAAATAGAGAAATAAACCGCACCTTTTGATCTTGAAAACCACAACCTCCGTCTGCTGGGCCTGTTTTTGTGTGGGGAGCCCATCCAGGGGGTCACACACACGCGCTACCGAGCTAACCCCCTCACAATATATATATATATTGTGAGGGGGCTAGCTCGGCAGCGGGTATGTATGACCCCCGGGATGGGCTCCCCACCCAAAAACAGGCCCAGCAGACGGAGGTTGTGGTTTTCAAAATCAAAAAAAGGTGCGGTTTATTTTCTATTTACAGTGACAAAAACACAGCAAGGCAAAAAAAACAAACACAAAATAAATCCTGGTCAACTTGACCTCTGACTAAACTTACAGGTTTCCTAACTAACGACTGGGATCAGCCTAGTGCTGTCCTAGTCCCTGGTTTTAAATGTCCAAGCAAAATATAGCCACACAGGCTTTCTCTCACCGCACAGGGGTTCACTCTCCCTAGACAGTCCACACAGGTCTGCTTCCAGGCATGAGCTAACATCTAATGAATCTGGGAGTTCTTATAGAGGCCTAAATGAGCTGACAGGCTTCAGCTGGCCTCATCAACTCCCTGCCTGCACGACGCCCAGCCCTCTCCCTAGAGGTATGAGTCATCAATGAGCCCACTAGTCTCAGCTGGGCTTATACAACTCTCCACCTAGCTGTATAAATCGGCGTAAAGCCTGAATCTGGGCGAAATATATCTACCCCCCTGGATGCAACCAGGTGACTTTACCTTCCTGCTGTCACATACCCCCCCCTCTTGTTTTAACCTCGGGGTTGGAACACCAGCAATCAGGCATTCATGTACTCGAGACAAAGCATCCACATTCCCCATTTGAACGCCAGGGCGATGCTTTACTGTGAAGTTGAATTCCTGGAGGGCCAGGAACCACCTATTCACTCTTCTATTTGTTTCCTTGTTTTGAGCCATCCACTTTAACGGAGCGTGATCCGTAACCATGTCAAAGTGCCTACCTAGCAGGTAGTACCGAAGGGAATCTAGAGCCCACTTCACCGCTAAACACTCCTTTTCAACGGTGGCGTAATTTACCTCATGGGACTTCAACTTCCTGCTGAGGTAAATGACTGGGTGCTCTTCCCCGTTCCAGACCTGGGACAATACTGCTCCTAACCCCACATCTGACGCATCACTTTGTACGACAAAGTCTTTAGAGAAGTCGGGTGAGTACAACACTGGCTGGCTACATAAGGCTTGTTTCAAGAATTGGAATGCTGCCTCAGCCTCGGGGGTCCATTTAATCATGACCGACCCTTTCCCCTTCGTCAGGTTGGTTAGGGGCACAGCCTTAGAAGCAAAGTGGGGAATGAATCGCCGATAATACCCAGCGATTCCCAGAAAGGCTCGTACCTGCTTCTTGCTGTTGGGACGTGGCCAACTCTGGATGGCCTCGACTTTGTTGAGTTGGGGTTTTATTACTCCCCTCCCAATGGTGTACCCAAGATATTTGGCCTCCTCCTGCCCAATGGTACACTTCTTGGGGTTAGCCGTAAACCCTGCTTCCCGAACAGAGTCCAGGACTGCTTGCACTTTTGGCAGATGTGAGGCCCAATCTGTGCTATGGACAATTACGTCATCCAGGTAAGCCGCAGCATACTTCCGATGGGGCCTCAGCATCTGGTCCATTTTCCGCTGGAATGTGGCCGGCGCATTCTGTAACCCGAACGGCATTCTTTTATATTGGAACGCCCCGTCTGGGGTTACAAATGCGGTTTTCTCTTTGGCTGACTTGGCCAGGGGGATTTGCCAATACCCTTTTGTGAGGTCAAGAGTCGTCATGTATCGGGCTGTTCCCAGCCGGTCGATCAACTCATCTATACGTGGCATGGGGTAGGTGTCAAATTTTGTAACTTTGTTCAACTGACGAAAATCGTTACAAAATCGCCAGCTCCCATCCGGTTTAGGCACCAACACAATGGGACTAGACCAATCACTTTGGGACTCCTCTATCACCCCTAAGTTCAGCATTTTCTGTACTTCCTCCCGTATTGCCTCCCGTCGGGCCTCTGGGATCCGATAGGGTTTTACCTTCACCCTTTCACCGGGCGGGGTAATAATGTCATGCTCTACCCCAGATGTTTGTCCCGGCAGCTCAGAGAATACCTCCTTGTTGCGAAGCACAAACTCCTTAACCTCCTGTTGTTGGGGTTGTGACAAGGTGGCTGCGATTCCAACCTCAGGAATCACGCAACCAGTTTGAGCTGGTGACCAAGTGTCTGCGACTAGGGACTCTCTATCCCTCCAGGCTTTCAACAGATTAACGTGATAGATCTGTTCGGGCTTTCGCCTTCCTGGTTGTCTGACCTTGTAATTCACTTCGCTCACTTTTTCCATTATCTCGTAGGGGCCTTGCCATTTGGCAAGGAATTTACTTTCAACCGTAGGGACAAGTACCAATATCCTATCCCCCGGGGAAAAGGTACGGGTCTTGGCTCCACGGTTGTACACTCTCTGCTGTGCCAACTGCGCTTGGGCCAAATGTTCCTTCACGATGGGCATTACCTGTGCAATTCGATCTTGCATCAGGGCGACATGCTCAATCACACTCCTGTGGGGAGAACTCTCACTTTCCCAAGTTTCCTTGGCAATATCCAACAGCCCTCTTGGGTGTCTCCCATACAGTAACTCAAAGGGGGAGAATCCCGTAGAGGATTGGGGCACCTCCCTAATAGCAAACATCAAATAAGGAAGTAGACAGTCCCAATCCTTTCCATCCCTATCCACCACTTTCTTCAACATTTGTTTTAGGGTTTTGTTGAATCTTTCAACCAGCCCATCGGTTTGGGGGTGATACACAGATGTACGTAATTGCGTCACTTTGAACAATTTACACAGCTCCTTCATAACCCGGGACATAAAGGGTGTACCTTGGTCCGTAAGCAGTTCTTTACAAATACCCACCCGGCTAAAAACAAGAGATAGCTCTTTGGCTATGGTTTTGGCCGAGGTATTTCTGAGAGGGATCGCTTCTGGATAACGGGTGGCATAGTCCATTATAACCAATATGTACTGGTGCCCCCTAGCGGACTTGATTATAGGACCTACCAAATCCATTGCGATTCTCTCAAACGGGACCTCAATGATGGGTAGAGGGACCAGCGGGCTACGGAAGTGTGGCATCGGGGCCGACCTCTGACACACAGGGCAGGAGGAACAATAATTTTCTATGTCCTTCATCACCCCAGGCCAATAGAATCTCTGTAATACCCTCTCTCGGGTTTTCTCTGTCCCCAGATGACCTCCAAGAATGTGCCCATGGGCCAACTCCAACACCAACTTCCTGTAAGGTTTGGGCACCACCAGCTGCTCAACGGTTTCTTCTGCCCTTTTTGCCACCCGATACAGTAGGTCCTTCTCTACGCTGAAGTATGGGTAAGTGCAGGTATTATCTGGGTTCACTAACTCGCCATCTATTTTCACTACGTTTTCCCGTGCCTTTATTAGGGCGGGGTCTTTCAACTGTTCTGTGGCAAAGTTTTCCCTGTGAACCTCAAGATCAGAAAACTCCACAGACGGTAGGTTTTCGTCTGAGGAGGTGGGCTCCTCTCCAGTTTCTTGAGTCTCCCCTGCCAATACTGACAAGGGAAATACGGGAGAGTCCTCACCACTCTCAGAGGAGTTCTGGCTATCATATTCCTGGTACATAGGGGCACCAGTGGGGGGCTCATGATCATCCCACAGTTCCCAGAACTTCGGAAAATCCCTTCCCACAATGGCGTCATGCGGTAACTGAGACACTAAGCCCACTGGATGAGAAAGGGTACCTTTGGGGGTCTCGAAACACACTGTAGTCACTGGATACTCTCGGGTGTCCCCATGCACACAAATAACGGCTACCTTGCTATTCCCAGAGACCTCTGTTTTAACTAACTCAGCCTTTATCAGGGTCACAAGGCTACCTGAATCCAGCAATACCACAACATTTCTACACATTTTGCATAAATGTTTCTCAGTTCCCCGAATGGCAGTGCATGCGACTGTCGCACACAGCGACTGACGTCTGCCCGTCAGAAAGTCACACTGCATGGGTTCCTCCAAAACCGGGCAATTTGCTGCAATATGTCCCGCTTGCCGGCAGCGGTAGCAAATGATCCTTCTTGCCGCCTCTTGAGCCGCTGATTTCCCAGGCTGTTCTCGCCAAACTTGGGGTAGAGCTCCCACCCTCTCACTCTCTCCACCCTTACCCCTTGGAATCATCTTATCCGCCCCTGGGGATGGTCTGGTCTTAGGGTGGAAAGTCCGAGTGTCTCTGGAAGAGGCCGTCAGGTTCTCTGTAGCCAAGTATTTCTCCACACGATCCACAAGACCATCGGCCGTCTCTGGGTCTCCATGGCTTACCCACTTTTGGATGGCAGTAGGAAGAGCTCTCAAAAACCGATCCATTACAACACGTTCCACAATCTTTGGTGCGGACAAAGTCTCTGGCTGTAGCCACTTTCTGCTCAGGTGAATGAGATCATACATTTGAGACCTGGGGGGTTTTCCAAGCTGGAAAGTCCAGTTATGCACACGCTGAGCCCGGACAGCCAGGGTGACACCCAGCCTTGCCAATATTTCAGCTTTTAGCATCACATAGTCTTTTGCTTGGTCAGGCTCTAGGTCATAGTAAGCTTTCTGCGATTCACCCGTTAACAGAGGAGCCACCAGTCCAGCCCACTGCTCCTCAGGCCACTTTTCTCTTTCAGCGGTCCTTTCAAATGTGGTCAAAAATACCTCTGGATCATCCTCTCCAGTCATTTTTGTCAATAAACGACTCACCCCAAAGGACGCGGTATTAGTGGGACGGCTTTCCTCACCGGTCTGCGGACGTTGCTGCATTACTGCTTCCATCTGTTGTTGTAGTCTCTGCTCTTGCTTCTGCAACAGGTCTATGAAGCGGGCCTCAGATTGCTGTTGGGCTTGTTGCTGAGCCTCCAGACTCTGTTGTAAAGTTGCAAGGCTCTGTTGATGAGCTTGCTGCTGGGCTGCAAGGCTCCTTTGCAAACCTGCATTTGTCTGCTGTTGATTGGCATTTGCTAGAGCCAGCTGTTTCAGTATCTCCTCCATGCTGGCTTAAAAAAAAACTGCCACTGGTTCTCCACCAACTGTGAGGGGGCTAGCTCGGCAGCGGGTATGTATGACCCCCGGGATGGGCTCCCCACCCAAAAACAGGCCCAGCAGACGGAGGTTGTGGTTTTCAAAATCAAAAAAAGGTGCGGTTTATTTTCTATTTACAGTGACAAAAACACAGCAAGGCAAAAAAAACAAACACAAAATAAATCCTGGTCAACTTGACCTCTGACTAAACTTACAGGTTTCCTAACTAACGACTGGGATCAGCCTAGTGCTGTCCTAGTCCCTGGTTTTAAATGTCCAAGCAAAATATAGCCACACAGGCTTTCTCTCACCGCACAGGGGTTCACTCTCCCTAGACAGTCCACACAGGTCTGCTTCCAGGCATGAGCTAACATCTAATGAATCTGGGAGTTCTTATAGAGGCCTAAATGAGCTGACAGGCTTCAGCTGGCCTCATCAACTCCCTGCCTGCACGACGCCCAGCCCTCTCCCTAGAGGTATGAGTCATCAATGAGCCCACTAGTCTCAGCTGGGCTTATACAACTCTCCACCTAGCTGTATAAATCGGCGTAAAGCCTGAATCTGGGCGAAATATATCTACCCCCCTGGATGCAACCAGGTGACTTTACCTTCCTGCTGTCACAATATATATATATATATTGTGACAGAGCATCCCAGAGAGAGCCTGGGAAAGTCCTGTTCGGGGTTTATACATCTCCCAGGCTCCTCTCATATACATTCAGGGATCTCTGAGCCAGGATCCACTTCAGGTGTTGGTTCTCTCCACCAGCTTAATTAAAAGCTCACCTGAGCAGACAGCCTTTGCTCAGCCTGGGAAACACATTGGTCTGTGAGAGCAAGAAGGTTGGTAAAACATTGTTACTCTGTGAATGTGGAAGCTGACAAGCGTTAGGCTTGTTCAGCCTAGTAGCAATGGCCTGTAAATACTGTGTAGTTAGAGCCGAGACACGGCTAGGCTTTTGTTTAGATATTTTTTCTTCTGTTTGTTTTCAGCACACTGTACAGCACCTGTCATTGACATTGTATATAGCACCAATAAACCACACTGTGTTTTCACTGATCCAATGGACTTGGTATCTGTGCCTGCTCATCCCAGGGAGCTTTTGTACCTACTACCTGTCCCCCAGGTTACATATGGTGGAGAATGCAGGCAGCTGTAGTAAGTTACTACTTAAAAGGCCAGTACCTAAAGTGATAACATGGAGGACCTCCTCAAACAAATGGTGTTGGCAAACGCTGCACAACAGCAAACTAACGCTGAATTGCGGCAAGCAAACGCTACACAACAGCAAACTAACGCTGAATTGCGGCAAGCAAACGCTGCATGGCAGCAAGCAAATGCTACACAACAGCAAACTAACGCTGCACAACAGCAAGCCAACGCTATCGCACAGGAGCAAACCAAGGTGCTGTTCCAACAGATTGGTGCTGTACAGGAGCAATCGCAGAGGCTGTTTGAACAGCTTGCCACTGCTGCAAAAGCGGATAGGAAAACCCTCACTGAGGTTGTGGAGACGCTAGCACAGGGGTCACCTGCGATAATGAAGGATATTGGAGACAAGCCCTCAGCCATCCATGTGGGTCGCTTTCTTTCAAAGATGACGGCAGATGATGATCCAGAGGCCTTCCTACTAACATTTGAACGGACTGCTGAGAGGGAAGGTTGGCCCCAAACCCAGTGGGCAGGACTGATCGCCCCCTTACTTTCTGGAGAAGCGCAGAAGGCCTACTATGATCTGGAGTCAGCAGAAGCGGGAGATTATGAGAAGGTCAAGCGGGAAATCCTGGCACGACTTGGCGTTACCTTGGCTGTTCGAGCTCAGCGGGTCCACAGCTGGTTCTTCCAAGAAAAGAGGCCCCCAAGATCGCAGATGTTTGATCTGATCCACCTGGTGCGGAAATGGCTACAGCCGGAGTCCCTGTCTGCGCCACAAATAGTGGAGCGTGTGGTCATGGACCAATTCCTGAGGTCACTGCCAATTCCCCTGCAGAAGTGGGTGAGTCAAGGAGACCCCAAGTCAGCAGACAACCTGGTGGAGCTCGTTGAGAGGTACTTTGCTGCAGAGAACCTGGTCACCACCCCTACAGCCGCACGGACTTTCCACCCAAAGCCACGGTCTCCCCAGGCAACCGGTAAGACTGTTCCAGGGGAAGTGGGTGGTAAGCATGGCAAGGAAATAGGGGGGAGGATTTTTGGTGCCAGGACTGAAGTTTGGCGGCCCAAACAAGGGAAGCCACTGCCTTTCAGCAAACCAAACTGGGGAAACATCAGATGTTTTCGTTGCCAAGAACTGGGACATGTTGCAGCAAACTGTCCATTGACAGATGAACCAATGCAGTGTGATCTATCTTTTAGAAGGCAGTCTATGTTTGCTGCTGTTTCATGCGCTGCAATGCCAAATGTGGGAAAACACATGTGTCATGTGACTATTAATAATAAGCCTATTATGGCCTTGCTGGACTCTGGAAGTCTGGTTACTTTGGTTACAGCTGAGATGGTTGAAACTGTGAATTTTCATGCAAAAAAGGTTGCTGTGAACTGTGTACATGGGGATACCCGCGAGTATCCAATAGCCACTGTTCAGTTTAAAACTGGCTTAGGTACGGTGACCCATTCGGTCGGACTGGTGCCCCACTTGGTGCATGAGGCTATCATTGGTAGGGACTTCCCTAAGTTTTGGGAACTGTGGGATTGTCCCGACCCAGTCGCAGTACCTAACTCAGTCGCAGAGCCAGAACTCGTGGCCATTACTGACCTTGTGAGTTCAGGGGACTCCTCTCAGGGCTCTCCGGGTGATCCTTTCTCAGTTATGGCAGGAGAGCTGGGGGAGCCGGAAGAAGTCCCCACAACCAGTAGAGCTGGACAGCCGTCTGCTGAATCTGAGCCTACGTTAGAGTTTGCCAATCTTAATGTGCACAAGGAAAATTTTGGTATGGAGCAGAGAAAAGACCCTACCCTTGCCAGGGCCTGGGAAAATGTAATAGTGATTAATGAGGTACCTGTCGAACCAGGGGACAGGCTCTGTTTTCCATATTTCTGCAGCAATGAGGATTTACTGTATCGTGTATGTAAATCTAATGATGAAGTGGTTGAACAGTTGGTAGTCCCTAAGTTATACAGACGGGTGGTGTTGGAACTTGCCCATGGGCACTTGCTAGGAGGCCATTTAGGGGTTGAGAAAACCACTGAAAGGGTGTTGCGCAGGTTTTACTGGCCTGGGATACGGAAAAACATAGAAAATTATTGTCAATCCTGTCCTGTGTGTCAGATGTCAGCCCCCCAACCCCACTTCCGAAGTCCGTTAGTGCCCTTGCCCATTATTGAAGTGCCTTTTGAGAGGATTGCCATGGACCTTGTGGGTCCACTCCCCAAATCTGCCCGCGGTCATCAACATATCCTCGTGATCATGGATTACGCTACCCGTTACCCTGAGGCCGTTCCCTTACGCACTGCATCTGCTAAAAACATTGCCAAAGAGCTGTTTATGGTGTTCAGTCGGGTTGGCATCCCGAAAGAAGTCCTTACAGACCAAGGTACCCCATTCATGTCACGAATAACTAGGGAGCTCTGCAAGTTATTTAAGGTGACGCAGTTGCGTACCTCAGTGTACCATCCTCAAACGGATGGCTTGGTGGAACGCTTCAATAAGACATTAAAGAGTATGTTAAAAAAGGTTGTTGATAAGGATGGGAAAAACTGGGACTTCCTGATACCTTACTTGATGTTCGCCATCAGGGAAGTTCCCCAGTCCTCTACGGGGTACTCTCCATTTGAGTTGCTTTATGGGAGACACCCTCGGGGACTCTTAGACATAGCCAAGGAAACTTGGGAGGGGGAGCAGACACCTCACAAAAGTGTTATTGAGCATATCGCTCAAATGCAGGATAGGATTGCAGCAATCATGCCGGTAGTAAAAGAACATTTACTGCAGGCCCAAGCAGCCCAACAGAGGATATACAACAGGGGGGCCCAACTTCGTGTTTTCTCACCTGGTGACCGGGTCCTCGTGTTAGTTCCCACTGTTGAGAGCAAATTCCTGGCTAAGTGGCAGGGACCCTTTGAAGTAATTGAAAGAGTTGGGGAGGTCAATTACAAGGTGTATCAACCAGGTAAAAGGAAGCCCGAACAGATTTACCACATAAACCTGTTAAAGCCCTGGAAGGATAGACTGGCATTAACTGCGAGGTCCCTCCCGGTAACCCTTAAAGGTACTGAATCCCCTCTGATCCCTGAGGTCACGATTCCAGACACCCTGTCATGTTCCCAGAAACAGGAAGCTAGAGAGTTCCTGATGAGGAATAAAGAGAAATTTTCAGAGTTGCCGGGCACGACTTCAGCAGTTCAGCATGATATTGTTACTGAACCTGGAGTCCGTGTCAAGCTCAAACCATACCGAATTCCCGAAGCTAGAAGAAAGGACATCGGTGAGGAGGTTAAAAGGATGTTGGAGCTAGATGTTATTGAGGAATCCAATAGTGACTGGTCTAGCCCCATTGTATTGGTCCCAAAACCGGATGGCACTTGGAGGTTTTGTAATGACTTCAGAAAGCTTAATGCGGTAACAAAGTTTGACACATACCCAATGCCCAGGGTAGACGAGCTTATAGACCGACTTGGCAAGGCCCGTTATCTGACCACTTTGGACTTGACCAAAGGATATTGGCAAATACCCCTGACTGGTAGTGCCAAAGAAAAGACTGCATTTGTGACCCCGGAGGGGTCGTTTCAATATAAGAAAATGCCTTTTGGGTTGCAAAATGCCCCTGCAACATTTCAGAGGGCTATGGACAGGACCCTAAGACCTCACCGACAGTATGCTGCAGCCTATCTGGACGACATAGTGGTGCATAGCACTGACTGGGAGTCTCACTTGCCCCGTGTCCAGGCTGTCCTGGATTCCCTCTTCAAGGAGGGGTTTACGGCAAATCCAAAAAAATGTGCCATTGGGCTAGAGGAAGCCAGGTATTTGGGCTACACTATTGGCCGGGGTGTCATAAAGCCCCAGGTGAATAAAATAGAAGCCATCCAGGAGTGGCCACGCCCTGCAAACAAGAAGCAGGTCAGGGCCTTTCTTGGCATTGCGGGGTACTATAGAAGATTTATCCCAAATTTCGCAACTATAGCTGCCCCACTGACAGACCTTACGAAAGGGAAAGCCTCCGTAATGGTGAAATGGTCTCCAGTAGCAGAAGAGTCTTTTCAAGTCCTGAAGAAGGCTCTTTGTGCACAGCCAATCCTATACTCCTCCGATTTCTCCAAAAACTTTTTGGTCCAGACAGATGCGTCTGATGTTGGTATCGGGGCAGTACTTTCACAGGTACACAATCGGGAAGAACACCCTGTGGTGTACTTAAGCAGAAAGCTCAATGACCATGAAAAGAAGTACACAGTCATTGAAAAGGAGTGTCTGGCCATAAAGTGGGCCGTGGACGCGCTCAGGTACTACTTGTTGGGGCGCCAGTTTGAGTTAATAACTGACCATGCTCCCCTGAAATGGATGGCCCAAAAGAAGGAGACTAATAGGCGGGTGAACCGGTGGTTTTTGGCCCTACAGGATTACGCCTTTACGGTAAAACACAGGCCAGGTGTTGAGATGGGGAATGTAGATGCCCTCTCCCGTGTTCACTCCTGTTGGGCTACAGGTGTTCCAACCCTGGGGTTGAAACAAGGGGGGAGGATGTGTGACAGAGCATCCCAGAGAGAGCCTGGGAAAGTCCTGTTCGGGGTTTATACATCTCCCAGGCTCCTCTCATATACATTCAGGGATCTCTGAGCCAGGATCCACTTCAGGTGTTGGTTCTCTCCACCAGCTTAATTAAAAGCTCACCTGAGCAGACAGCCTTTGCTCAGCCTGGGAAACACAGACAACATTGGTCTGTGAGAGCAAGAAGGTTGGTAAAACATTGTTACTCTGTGAATGTGGAAGCTGACAAGCGTTAGGCTTGTTCAGCCTAGTAGCAAGGGCCTGTAAATACTGTGTAGTTAGAGCCGAGACACGGCTAGGCTTTTGTTTAGATATTTTTTCTTCTGTTTGTTTTCAGCACACTGTACAGCACCTGTCATTGACATTGTATATAGCACCAATAAACCACACTGTGTTTTCACTGATCCAATGGACTTGGTATCTGTGCCTGCTCATCCCAGGGAGCTTTTGTACCTACTACCTGTCCCCCAGGTTACATTATATATATATATATTGTGACAGCAGGAAGGTAAAGTCACCTGGTTGCATCCAGGGGGGTAGATATATTTCGCCCAGATTCAGGCTTTACGCCGACTTATACAACTAGGTGGAGAGTTGTATAAGGCTAGTGGGCTCATGGATGACTCATACCTCTAGGGAGAGGGCTGGGCGTCGTGCAGACAGGGAGTTGATGAGACCAGCTGAAGCTTGTCAGCTCATTTAGGCCTCTATAAGAACTCCCAGCTTCATTAGATGTTAGCTCATGCCTGGAACCAGACCTGTGTGGACTGTCTAGGGAGAGTGAACCCCTGTGCGGTGAGACAAAGCCTGTGTGGCTATTTGCTTGGACATTTAAAACCAGGGACTTAGGGACTAGGACAGCACTAGGCTGATCCCAGTTGTTAGTTAGGAAACCTGTATGTTTAGTCAGAGGTCAACTTGACCAGGATTTATTTTGGTTATGTTTCTTTTGCTTTGCTGTGTTTTGTCACTGTAAATAGAAAATAAACCGCACCTTTTTGATTTTGAAAACCACAACCTCCGTTTGCTGGGCCTGTTTTGTGTGGGGAGCCCATCCCGGGGGTCACACACACCCGCTGCCGAGCTAACCCCCTCACAGTTGGTGGAGAATGCGGGCAGTTTTTTTTTAAGCCAGCATGGAGGAGATACTGAAGCAGCTGGCTCTAGCAAATGCCAATCAACAGCAGACAAATGCAGGTTTGCAAAAGAGCCTTGCAGCTCATCAACAGAGCCTTGCAGCTCAACAACAGAACTTCGCAGCCCAGCAGCAAGCTCATCAACAGAGCCTTGCAGCCCAGCAGCAGACAAACGCAACTTTGCAACAGAGTCTGGAGGCTCAGCAACGAGCCCAGCAGCAATCTGAGGCCCGCTTCATAGACCTGTTGCAGAAGCAAGAGCAGAGACTACAACAACAGATGGAAGCAGTAATGCAGCAACGTCCGCAGACCAGTGAGGAAAGCCGTCCCACTAATACCGCGTCCTTTGGGGTGAGTCGTTTATTGACAAAAATGACTGGAGAGGATGATCCAGAGGTATTTTTGACCACATTTGAAAGGACCGCTGAAAGAGAAAAGTGGCCTGAGGAGCAGTGGGCTGGACTGGTGGCTCCTCTGTTAACTGGTGAATCGCAGAAAGCTTACTATGACCTAGAGCCTAACCAAGCAAAAGACTATGTGATGCTAAAAGCTGAAATATTGGCAAGGCTGGGTGTCACCCAGGCTGTCCGGGCTCAGCGTGTGCATAACTGGACTTTCCAGCTTGGAAAACCCCCCAGGTCTCAAATGTATGATCTCATTCACCTGAGCAGAAAGTGGCTACAGCCAGAGACTTTGTCCGCACCAAAGATTGTGGAACGTGTTGTAATGGATCGGTTTTTGAGAGCTCTTTCTACTGCCATCCAAAAGTGGGTAAGCCATGGAGACCCAGAGACGGCCGATGGTCTTGTGGATCGTGTGGAGAAATACTTGGCTACAGAGAACCTGACGGCCTCTTCCAGAGACACTCGGACTTTCCACCCTAAGACCAGACCATCCCCAGGGGCGGATAAGAGGATTCCAAGGGGTGAGGGTGGAGAGAGTGAGAGGGTGGGAGCTCTACCCCAAGTTTGGCGAGAACAGCCTGGGAAATCAGCGGCTCAAGAGGCGGCAAGAAGGATCGTTTGCTACCGCTGCCGGCAAGCGGGACATATTGCAGCCAATTGCCCGGTTGTGGAGGAACCCATGCAGTGTGACTTTCTGACGGGCAGACGTCAGTCGCTGTGTGCGACAGTCGCATGCACTGCCATTCGAGGAACTGAGAAACATTTATGCAAAATGTGTGTTAATGGTAGAAATGTTGTGGTATTGCTGGATTCAGGTAGCCTTGTGACCCTGATAAAGGCTGAGTTAGTTAAAACAGAGGTCTCTGGGAATAGCAAGGTAGCTGTTATTTGTGTGCATGGGGACACCCGAGAGTATCCAGTGACTACAGTGTGTTTCGAGACCCCCAAAGGTACCCTCTCTCATCCAGTGGGCTTAGTATCTCAGTTACCGCATGACGCCATTGTGGGAACGGATTTTCCGAAGTTCTGGGAACTGTGGGATGATCCTGAGCCCCTCACTGGTGCCCCTATGTACCAGGAATGTGATAGCCAGAACTCCCCTGAGAGTGGTGAGGACTCTCCGGAATTTCCCTTATCAGTATTGGCAGGGGAGACTCAAGAAACTGGAGAGGAGCCCACCTCCTCAGACGAAAACCTACCGTCTGTGGAGTTTTCTGATCTTGAGGTTCACAGGGAAAACTTTGCCACAGAACAGTTGAAAGACCCCGCCCTAATAAAGGCACGGGAAAACGTAGTGAAAATAGATGGCGAGTTAGTGAACCCAGATAATACCTGCACTTACCCATACTTCAGCGTAGAGAAGGACCTACTGTATCGGGTGGCAAAAAGGGCAGAAGAAACCGTTGAGCAGCTTGTGGTACCCAAACCTTACAGGAAGTTGGTGTTGGAGTTGGCCCATGGGCACATTCTTGGAGGTCATCTGGGGACAGAGAAAACCCGAGAGAGGGTATTACAGAGATTCTATTGGCCGGGGGTGATGAAGGACGTAGAAAATTATTGTTCCTCCTGCCCTGTGTGTCAGAGGTTGGCCCCGATGCCACATTTCCGTAGCCCGCTGGTCCCTCTACCCATCATTGAGGTCCCGTTTGAGAGGATCGCCATGGATTTGGTAGGTCCTATAATCAAGTCCGCTAGGGGGCACCAGTACATATTAGTTATAATGGACTATGCCACCCGTTATCCAGAAGCGATCCCTCTCCGAAATACCTCGGCCAAAACCATAGCCAAAGAGCTATCTCTTGTTTTTAGCCGGGTGGGTATTTGTAAAGAACTGCTTACGGACCAAGGTACACCCTTTATGTCCCGGGTTATGAAAGAGCTGTGTAAATTGTTCAAAGTGACGCAATTGCGTACGTCTGTGTATCACCCCCAAACCGATGGGCTGGTTGAAAGATTCAACAAAACCCTAAAACAAATGTTGAAGAAAGTGGTGGATAGAGATGGAAAGGATTGGGACTGTTTACTTCCTTATTTGATGTTTGCTATTAGGGAGGTGCCCCAATCCTCTACGGGATTCTCCCCCTTTGAGTTACTGTATGGGAGACACCCAAGAGGGCTGTTGGATATTGCCAAGGAAACTTGGGAAAGTGAGAGTTCTCCCCACAGGAGTGTGATTGAGCATGTCGCCCTGATGCAAGATCGAATTGCACAGGTAATGCCCATCGTGAAGGAACATTTGGCCCAAGCGCAGTTGGCACAGCAGAGAGTGTACAACCGTGGAGCCAAGACCCGTACCTTTTCCCCGGGGGATAGGATATTGGTACTTGTCCCTACGGTTGAAAGTAAATTCCTTGCCAAATGGCAAGGCCCCTACGAGATAATGGAAAAAGTGAGCGAAGTGAATTACAAGGTCAGACAACCAGGAAGGCGAAAGCCCGAACAGATCTATCACGTTAATCTGTTGAAAGCCTGGAGGGATAGAGAGTCCCTAGTCGCAGACACTTGGTCACCAGCTCAAACTGGTTGCGTGATTCCTGAGGTTGGAATAGCAGCCACCTTGTCACAACCCCAACAACAGGAGGTTAAGGAGTTTGTGCTTCGCAACAAGGAGGTATTCTCTGAGCTGCCGGGACAAACATCTGGGGTAGAGCATGACATCATTACCCCGCCCGGTGAAAGGGTGAAGTTAAAACCCTATCGGATCCCAGAGGCTCGACGGGAGGCAATACGGGAGGAAGTACAGAAAATGCTGAACTTAGGGGTGATAGAGGAGTCCCAAAGTGATTGGTCTAGTCCCATCGTGTTGGTGCCTAAACCGGATGGGAGCTGGCGATTTTGTAACGATTTTCGTCAGTTGAACAAAGTTACAAAATTTGACACCTACCCCATGCCACGTATAGATGAGTTGATCGACCGGCTGGGAACAGCCCGATACATGACGACTCTTGACCTCACAAAAGGGTATTGGCAAATCCCCCTGGCCAAGTCGGCCAAAGAGAAAACCGCATTTGTAACCCCAGACGGGGCGTTCCAATATAAAAGAATGCCGTTCGGGTTACAGAATGCGCCGGCCACATTCCAGCGGAAAATGGACCAGATGCTGAGGCCCCATCGGAAGTATGCTGCGGCTTACCTGGATGACGTAATTGTCCATAGCACAGATTGGGCCTCACATCTGCCAAAAGTGCAAGCAGTCCTGGACTCTGTTCGGGAAGCGGGGTTTACGGCTAACCCCAAGAAGTGTACCATTGGGCAGGAGGAGGCCAAATATCTTGGGTACACCATTGGGAGGGGAGTAATAAAACCCCAACTCAACAAAGTCGAGGCCATCCAGAGTTGGCCACGTCCCAACAGCAAGAAGCGAGCCTTTCTGGGAATCGCTGGGTATTATCGGCGATTCATTCCCCACTTTGCTTCTAAGGCTGTGCCCCTAACCAACCTGACGAAGGGGAAAGGGTCGGTCATGATTAAATGGACCCCCGAGGCTGAGGCAGCATTCCAATTCTTGAAACAAGCCTTATGTAGCCAGCCAGTGTTGTACTCACCCGACTTCTCTAAAGACTTTGTCGTACAAAGTGATGCGTCAGATGTGGGGTTAGGAGCAGTATTGTCCCAGGTCTGGAACGGGGAAGAGCACCCAGTCATTTACCTCAGCAGGAAGTTGAAGTCCCATGAGGTAAATTACGCCACCGTTGAAAAGGAGTGTTTAGCGGTGAAGTGGGCTCTAGATTCCCTTCGGTACTACCTGCTAGGTAGGCACTTTGACATGGTTACGGATCACGCTCCGTTAAAATGGAATAGCTCCCTGGGTGTTGTGGATGCTTTGTCTCGAGTACATGAATGCCTGATTGCTGGTGTTCCAACCCCGAGGTTAAAACAAGAGGGGGGGGTATGTGACAGCAGGAAGGTAAAGTCACCTGGTTGCATCCAGGGGGGTAGATATATTTCGCCCAGATTCAGGCTTTACGCCGACTTATACAACTAGGTGGAGAGTTGTATAAGGCTAGTGGGCTCATGGATGACTCATACCTCTAGGGAGAGGGCTGGGCGTCGTGCAGACAGGGAGTTGATGAGACCAGCTGAAGCTTGTCAGCCCATTTAGGCCTCTATAAGAACTCCCAGCTTCATTAGATGTTAGCTCATGCCTGGAACCAGACCTGTGTGGACTGTCTAGGGAGAGTGAACCCCTGTGCGGTGAGACAAAGCCTGTGTGGCTATTTGCTTGGACATTTAAAACCAGGGACTTAGGGACTAGGACAGCACTAGGCTGATCCCAGTTGTTAGTTAGGAAACCTGTATGTTTAGTCAGAGGTCAACTTGACCAGGATTTATTTTGGTTATGTTTCTTTTGCTTTGCTGTGTTTTGTCACTGTAAATAGAAAATAAACCGCACCTTTTTGATTTTGAAAACCACAACCTCCGTTTGCTGGGCCTGTTTTGTGTGGGGAGCCCATCCCGGGGGTCACACACACCCGCTGCCGAGCTAACCCCCTCACAATATATATTTTTTACGTGGGCAGCTAAGTGTCAAAAAGTCATCTAGTGGCAGAAGAACAACATGATGAAGTCCTTGAACACAAGTACTAGAACAGGTAGAGGAATCTTGACTCCGAAGTTTCCAGTAACCTAACACTACCTAACTATGTACCCCACCAGTCCTTCAGAAAAAGAAAATTTTCCTCTTTCAGCAAATTGAAAACCCGGACAGTCACTGTAAACGATCACCAGTAAAACCGGGGGTCAGGCAGAGTCAGTGGCTTTCCTTGCTTATCCAGGGTGGTGATAAAATAAACGACATTGTCCTTCCTTGGGCGGCAGATGACCACCTTGTCAGCATGAATGTGTCTACCATAGTTCCAGTGCAACAGACACCCATTGAAACGATCATCCATAGTAGCCGAATAGCCTGCTCTCCTGAAAGGTTTAGGTACGGATAAATAATCCCAAACAGCCTCACCGTACCATTTCTCTCTGCTGGACTCCATTTCCTGCATTATCTCCCGGGGAACATAAGGAAATTCCAGACCATACTCTGTGGCTACCCTTTTGTTGAGCAATCTTTGTAGCCGGGCAAGTCTTGGCAGAGCTCTGGTACTTCCAAGTCCAGGAGGTATACGTGAGGTTGGAGACTTGTGCACCATAGCATTAATAGACAGTTTTCCTGACCCAAACGAACTGGTGCCTCTGGCCAGGATTTCATTAGCAGCAACTGGGGTTTCCACCCTGGGTGATGTCTTCCCCGAGTCCATGGCTGCCCATTCAGAAAAGGTGAAGGCCGAAGCAGTATCATCTCCATTGGCCCATAACATCTCCTGAGACATAGTCTCGAACAAATCATCGTCTCCAGAGATGTCTGACAGGGAGTTTATTTCAGAGTCCCGTAACCCCTCCGCGGGCACATATTTACACTTTCCCCAGATCTCTCACCCGTCCTGTCGTGGACTTCTCAGGAATCAGACTTTCCTTTGGATCCGGTTCGGGTAGCCTTTGGGGTAGGCCTCGACCACGGCCGCGGGAGGCTTTCACATCAGCAGCCTCTTCTGTAGCGATGCCCATGGCCCAGTCCATCCGGTAGGCACGGGGTGGCATGGTGGGTTGCTCTACGGCGAACAGGAACTCCCCGCAGTGTAGGCACCGAACAAATGGACGGGGGTTTACGGCCAGTCCTTCGCACCTCTTACACAGCATAACCAATGCTTCGACATCTCTAATCACGTACAGTACGAACCGCCCATCAGACGAATGCCAGTATCCGTCAGCGTAGTTCCCAGCAGCATGGCACTTGTAGCGGCACCCACAGGAAACATCCTGGGCCCCATAGCAGACTGCATCAATGAAACCAAAGATATGGCAGCACTCCGATTCTCTGTTAAGTGTTGGACACACACATGGTGCCTCACTCAGCAAGCAGGCGGGAACTCCTCCCACTTGTTCCTTTAGTCACATAGTTAGCGGGCTTCTTGCTTTCTTGGCTCCGCCCACAGCCCACGCGGCTACGAAGTGATCTGCAAATTACCCCCTTTTTCAAAGAAATAACACAGTCCAGAGCCCTTTTTCTAGCATAGGCTCCTGGTGAACAGTTTACTTGAGTTGCGACTGGTAAGGGCAAATCCCGGACTCGAGCCTCCACATGTAGCACTACCCCCGCAGGAGCTGCTGGTTTAATTTTGGGCCTTTGCCGTTACCTTACTGTTCCACCGTGTCCGTCATAGGGGTCCCATTGAAAAGTTGTCCACAGATGTCAGCACCAACACACAGTCTCTTTTCCAATGATTTTATTCAACAAAGTCAGTTAGAGGGATGGAGGGTTAGGGGAGATTCATGTACCTTGTATTTGCAGATCACGGGTACTTCTCTTGATCCAGAGGAAAAACAGTTTCCACCCTGGATCTAGCAACCACCGGATAGGCCTCTCTCACTGACCTAGCAGCCAGTGCGGTGCTCGGTCAAAAGTCTCTGCCACAGACTTGAAGAATACACATAGTCTCTGCCACAGACTTGAAGAATACACATAGTCTCTGCACAATCCTCTGCCACAGGATTGTATGATCCAGAACTTTTGCAAAGTCAAAGTACAGTCACACAGTACCAGTTTCTTTCAGCCAATCCGGTAACACTGTGAGGTAGATGGGCCGGGATGCGTCCTCCAATTGAGTCTCCAGGCTCTTCCTGAGTTACCAGCTCTTTCGCTCGGTCCTCTCTGAGAAAAGTCCTCCCCTAGTTTCTCCAATTGCTGGGCTTCTTCCCGCAGGCAAGACAGCACAGGACCACCCCTGGACCAGTAGGCCCCAGAAACTCCTGGGCCTACTATCAGTAACGAAGCCTCGGGCCAGCAGGCCCCGAGGCAGAACAGCTGCTTCGACACACCTTAGGCCAGGAGGGCCATCAGATCAGAGAGACCCAGAAAACGGTGTCTGTCTCTTAAAAACCCTCTCCCAGAATGCACAGCGGGGGACCACTCCCACTGGGCTGCTTCTGGGTAAAAGGCACCCAATACACCCAGCCTGCTGCATTTCCAACCTTGACCTGTGGTGACAGCGACACCTACAGTCAAGTGGAAAATGCACAACACAGCTGGACTAGAGCAGAAACCAGCAATTCAACACAATCATTCTGAGCCAAACTACAGCTCAGATAACTTAAATTTAAAACATAGCGCCTACTCAATAGGAGCAGGGCGCTACAGTAAATAATCCCCATAGTCTCAGTGGGCTTTCAATGGTTGATAAAGACGTTAAGGAGATGACATATCGCTTGTGAGGTGGCTGTCAAATGGCTCTGAAAAGTAATGTACTGTAGATCATCGCTGATCTCACTGAGGCATGAAAAAATTATATATAAGGAAAAGTTGTAACTTTTTTGAAAACTAGGGATATCTTTAGGAACAAAATTGAACAATCAAAAGGAGTCGGCAGGGCCATATACTGCTCTGATTTTGGCCAAGCCAGCAGGTTGGGGCTGAAATTTAAGCAATGCACAGTCAGCTTCAGCCATCTGTCAACAGAACAATTGTCACCAGTGACCACCCTGTTATTCTGGATTTCCCGTTATATTCTGTCTAGGTGACAATGGTCACCAGGACAAATCTCAACAGCTGGGACACAGATGGCAAGACAAACCTGACAGGATGGTCTCTAGTCCTTCACCATTTTATCCAAAACCAAGAATAGATATTGTGACAGCAGGAAGGTAAAGTCACCTGGTTGCATCCAGGGGGGTAGATATATTTCGCCCAGATTCAGGCTTTACGCCGACTTATACAGCTAGGTGGAGAGTTGTATAAGCCCAGCTGAGACTAGTGGGCTCATTGATGACTCATACCTCTAGGGAGAGGGCTGGGCGTCGTGCAGACAGGGAGTTGATGAGGCCAGCTGAAGCTTGTCAGCTCATTTAGGCCTCTATAAAAAACTCCCAGATTCATTAGGTGTTAGCTCATGCCTGGAAGCAGACCTGTGTGGACTGTCTAGGGAGAGTGAACCCCTGTGCGGTGAGAGAAAGCCTGTGTGGCTATATATTTGCTTGGACATTTAAAACCAGGGACTTAGGGACTGGGACAGCACTAGGCTGATCCCAGTTGTTAGTTAGGAAACCTGTATGTTTAGTCAGAGGTCAAGTTGACCAGGATTTATTTTGTTTATGTTTTTTTTTGCCTTGCTGTGTTTTTGTCACTGTAAATAGAAAATAAACCGCACCTTTTTGATTTTGAAAACCACAACCTCCGTCTGCTGGGCCTGTTTTTGGGTGGGGAGCCCATCCCGGGGGTCACACACACCCGCTGCCGAGCTAACCCCCTCACAGTTGGTGGAGAATGCGGGCAGTTTTTTTTTTAAGCCAGCATGGAGGAGATACTGAAACAGCTGGCTCTAGCAAATGCCAATCAACAGCAGACAAATGCAGGTTTGCAAAGGAGCCTTGCAGCCCAGCAGCAAGCTCATCAACAGAGCCTTGCAACTTTACAACAGAGTCTGGAGGCTCAGCAACAAGCCCAACAGCAATCTGAGGCCCGCTTCATAGACCTGTTGCAGAAGCAAGAGCAGAGACTACAACAACAGATGGAAGCAGTAATGCAGCAACGTCCGCAGACCAGTGAGGAAAGCCGTCCCACTAATACCGCGTCCTTTGGGGTGAGTCGTTTATTGACAAAAATGACTGGAGAGGATGATCCAGAGGTATTTTTGACCACATTTGAAAGGACCGCTGAAAGAGAAAAGTGGCCTGAGGAGCAGTGGGCTGGACTGGTGGCTCCTCTGTTAACGGGTGAATCGCAGAAGGCTTACTATGACCTAGAGCCTGACCAAGCAAAAGACTATGTGATGCTAAAAGCTGAAATATTGGCAAGGCTGGGTGTCACCCTGGCTGTCCGGGCTCAGCGTGTGCATAACTGGACTTTCCAGCTTGGAAAACCCCCCAGGTCTCAAATGTATGATCTCATTCACCTGAGCAGAAAGTGGCTACAGCCAGAGACTTTGTCCGCACCAAAGATTGTGGAACGTGGTGTAATGGATCGGTTTTTGAGAGCTCTTCCTACTGCCATCCAAAAGTGGGTAAGCCATGGAGACCCAGAGACGGCCGATGGTCTTGTGGATCGTGTGGAGAAATACTTGGCTACAGAGAACCTGACGGCCTCTTCCAGAGACACTCGGACTTTCCACCCTAAGACCAGACCATCCCCAGGGGCGGATAAGAGGATTCCAAGGGGTGAGGGTGGAGAGAGTGAGAGGGTGGGAGCTCTACCCCAAGTTTGGCGAGAACAGCCTGGGAAATCAGCGGCTCAAGAGGCCGCAAGAAGGATCGTTTGCTACCGCTGCCGGCAAGCGGGACATATTGCAGCAAATTGCCCGGTTGTGGAGGAACCCATGCAGTGTGACTTTCTGACGGGCAGACGTCAGTCGCTGTGTGCGACAGTCGCATGCACTGCCATTCGGGGAACTGAGAAACATTTATGCAAAATGTGTATTAATGGTAGAAATGTTGTGGTATTGCTGGATTCAGGTAGCCTTGTGACCCTGATAAAGGCTGAGTTAGTTAAAACAGAGGTCTCTGGGAATAGCAAGGTAGCCGTTATTTGTGTGCATGGGGACACCCGAGAGTATCCAGTGACTACAGTGTGTTTCGAGACCCCCAAAGGTACCCTCTCTCATCCAGTGGGCTTAGTATCTCAGTTACCGCATGACGCCATTGTGGGAAGGGATTTTCCGAAGTTCTGGGAACTGTGGGATGATCCTGAGCCCCCCACTGGTGCCCCTATGTACCAGGAATGTGATAGCCAGAACTCCCCTGAGAGTGGTGAGGACTCTCCGGAATTTCCCTTGTCAGTATTGGCAGGGGAGACTCAAGAAACTGGAGAGGAGCCCACCTCCTCAGACGAAAACCTACCGTCTGTGGAGTTTTCTGATCTTGAGGTTCACAGGGAAAACTTTGCCACAGAACAGTTGAAAGACCCCGCCCTAATAAAGGCACGGGAAAACGTAGTGAAAATAGATGGCGAGTTAGTGAACCCAGATAATACCGGCACTTACCCATACTTCAGCGTAGAGAAGGACCTACTGTATCGGGTGGCAAAAAGGGCAGAAGAAACCGTTGAGCAGCTTGTGGTGCCCAAACCTTACAGGAAGTTGGTGTTGGAGTTGGCCCATGGGCACATTCTTGGAGGTCATCTGGGGACAGAGAAAACCCGAGAGAGGGTATTACAGAGATTCTATTGGCCTGGGGTGATGAAGGACATAGAAAATTATTGTTCCTCCTGCCCTGTGTGTCAGAGGTCGGCCCCGATGCCACATTTCCGTAGCCCGCTGGTCCCTCTACCCATCATTGAGGTCCCGTTTGAGAGAATCGCAATGGATTTGGTAGGTCCTATAATCAAGTCCGCTAGGGGGCACCAGTACATATTGGTTATAATGGACTATGCCACCCGTTATCCAGAAGCGATCCCTCTCAGAAATACCTCGGCCAAAACCATAGCCAAAGAGCTATCTCTTGTTTTTAGCCGGGTGGGTATTTGTAAAGAACTGCTTACGGACCAAGGTACACCCTTTATGTCCCGGGTTATGAAAGAGCTGTGTAAATTGTTCAAAGTGACGCAATTGCGTACATCTGTGTATCACCCCCAAACCGATGGGCTGGTTGAAAGATTCAACAAAACCCTAAAACAAATGTTGAAGAAAGTGGTGGATAGAGATGGAAGGGATTGGGACTGTCTACTTCCTTATTTGATGTTTGCTATTAGGGAGGTGCCCCAATCCTCTACGGGATTCTCCCCCTTTGAGTTACTGTATGGGAGACACCCAAGAGGGCTGTTGGATATTGCCAAGGAAACTTGGGAAAGTGAGAGTTCTCCCCACAGGAGTGTGATTGAGCATGTCGCCCTGATGCAAGATCGAATTGCACAGGTAATGCCCATCGTGAAGGAACATTTGGCCCAAGCGCAGTTGGCACAGCAGAGAGTGTACAACCGTGGAGCCAAGACCCGTACCTTTTCCCCGGGGGATAGGATATTGGTACTTGTCCCTACGGTTGAAAGTAAATTCCTTGCCAAATGGCAAGGCCCCTACGAGATAATGGAAAAAGTGAGCGAAGTGAATTACAAGGTCAGACAACCAGGAAGGCGAAAGCCCGAACAGATCTATCACGTTAATCTGTTGAAAGCCTGGAGGGATAGAGAGTCCCTAGTCGCAGACACTTGGTCACCAGCTCAAACTGGTTGCGTGATTCCTGAGGTTGGAATCGCAGCCACCTTGTCACAACCCCAACAACAGGAGGTTAAGGAGTTTGTGCTTCGCAACAAGGAGGTATTCTCTGAGCTGCCGGGACAAACATCTGGGGTAGAGCATGACATTATTACCCCGCCCGGTGAAAGGGTGAAGTTAAAACCCTATCGGATCCCAGAGGCCCGACGGGAGGCAATACGGGAGGAAGTACAGAAAATGCTGAACTTAGGGGTGATAGAGGAGTCCCAAAGTGATTGGTCTAGTCCCATTGTGTTGGTGCCTAAACCGGATGGGAGCTGGCGATTTTGTAACGATTTTCGTCAGTTGAACAAAGTTACAAAATTTGACACCTACCCCATGCCACGTATAGATGAGTTGATCGACCGGCTGGGAACAGCCCGATACATCACGACTCTTGACCTCACAAAAGGGTATTGGCAAATCCCCCAGGCCAAGTCGGCCAAAGAGAAAACCGCATTTGTAACCCCAGACGGGGCGTTCCAATATAAAAGAATGCCGTTCGGGTTACAGAATGCGCCGGCCACATTCCAGCGGAAAATGGACCAGATGCTGAGGCCCCATCGGAAGTATGCTGCGGCTTACCTGGATGACATAATTGTCCATAGCACAGATTGGGCCTCACATCTGCCAAAAGTGCAAGCAGTCCTGGACTCTGTTCGGGAAGCAGGGTTTACGGCTAACCCCAAGAAGTGTACCATTGGGCAGGAGGAGGCCAAATATCTTGGGTACACCATTGGGAGGGGAGTAATAAAACCCCAACTCAACAAAGTCGAGGCCATCCAGAGTTGGCCACGTCCCAACAGCAAGAAGCAGGTACGAGCCTTTCTGGGAATCGCTGGGTATTATCGGCGATTCATTCCCCACTTTGCTTCTAAGGCTGTGCCCCTAACCAACCTGACGAAGGGGAAAGGGTCGGTCATGATTAAATGGACCCCCGAGGCTGAGGCAGCATTCCAATTCTTGAAACAAGCCTTATGTAGCCAGCCAGTGTTGTACTCACCCGACTTCTCTAAAGACTTTGTCGTACAAAGTGATGCGTCAGATGTGGGGTTAGGAGCAGTATTGTCCCAGGTCTGGAACGGGGAAGAGCACCCAGTCATTTACCTCAGCAGGAAGTTGAAGTCCCATGAGGTAAATTACGCCACCGTTGAAAAGGAGTGTTTAGCGGTGAAGTGGGCTCTAGATTCCCTTCGGTACTACCTGCTAGGTAGGCACTTTGACATGGTTACGGATCACGCTCCGTTAAAGTGGATGGCTCAAAACAAGGAAACAAATAGAAGAGTGAATAGGTGGTTCCTGGCCCTCCAGGAATTCAACTTCACAGTAAAGCATCGCCCTGGCGTTCAAATGGGGAATGTGGATGCTTTGTCTCGAGTACATGAATGCCTGATTGCTGGTGTTCCAACCCCGAGGTTAAAACAAGAGGGGGGGGTATGTGACAGCAGGAAGGTAAAGTCACCTGGTTGCATCCAGGGGGGTAGATATATTTCGCCCAGATTCAGGCTTTACGCCGACTTATACAGCTAGGTGGAGAGTTGTATAAGCCCAGCTGAGACTAGTGGGCTCATTGATGACTCATACCTCTAGGGAGAGGGCTGGGCGTCGTGCAGACAGGGAGTTGATGAGGCCAGCTGAAGCTTGTCAGCTCATTTAGGCCTCTATAAAAAACTCCCAGATTCATTAGGTGTTAGCTCATGCCTGGAAGCAGACCTGTGTGGACTGTCTAGGGAGAGTGAACCCCTGTGCGGTGAGAGAAAGCCTGTGTGGCTATATATTTGCTTGGACATTTAAAACCAGGGACTTAGGGACTGGGACAGCACTAGGCTGATCCCAGTTGTTAGTTAGGAAACCTGTATGTTTAGTCAGAGGTCAAGTTGACCAGGATTTATTTTGTTTATGTTTTTTTTTGCCTTGCTGTGTTTTTGTCACTGTAAATAGAAAATAAACCGCACCTTTTTGATTTTGAAAACCACAACCTCCGTCTGCTGGGCCTGTTTTTGGGTGGGGAGCCCATCCCGGGGGTCACACACACCCGCTGCCGAGCTAACCCCCTCACAATATTTACCTTTAAATACACCAACTCTATCCGCCAAATTTTTTTAAATTATATGCTGGGACAATTTACTGCTGAGCAGTTGTAAAACAGCCAGTTGAACTCAAAACTGTCATGCAACTATTACATTCTCAGAACACTAGTTACACAAGTTTGCACATTCATGCATATTCACACCATGTTCGTGTGGTTTTCTAAAAGGTTCTCTAGTTTCCTACTGCAGTTCTAAAATGTCCCGGCAGGCTAGTTTAATTCCACCAAAAAATTAAAACTAGATGATCAATGTATGATTGCAATAGGGACAGGACAAAACTGAACAATTATCAGGATATTTCTGAATATGATGAATTGCAGTTAGGACTAGAGGTGCAGCACTGGGGTCCAGACCTCAATTACCACAAACAGCCCTAGATGCATGGAGTGTGCATGTTCTTGCTGTCTGGATTTGGATTTCTAGTGGGTGCTCCAGTTAGCTCCCACAGTTCATAAAATTTAGGTCAAGTTAACTGGATTCCACAAATATCTAAGAGGAATTAGATTGTAAGTTCCTTTGGCAGCAGGGATTGATAGTTCAATGTTATCTGCAAAGTGCTGCAAAAACATTTCATCACTATATAACCAAAAATAAATATCACCCTGCTACATAACTGCTGAGGCAAAGTATTTCCTGGACAAGTCACCAAATGTGTAAGGCTGACCAGGGAGCCTGTTATGTGATTCAGCTCAGAAGTGGACCAATAACTGAATAATATAGGGGAGACAGGAGGGGAGACATCTAAGCCGGATGGCTGGCAGCGCTGTGCTGAGGTCACAGGTGCTCACTCAGTGACCTCAGCACAGCGCTGCCAGCCATCCGGCTTAGATGTCTCCCCTCCTGTCCCTCCTGTCCACTGTGTTTGGAACCTGAGGCCTCGTACACACGACCGATTTTCTCGTCGTAAAAAACACGTCGTTTTTTTCGACGAGATTCTTGTTAAGCTTGTCGATTTTCTCGTCAAGCTTTCTATGCGTACACACTGTCATTTTCCAATTTCCTCGTGGTTCTCTGCGCTCACGTCCAGCACGTACGACGGCACTATAAAGGGGAAGATCTTTTTTCTTGGCGCCACCCCTTGGGCTGCTTTTGCTGATCTCGTGTTACCGCGTGTGAAGTAAAAGTTTGGGAAGAGACGATTCGCGCTTTTCAGTCTTCGTACTTTTCAGATCGTTTTCTGCCGTTCAGTTTGTGCTTGTGGGTTCGTATCTTGACTTTCAGGGCGTCTAGGCAGGTCGTATCTGTTTTACAGTGCGTTATTGCCTGTTCGTTTCTGAATTTCAGTTCGTTATTCATAGGCCTTGCTGTTCTAAAGTGCGTTCTGTTCTGTACGTTCTGATTAGACGACCGTTTCCTAGCCATGTCGCCTGGACGTTCTCGTCGTCGAGTTCGTGCTGTGCGTGCGCTTGGTGTTGGTCTGCTTGTTTTGGACCAAGACCAGTCCATGAATGGTGTGAGGAGGAGTTCATGGACCAAGAATTGGTTGCTCCAGCGGGACCAATTCTGCCACATGCCTCTGCTGCGGGAGATCGTCGAGAATAATCCTGAGGACTACAGGAATTTTCTGAGGATGTCTGACCCCGTTTTTCAGGAACTGTTGGCTTTGGTGTCCCCCTATATTACCAGGAAGGACACCGTTATGCGGGAAGCCATCAGTGCTGAGCAGAGGCTCATCGCCACGTTGCGTTACCTGGCGACAGGGAGAAGTCTTCAGGACTTGAAGTTCACCACAGGCATCTCCCCCCAGGCTCTGGGCCTCATAATCCCAGACACCTGTTCTGCTATTATACAAGTCCTGCAGGAGGACTATATTAGGGTAAGTTTTCTCCCTTAACATCACATTTTATGTATTACATGTATGCTAATGTATTGTATTTCTTTCATCCTTCCCTAATTACCATGATTGTAATATGCTGAGAATGTCCCCTTTGTCCCCATGCATGTTGGAAGCTTTAGATTGCCCCTTTTTTTTCCTCCCTAAATATTTCCCCTCACTAACTTTTCCAGCAGGGGCGCCTGTTGCTCCAAATGTTGGGGGGTTCCAACCCCAATTTCGGAAATAAACTTCCTCCTTTTTTGCTCTGTTGCCTAATAAACGCCCCCAGTTGTCCCCTCCAATGCAGCCATTTAGTCCCCTCTAATGCAGCCAGTTTCCCCCCAGCCCTGCACTTACCTTCTTGTGGTCAGCGCCATCCTTCTTCTGTCCTTGATGTCTTCTCCTTCCCTTCATGTTGCATCAGCCAATCATGTTACCATTAAACAGACTTGGTGAACATGATTGCCAGAGCAGCCTGTCAGTGTTTACACAAGGAATGCCCCCCTCCTTGCGTCCCCGATTTTTCTTTGAGGAAGCCAATTACATCCCTCAGGTTGTAATTTGCAAGACTTTTTTAATACCTGTTTCTGCTCTGCAATTTTAACCCCCTAAATGACGCAATTATTCATATGTCGGTCGCTTTACAAGAGGCCATCCACCTGAATAGTGGGCGGCATAGACAATACATAGGTTCATGCAACGCATGAACCTATGTATTGTTCTGAGTGATGGGCACAGGAGAGAGGGGACAGTGCTCCAGCGCCCACTCTGGACGCACCGCCACTGCAATGCTATCCTTTGGCCAAACACATCTCCCCCCCCCCAAAATAATTTAGTAATGGCCCATCAGAGGGGGTGATGAATATGATAAATGAGCCTTCCATTATACTTTTTTTACACACCTTAATAAACGTATAATTTGATTGATGTTGGTCTCTAATTTTTTGGGATAGAATTTCCTTGTAATGTATGCCTTTGTTTTTCTAATATTATTTCATCTTGTTTCACTCCACAGCTTCCTTCCACGCCACAGGAATGGCAGACTGTGGCATTGGAGTTTGCCACGCGGTGGGACTTCCCCAACTGCGGTGGTGCCATAGACGGGAAGCACGTCCGCATCGTGCCGCCACCCCGTTCTGGATCCTACTACTACAATTACAAGGGGTTTCATAGCATTGTGCTGATGGCGGTGGTGTCAGCACGGTATGAATTCCTCTATGTTGATGTAGGGAAGAATGGCCGGATGTCCGATGGGGGATCCTTCATCCAGACGGAGTTTGCCCTCCGTCTCCAGAGTGACGACCTTGCATTGCCACCGGATGCAGGGAATATTGAAGGACTCCCCTTTGTTTTCTTGGCTGATGAAGCCTTCGGACTCGGACGGCATCTTATGAGGCCATTTCCACAGAGGACCCTGACCCCAGAGAAGAGTGTGTTCAATTACCGGCTGGCCAGGGCCCGAAGAGTCGTTGAAAATGCCTTCGGCATAATGGCCAGCCGGTTCCGCCTTTTTATGACTTCCATCCACTTGGCGGACTACAAAATAAACTATGTAGTGTTATGCTGCTGTGTGCTACACAACTTTCTGAGCCAAAAATCACATTCCTATATGGCCTCAGTTTTGCCAGAGGCTGGACTTTCCCCTGCAAATCCCCTTCCGGGCCTGGAATCTGCCCGTCTTGGCTTGCCCCCCCAAAATGCCCGTGTGGTTCGTGACAAATACATGGAGTATTTCACGGGTAGGGGGGCAATTCCTATGCCAGCCTATGTCTAAGTATCCCAATAAAAATCTTGTTTAAACCTTTAATTATTTGTTCTTTCCTGTCTCCTAGTTTGTCTTTGTGCATTTGTAGTGGCAAGTGTATTTTACTTTAGTAAATAACAACCAATTTCACTATGTTACCTTACAAAAGAACCAAATAAGCTTAGAGAGTATTATAAAAAGAAGCTACACGTTGTTTGTGGTCAAAAATTTTACTCTCTGCACATTTTTTTTTGTTTTACTTTGGGGTTGGCCTGGCCACAACCCGGCAAATTTTGGCTTATGAAAATACAAAAATACCACTTGCATTTCTAAAATGACAACATTGGATACCTCTGAGCAATCTGAGACATTCAGTTACACAAACTATGTCTCTATGTGCCCGTCCTAATATGGGGTCCTGCCACCCCTTGCCCAGCCCAAAATTCAATATGCACACATTTTTACTTTTTTGAAAATAGGAAGTTTACAATCCTGATCCCTATTGTCAACATGTGCTATCTGCCATCAGGGGTGATCAATGGACGTGTTTTGGGGGTGCATCCCCTTCCTCAGTTCACCGACTTTTGATACGAGGAAGGGGTTGCACCCACAAAAGACGTACATGGATATCCCCTGATGGCAGATAGCACATGTTCACACACTGTGTGCATATTCAATTTTTGGCTGTTTTGTTACTTAAAAAATTAGAAAAAATATAAAAACAAACATGTAAAAACAAATGTGTTTGGATGGCTTATTGAATTCTCCCCAAAACATCGAGAATGTCTTTAAATGTTTGTTCCATCACATGGATTCTTTGTTTAATTAGGTCCAGTTCCGTGCTACATTCCATCACTTGCTGGATGAGGCGGAGGGCACTGTCAGCAGAGAACGGTGTGCTATCCTTCACAACATTTCCATCCCCTAAAAACCATTAAAAAAAATTAATCAAACTCTGCAGGCCTACCTCGCTTACCTTAAGCTGTGGTGTCAGATACTGACCTGTTGTGGTGACCAGATCCACAACGTCATCCACCTCTCCTTCCTGCACTTCTCCTTCCTCCACCTCAACTTCCTGCACATCTTTCGGTTGTGGATCTTTGGGAGTTTGGGGTTGCTTGGAAGTTGTGGGGTGCATGTGCTCCCTGGAGTGTCCTCCTCCCAGGCTTCTCTCCCCTATGAGAATAAAACCAAAGGTCTATTTATCACACTGTAAAAATCTAATTGTTAAACTTAAAACAGGATAAATTGTTTGGAAGTGGGGTACAAGTGTGTGTTTGTGCGGAATTTAAAGAAAAATGCATTATTTATGACCCCAAATATGTTTAGTATTCACATTTGGATGTAATTTTTTGGACATGGAGGCACCACAAATAAACTCTGATGCACCTGTGTGGGACACCCAAAAAAGGCGGGTCTGGTGGCCCACACTATAGTGCTCCAAAGTACAGCTGTGGAAGCAGCTGCTGAGTGTCCTCTCCTTTACACTGATTAAAGTTTGCATTTCATTCTCCTTACAAACACATCATCTAGACTTAAAAATTATCCACAATACTTGGTCAAAAATGGCAGATGTCTAATTACTTTTGGGGGTCTTAAATAAGCCAAAACCGCGGATAGTGGCCGAACGAAGTGTCGGTAACGTAACGAACGATTACTGTGCCCAACCTAGTTCAAAATATTACATTTTGGAAGGGAGTACAATATGCTAAAAAAAAAAAAAATGACAGTTTCTAAAAAGATTAATAGCAGAAAGGTCGTCATTTTACTTACTTTTAGCGAGCATCCTCTTTATGATCCTCAACTGGTCTGGCTCCCTCAGTTTGAGGTCTGACCACCTCTTTCTGAGCTGCTCATTTGAGCGTTTCACCCCGAACTTCGCCCTCAGACTCTTCACAACTTTAGTGAGGATTTTGGCCTTCCTTCTATTTGGTTTGATATACGGCCCATGCTTGGCATCATAATCAGCCTTGACCAAGATGTCCACCATCTCCGCCATCTCCGCAAAAGACATATTCGATGCCTTGAATCTCCTCCTTGATCGTGACGTGTCCTCGGTCTCCGGGCTTGTCTCTTCGCTAGTTGCGGAATTATCAGACACCTGCTGTAACTCCGCCATATCTGTCTGCGCGCCGAAAGAGAAGGGGCGGGGAAAAGATGTTAGTTAGAACGTCATGGGCGGGCGACGTGTGCGGAGCGACGTGTTCGAATTTGGACGCATGCGTGGTGTGTATATAGCAAACACACATGTGACTATAGTACGTTCGGTGTGCGGAGAGAGGAGTTCAAGTGACGGACGTGCGAACGAAGGTATGTGATTTTGTGAGACTTGTAAAAATTGTTGGCCTATACTGTCTTGAGATTGGTGGAGGATATATATGGTGACTAGGATGTGAAGGAGGTTAGACTGTTTGCCTCACATTATTTAAATATAATTTATTTTACTTGCAGATACAATATGAATGTCTTTATTAGCGACAAAGAGTTCCTGGCGGAATTTATTGACCGGGTAAGGGAGCTGCCGGCTCTGTGGGAGACCAAAAACCCCATCCATAAAAAAAAAGGGGTGAGAAAAGCAGCGCTGGAGAAGCTGCTCCCATTTGTGCATACCAAGGTGCCCACAGCCACAGCAAAACAAGTGGACACTAAAATTGGGAGCTTGAGAGGTACCTACAGGACTGAACGCTCTAAGGTGCTGGCTTCTCAGAGGTCAGGAGCAGCAGCAGATGATGTTTATGTCCCGATTTTGTGGTACTACAGCAGGATGTCCTTCCTGGATGACCACATTGAGCCAAGGCCATCACTCTCCACTCTTCCCCCCAGACTTCCCTGCAGCCAACCTGAGCCTTCTCTGGAGCAAGAGGAGGCAGCCATCCTGGATGATCCTGATTTGTCCATCTGGAGCCAGGTATAGTATTAACTGAAAATGTAGTGGGATAAAATTAATGTTTCCCAAATATGTCAGGATGAGAAACATACATTATTTTGTATTACACAAGTGAAATCATGATCTGTAGACATTATTCTGCACTTAATTGTGTGGTAAATAGTCAAGCTGATGTAGTGGTAAATTTAAAGCAAGGATTTATGCATTTACATTCTAATTGCTTCCATCAGGATTACAAAGTTTGATGCAAAGATTAAACCAACATATTAAACTATGTTTCTTTTTCATACACAGGATGAAATCAGCCAGGAGGAGGGTCTGGAAACTGTCAGGCAGGAGGAGGAAGGGCCCAGTGGCAGCCAGGAGGTGGCAGGGCCCAGTACCAGCCAGGAGGTGGCAGGGCCCAGTGGCAGCCAGGAGGTGGCAGGGCCCAGTGGCAGCCAGGAGGTGGCAGGGCCCAGTGGCAGACAGGAGGTGGCAGGGCAAAGGAGAAGCACCAGATCCCAGGTGCCTCCCATCATGCTTCACAAAAGAGGCAGGAGGGACAGGACCACCAGTGAGGCAGCAATGGCCCTTATTAAAGAGGCCCATGCCACCCTCAAGGAGCCCACATCCCCTGAAGAGGCCATTGCCGGCCTAGTGGAGGCTAAGTTCAAGGTGATGAGCATGGAGCAACGCCTCCTATGCGAACCCCTGCTCATCACCTTGCTCAACAAGGGGGTGATGGAGCAAATTACCCCCAATACCGCCATATGTGAGGTGGCCCAACTGACCCAACCTCAACCTCCACCTCCACCTTCCTCTTCTGCCCCACCCCCTTCTGCTACACCTCCACCTTCTGCCCCACCCCCTTCTGCTACACCTCCACCTTCTGCCCCACCCCCTTCTGCTACACCTCCACCTTCTGCCCCACCCCCTTCTGCTACACCTCCACCTTCTGCCCCACCCCCTTCTGCTACACCTCCACCTTCTGCCCCACCCCCTTCTGCTACACCTCCACCTTCTGCCCCACCCTCTTCTGCTACACCTCCACCTTCTGCCCCACCCCCTTCTGCTACACCTCCACCTTCTTCTTCTGCCCCACCCCCTTCTGCTACACCTCCACCTCCTCCTCCTGACAGGAGTACCCCTCCAGTGGGCCAGCCTCCAGCTAAACGAAGAAGGAAGGCTGCAGGAAAGGCTGCAGGAAAGGCTTCAGGAAAGGCTTCAGGAAAGGCTGCAGGAAAGGTTGCCAGGAAGAAGAGGAAGTGATGGCCTTGCTTCATTGTGGTCGCACTGGTCGGACAGAAGGCAGCCTGTTGTAGTACCACACACTTGGGACATATATCTCACCTGCTGCTGTTCCTGACCTCTGGGAGGCCAGCATCAGATTGTGTTCTGAAATGTGGGCCTTCTCAAGCTCCCAATTTTAGTGTCCACACAGGGTTGCTGTGTGCTCTGGGGTCCCTGGGATGCACAAATGGCAGCAGCTTCTCCAGCGCTGCCTTCTCTTTATTTAATTTATAAACATGAATAAATGTGTTTTTTGTTTAAGTTCATACTTGACTATGTGTATTTTTAAATTAAAAAAAACAAGCTTTGGAGTAAGCAGATACATTTGACTGACAATAAAAGGCACAGATATCACCCCCCCCCCCCCCAAAAGAATAACTAAATCTGATTAGCTCAAAAACATGGTGTGAAATTTTAAAAATATAGATTAGAAAATTAAATGGGAGATCGCTATCAAAACATTGAGAAATTATAATTAACATCATTTTGAAAAATCTAACCATTTAAATTATTCCTAAAAACTTGCACGATATAATACACATAAATCTTATAAAGAGCAGCATGAAAAAGGTTAAAAATAAGGCAGAACTCTGTGTGAATATCAGCAGCAAAAGAAGGTCTCTCATTTTGATTAATGTAACATTCTAACGAAGAATTCAATGCAGAACATTTAAACGATGAAATATTTATGAGCGTGACGAATGTGCTCTCTCCATTATGAAGGCTTGTTTTACCAGAAGATGCGCTCCCGTCTCATAGTTGCTTGTGAGCATGCGCGCTTTTGGAAGAGTCGTAAAAGCATACACACGAACCATTTTCTCGTCACAAAACAGGCCGACGAGAAACATGACGAGGAAATCTGGAATCCTGACGAGAAAATAGAGAGCAGGTTCTCTATTTTCTCGTCGAGATTCTCGTCAAGTTTCTCGTCGTAAAACCATACACACGAACGTTTTTCTAGACAAAAAAACTCTCGCGGCACTTTTCTTGACTGTTTTGGACGAGAAAATCGGTCGTGTGTACGAGGCCTTAGACTGAATGAAAACCACTCTGTTTTTACTCACTCTGCCTTTTTAATAAACTGTGGCAATATAAAGATCTGTCCAGAAGGAAATCCTCCTGCTTGCTTACCATCACCAGCTTCCCTGATAGGATTCTCTGTGATGACAGCTCCACGGACCCTCTGTGACCTGTAGTTCATCTACTCCTCTGCCCAGCTGAATGCAACTGGTTCATCTTCATTGATAGGGATGAGCTTCGTGTTCGAGTCGAACATACGTTCAACTCGAACATCGGATGTTCGATCGTTCGACGAAGATCGAACGATTTGGGCCGTTCGCGCCAAATTCGAGTGACGCGAACGGCCCACAATGCACTACGCCATCGCAGTGTCATCCAGGCGCTGTGATTGGCCAAGCATGCACTGTGACCCCGCATGCTTGGCCAATCACAGCGCCAGCAGCGAGGAGAGCAATGATTGGCCACAGGCAGGATGCCTGTGGCCAATTATTGCTGAGGGGGTTTAGTACACGCCCCACACTATAAAAGGCCGCCAGCGCGGCAGCCTTGTGTAGTGTGTTCCGGAGCAGGGAAAGAGAAGCATAGGCAGGGACAGTGTCATTTTTTTCCTTTACTAATCCTGGATTCCTTGTGTTTAGGGACAAATAAGGATAGGTAGGGAGAGTGTCAGTGACAGTGTGTTATTCTGTGCTAAACCTTGTTTGTAGGGACAGAGAGGTACAGTGAGGGAAAGTGTCAGTGTGCTATTCTGTGCTAATCCTTGTTTGTAGGGACAGAGAGGTACAGTGAGGGAAAGTGTCAGTGTGCTATTCTGTTCTAAACCAATCTTGCTGAACCATATTTTCAATCCTTGAGTTTAGGGACAGAGAGGTACAGTGAGGGAAAGTGTCAGTGTGCTATTCTGTGCTAAATCTTGTTTGTAGGGAGGGACAGAGTAGGACAGTGAGGGAAAGTGTCAGTGTGCTATTCTGTTCTAAACCAATTTTGCTGTTCCATATTTTCAATTCTTGAGTTTAGGGACAGAGAAGGACACTCGTGGAAATTATCAGTGTGCTATTCTGTGCTAAATCTTGTTTGTAGGGAGGGACAGAGTAGGACAGTGAGGGAAAGTGTCAGTGTGCTATTCTGTTCTAAACCAATTTTGCTGTTCCATATTTTCAATCCTTGAGTTTAGGGACAGAGAAGGACACTCGTGGAAATTATCAGTGTGCTATTCTGTGCTAAATCTTGTTTGTAGGGAGGGACAGAGTAGGACAGTGAGGGAAAGTGTCAGTGTGCTATTCTGTTCTAAACCAATTTTGCTGAACCATATTTTCAATCCTTGAGTTTAGGGACAGAGAGGTACAGTGAGTGAAACTGACAGTGTGCTATTCTGTTCTAAACCAATTTTGCTGTTCCATATTTCAATTCCTTGAGTTTAGGGACAGAGAAGGACACTCGTGGAAATTAGCAGTGTGCTATTCTGTGCTAAATCTTGTTTGTAGGGAGGGACAGAGTAGGACAGTGAGGGAAAGTGTCAGTGTGCTATTCTGTTCTAAACCAATTTTGCTGTTCCATATTTTCAATCCTTGAGTTTAGGGACAGAGAAGGACACTCGTGGAAATTATCAGTGTGCTATTCTGTGCTAAATCTTGTTTGTAGGGAGGGACAGAGTAGGACAGTGAGGGAAAGTGTCAGTGTGCTATTCTGTTCTAAACCAATTTTGCTGAACCATATTTTCAATCCTTGAGTTTAGGGACAGAGAGGTACAGTGAGTGAAACTGACAGTGTGCTATTCTGTTCTAAACCAATTTTGCTGTTCCATATTTCAAATCCTTGAGTTTAGGGACAGAGAAGGACACTCGTGGAAATTATCAGTGTGCTATTCTGTGCTAAATCTTGTTTGTAGGGAGGGACAGAGTAGGACAGTGAGGGAAAGTGTCAGTGTGCTATTCTGTTCTAAACCAATTTTGCTGTTCCATATTTTCAATCCTTGAGTTTAGGGACAGAGAAGGACACTCGTGGAAATTATCAGTGTGCTATTCTGTGCTAAATCTTATTTGTAGGGAGGGACAGAGTAGGACAGTGAGGGAAAGTGTCAGTGTGCTATTCTGTTCTAAACCAATTTTGCTGTTCCATATTTTCAATCCTTGAGTTTAGGGACAGAGAAGGACACTCGTGGAAATTATCAGTGTGCTATTCTGTGCTAAATCTTGTTTGTAGGGAGGGACAGAGTAGGACAGTGAGGGAAAGTGTCAGTGTGCTATTCTGTTCTAAACCAATTTTGCTGTTCCATATTTTCAATCCTTGAGTTTAGGGACAGAGAAGGACACTCGTGGAAATTATCAGTGTGCTATTCTGTGCTAAATCTTGTTTGTAGGGAGGGACAGAGTAGGACAGTGAGGGAAAGTGTCAGTGTGCTATTCTGTTCTAAACCAATTTTGCTGTTCCATATTTTCAATCCTTGAGTTTAGGGACAGAGAAGGACACTCGTGGAAATTATCAGTGTGCTATTCTGTGCTAAATCTTGTTTGTAGGGAGGGACAGAGTAGGACAGTGAGGGAAAGTGTCAGTATGCTATTCTGTTCTAAACCAATTTTGCTGTTCCATATTTTCAATCCTTGAGTTTAGGGACAGAGAAGGACACTCGTGGCAATTATCAGTGTGCTATTCTGTGCTAAATCTTGTTTGTAGGGAGGGACACAGTAGGACAGTGAGGGAAAGTGTCAGTGTGCTATTCTGTTCTAAACCAATTTTGCTGTTCCATATTTTCAATCCTTGAGTTTAGGGACAGAGAAGGACACTCGTGGAAATTATCAGTGTGCTATTCTGTGCTAAATCTTGTTTGTAGGGAGGGACAGAGTAGGACAGTGAGGGAAAGTGTCAGTGTGCTATTCTGTTCTAAACCAATTTTGCTGTTCCATATTTTCAATCCTTGAGTTTAGGGACAGAGAAGGACACTCGTGGAAATTATCAGTGTGCTATTCTGTGCTAAATCTTGTTTGTAGGGAGGGACAGAGTAGGACAGTGAGGGAAAGTGTCAGTGTGCTATTCTGTTCTAAACCAATTTTGCTGTTCCATATTTTCAATCCTTGAGTTTAGGGACAGAGAAGGACACTCGTGGAAATTATCAGTGTGCTATTCTGTGCTAAATCTTGTTTGTAGGGAGGGACAGAGTAGGACAGTGAGGGAAAGTGTCAGTGTGCTATTCTGTTCTAAACCAATTTTGCTGTTCCATATTTTCAATCCTTGAGTTTAGGGACAGAGAAGGACACTCGTGGAAATTATCAGTGTGCTATTCTGTGCTAAATCTTGTTTGTAGGGAGGGACAGAGTAGGACAGTGAGGGAAAGTGTCAGTGTGCTATTCTGTTCTAAACCAATTTTGCTGTTCCATATTTTCAATCCTTGAGTTTAGGGACAGAGAAGGACACTCGTGGAAATTATCAGTGTGCTATTCTGTGCTAAATCTTGTTTGTAGGGAGGGACAGAGTAGGACAGTGAGGGAAAGTGTCAGTGTGCTATTCTGTTCTAAACCAATTTTGCTGTTCCATATTTTCAATCCTTGAGTTTAGGGACAGAGAAGGACACTCGTGGAAATTATCAGTGTGCTATTCTGTGCTAAATCTTGTTTGTAGGGAGGGACAGAGTAGGACAGTGAGGGAAAGTGTCAGTGTGCTATTCTGTTCTAAACCAATTTTGCTGTTCCATATTTTCAATCCTTGAGTTTAGGGACAGAGAAGGACACTCGTGGAAATTATCAGTGTGCTATTCTGTGCTAAATCTTGTTTGTAGGGAGGGACAGAGTAGGACAGTGAGGGAAAGTGTCAGTGTGCTATTCTGTTCTAAACCAATTTTGCTGTTCCATATTTTCAATCCTTGAGTTTAAGGACAGAGAAGGACACTCGTGGAAATTATCAGTGTGCTATTCTGTGCTAAATCTTGTTTGTAGGGAGGGACAGAGTAGGACAGTGAGGGAAAGTGTCAGTGTGCTATTCTGTTCTAAACCAATTTTGCTGTTCCATATTTTCAATCCTTGAGTTTAGGGACAGAGAAGGACACTCATGGAAATTATCAGTGTGCTATTCTGTGCTAAATCTTGTTTGTAGGGAGGGACAGAGTAGGACAGTGAGGGAAAGTGTCAGTGTGCTATTCTGTTCTAAACCAATTTTGCTGTTCCATATTTTCAGTCCTTGAGTTTAGGGACAGAGAAGGACACTCGTGGAAATTATCAGTGTGCTATTCTGTGCTAAATCTTGTTTGTAGGGAGGGACAGAGTAGGACAGTGAGGGAAAGTGTCAGTGTGCTATTCTGTTCTAAACCAATTTTGCTGTTCCATATTTTCAATCCTTGAGTTTAGGGACAGAGAAGGACACTCGTGGAAATTATCAGTGTGCTATTCTGTGCTAAATCTTGTTTGTAGTGTGACAGCAGGAAGGTAAAGTCACCTGGTTGCATCCAGGGGGGTAGATATATTTCGCCCAGATTCAGGCTTTACGCCGACTTATACAACTAGGTGGAGAGTTGTATAAGGCTAGTGGGCTCATGGATGACTCATACCTCTAGGGAGAGGGCTGGGCGTCGTGCAGACAGGGAGTTGATGAGACCAGCTGAAGCTTGTCAGCTCATTTAGGCCTCTATAAGAACTCCCAGCTTCATTAGATGTTAGCTCATGCCTGGACCCAGACCTGTGTGGACTGTCTAGGGAGAGTGAACCCCTGTGCGGTGAGACAAAGCCTGTGTGGCTATTTGCTTGGACATTTAAAACCAGGGACTTAGGGACTAGGACAGCACTAGGCTGATCCCAGTTGTTAGTTAGGAAACCTGTATGTTTAGTCAGAGGTCAACTTGACCAGGATTTATTTTGGTTATGTTTCTTTTGCTTTGCTGTGTTTTGTCACTGTAAATAGAAAATAAACCGCACCTTTTTTGATTTTGAAAACCACAACCTCCGTTTGCTGGGCCTGTTTTGTGTGGGGAGCCCATCCCGGGGGTCACACACACCCGCTGCCGAGCTAACCCCCTCACAGTTGGTGGAGAACCAGTGGCAGTTTTTTTTTAAGCCAGCATGGAGGAGATACTGAAGCAGCTGGCTCTAGCAAATGCCAATCAACAGCAGACAAATGCAGGTTTGCAAAGGAGCCTTGCAGCCCAGCAGCAGACAAACGCAACTTTGCAACAGAGTCTGGAGGCTCAGCAACGAGCCCAGCAGCAATCTGAGGCCCGCTTCATAGACCTGTTGCAGAAGCAAGAGCAGAGACTACAACAACAGATGGAAGCAGTAATGCAGCAACGTCCGCAGACCAGTGAGGAAAGCCGTCCCACTAATACCGCGTCCTTTGGGGTGAGTCGTTTATTGACAAAAATGACTGGAGAGGATGATCCAGAGGTATTTTTGACCACATTTGAAAGGACCGCTGAAAGAGAAAAGTGGCCTGAGGAGCAGTGGGCTGGACTGGTGGCTCCTCTGTTAACTGGTGAATCGCAGAAAGCTTACTATGACCTAGAGCCTAACCAAGCAAAAGACTATGTGATGCTAAAAGCTGAAATATTGGCAAGGCTGGGTGTCACCCAGGCTGTCCGGGCTCAGCGTGTGCATAACTGGACTTTCCAGCTTGGAAAACCCCCCAGGTCTCAAATGTATGATCTCATTCACCTGAGCAGAAAGTGGCTACAGCCAGAGACTTTGTCCGCACCAAAGATTGTGGAACGTGTTGTAATGGATCAGTTTTTGAGAGCTCTTCCTACTGCCATCCAAAAGTGGGTAAGCCATGGAGACCCAGAGACGGCCGATGGTCTTGTGGATCGTGTGGAGAAATACTTGGCTACAGAGAACCTGACGGCCTCTTCCAGAGACACTCGGACTTTCCACCCTAAGACCAGACCATCCCCAGGGGCGGATAAGAGGATTCCAAGGGGTGAGGGTGGAGAGAGTGAGAGGGTGGGAGCTCTACCCCAAGTTTGGCGAGAACAGCCTGGGAAATCAGCGGCTCAAGAGGCGGCAAGAAGGATCGTTTGCTACCGCTGCCGGCAAGCGGGACATATTGCAGCCAATTGCCCGGTTGTGGAGGAACCCATGCAGTGTGACTTTCTGACGGGCAGACGTCAGTCGCTGTGTGCGACAGTCGCATGCACTGCCATTCGAGGAACTGAGAAACATTTATGCAAAATGTGTGTTAATGGTAGAAATGTTGTGGTATTGCTGGATTCAGGTAGCCTTGTGACCCTGATAAAGGCTGAGTTAGTTAAAACAGAGGTCTCTGGGAATAGCAAGGTAGCTGTTATTTGTGTGCATGGGGACACCCGAGAGTATCCAGTGACTACAGTGTGTTTCGAGACCCCCAAAGGTACCCTCTCTCATCCAGTGGGCTTAGTATCTCAGTTACCGCATGACGCCATTGTGGGAAGGGATTTTCCGAAGTTCTGGGAACTGTGGGATGATCCTGAGCCCCTCACTGGTGCCCCTATGTACCAGGAATGTGATAGCCAGAACTCCCCTGAGAGTGGTGAGGACTCTCCGGAATTTCCCTTATCAGTATTGGCAGGGGAGACTCAAGAAACTGGAGAGGAGCCCACCTCCTCAGACGAAAACCTACCGTCTGTGGAGTTTTCTGATCTTGAGGTTCACAGGGAAAACTTTGCCACAGAACAGTTGAAAGACCCCGCCCTAATAAAGGCACGGGAAAACGTAGTGAAAATAGATGGCGAGTTAGTGAACCCAGATAATACCTGCACTTACCCATACTTCAGCGTAGAGAAGGACCTACTGTATCGGGTGGCAAAAAGGGCAGAAGAAACCGTTGAGCAGCTTGTGGTGCCCAAACCTTACAGGAAGTTGGTGTTGGAGTTGGCCCATGGGCACATTCTTGGAGGTCATCTGGGGACAGAGAAAACCCGAGAGAGGGTATTACAGAGATTCTATTGGCCGGGGGTGATGAAGGACGTAGAAAATTATTGTTCCTCCTGCCCTGTGTGTCAGAGGTTGGCCCCGATGCCACATTTCCGTAGCCCGCTGGTCCCTCTACCCATCATTGAGGTCCCGTTTGAGAGGATCGCCATGGATTTGGTAGGTCCTATAATCAAGTCCGCTAGGGGGCACCAGTACATATTAGTTATAATGGACTATGCCACCCGTTATCCAGAAGCGATCCCTCTCCGAAATACCTCGGCCAAAACCATAGCCAAAGAGCTATCTCTTGTTTTTAGCCGGGTGGGTATTTGTAAAGAACTGCTTACGGACCAAGGTACACCCTTTATGTCCCGGGTTATGAAAGAGCTGTGTAAATTGTTCAAAGTGACGCAATTGCGTACGTCTGTGTATCACCCCCAAACCGATGGGCTGGTTGAAAGATTCAACAAAACCCTAAAACAAATGTTGAAGAAAGTGGTGGATAGAGATGGAAAGGATTGGGACTGTTTACTTCCTTATTTAATGTTTGCTATTAGGGAGGTGCCCCAATCCTCTACGGGATTCTCCCCCTTTGAGTTACTGTATGGGAGACACCCAAGAGGGCTGTTGGATATTGCCAAGGAAACTTGGGAAAGTGAGAGTTCTCCCCACAGGAGTGTGATTGAGCATGTCGCCCTGATGCAAGATCGAATTGCACAGGTAATGCCCATCGTGAAGGAACATTTGGCCCAAGCGCAGTTGGCACAGCAGAGAGTGTACAACCGTGGAGCCAAGACCCGTACCTTTTCCCCGGGGGATAGGATATTGGTACTTGTCCCTACGGTTGAAAGTAAATTCCTTGCCAAATGGCAAGGCCCCTACGAGATAATGGAAAAAGTGAGCGAAGTGAATTACAAGGTCAGACAACCAGGAAGGCGAAAGCCCGAACAGATCTATCACGTTAATCTGTTGAAAGCCTGGAGGGATAGAGAGTCCCTAGTCGCAGACACTTGGTCACCAGCTCAAACTGGTTGCGTGATTCCTGAGGTTGGAATAGCAGCCACCTTGTCACAACCCCAACAACAGGAGGTTAAGGAGTTTGTGCTTCGCAACAAGGAGGTATTCTCTGAGCTGCCGGGACAAACATCTGGGGTAGAGCATGACATCATTACCCCGCCCGGTGAAAGGGTGAAGTTAAAACCCTATCGGATCCCAGAGGCTCGACGGGAGGCAATACGGGAGGAAGTACAGAAAATGCTGAACTTAGGGGTGATAGAGGAGTCCCAAAGTGATTGGTCTAGTCCCATCTAGGGATGAGCTTCGTGTTCGAGTCGAACATACGTTCGACTCGAACATTGGCTGTTCGATCGTTCGACGAAGATCGAACGATTTGGGCCGTTCGCGCCAAATTCGAGTGACGCGAACGGCCCACAATGCACTACGCCATCGCAGTGTCATCCAGGCGCTGTGATTGGCCAAGCATGCACTGTGACCCCGCATGCTTGGCCAATCACAGCGCCGGCAGCGAGGAGAGCAATGATTGGCCACAGGCAGGATGCCTGTGGCCAATTATTGCTGAGGGTGTTTAGTACACGCCCCACACTATAAAAGGCCGCCAGCACGGCGGCCTAGTGTAGTGTGTTCCGGAGCAGGGATAGAGTAGCATAGGCAGGGACAGTGACTGTTATTTCTTTCTTGCTTAACCTGGATTCCTTTAGTTTAGGGAAAGAGAAGGATAGGTAGGGAGAGTGTCAGTGTGTTTTGTGCTTCTGCTATAGTGTGCTTAAAAAAAACATTTATTCTAGGGACAGAAAACTCTAGGTAGTGTGACAGCAGGAAGGTAAAGTCACCTGGTTGCATCCAGGGGGGTAGATATATTTCGCCCAGATTCAGGCTTTACGCCGATTTATACAGCTAGGTGGAGAGTTGTATAAGCCCAGCTGAGACTAGTGGGCTCATTGATGACTCATACCTCTAGGGAGAGGGCTGGGCGTCGTGCAGACAGGGAGTTGATGAGTCCAGCTGAACCTTGTCAGCTCATTTAGGCCTCTATAAGAAAGCCCAGATTCATTAGATGTTGGCTCATGCCTGGAAGCAGACCTGTGTGGACTGTCTAGGGAGAGTGAACCCCTGTGCGGTGAGAGAAAGCCTGTGTGGCTATATTTTGCTTGGACATTTAAAACCAGGGACTAGGACAGCACTAGGCTGATCCCAGTCGTTAGTTAGGAAACCTGTAAGTTTAGTCAGAGGTCAAGTTGACCAGGATTTATTTTGTGTTTGTTTTTTTTTGCCTTGCTGTGTTTTTGTCACTGTAAATAGAAAATAAACCGCACCTTTTTTTGATTTTGAAAACCACAACCTCCGTCTGCTGGGCCTGTTTTTGGGTGGGGAGCCCATCCCGGGGGTCACACATACCCGCTGCCGAGCTAGCCCCCTCACAGTTGGTGGAGAACCAGTGGCAGTTTTTTTTTAAGCCAGCATGGAGGAGATACTGAAACAGCTGGCTCTAGCAAATGCCAATCAACAGCAGACAAATGCAGGTTTGCAAAGGAGCCTTGCAGCCCAGCAGCAAGCTCATCAACAGAGCCTTGCAACTTTACAACAGAGTCTGGAGGCTCAGCAACAAGCCCAACAGCAATCTGAGGCCCGCTTCATAGACCTGTTGCAGAAGCAAGAGCAGAGACTACAACAACAGATGGAAGCAGTAATGCAGCAACGTCCGCAGACCGGTGAGGAAAGCCGTCCCACTAATACCGCGTCCTTTGGGGTGAGTCGTTTATTGACAAAAATGACTGGAGAGGATGATCCAGAGGTATTTTTGACCACATTTGAAAGGACCGCTGAAAGAGAAAAGTGGCCTGAGGAGCAGTGGGCTGGACTGGTGGCTCCTCTGTTAACGGGTGAATCGCAGAAAGCTTACTATGACCTAGAGCCTGACCAAGCAAAAGACTATGTGATGCTAAAAGCTGAAATATTGGCAAGGCTGGGTGTCACCCTGGCTGTCCGGGCTCAGCGTGTGCATAACTGGACTTTCCAGCTTGGAAAACCCCCCAGGTCTCAAATGTATGATCTCATTCACCTGAGCAGAAAGTGGCTACAGCCAGAGACTTTGTCCGCACCAAAGATTGTGGAACGTGTTGTAATGGATCGGTTTTTGAGAGCTCTTCCTACTGCCATCCAAAAGTGGGTAAGCCATGGAGACCCAGAGACGGCCGATGGTCTTGTGGATCGTGTGGAGAAATACTTGGCTACAGAGAACCTGACGGCCTCTTCCAGAGACACTCGGACTTTCCACCCTAAGACCAGACCATCCCCAGGGGCGGATAAGATGATTCCAAGGGGTAAGGGTGGAGAGAGTGAGAGGGTGGGAGCTCTACCCCAAGTTTGGCGAGAACAGCCTGGGAAATCAGCGGCTCAAGAGGCGGCAAGAAGGATCATTTGCTACCGCTGCCGGCAAGCGGGACATATTGCAGCAAATTGCCCGGTTTTGGAGGAACCCATGCAGTGTGACTTTCTGACGGGCAGACGTCAGTCGCTGTGTGCGACAGTCGCATGCACTGCCATTCGAGGAATTGAGAAACATTTATGCAAAATGTGTATTAATGGTAGAAATGTTGTGGTATTGCTGGATTCAGGTAGCCTTGTGACCCTGATAAAGGCTGAGTTAGTTAAAACAGAGGTCTCTGGGAATAGCAAGGTAGCCGTTATTTGTGTGCATGGGGACACCCGAGAGTATCCAGTGACTACAGTGTGTTTCGAGACCCCCAAAGGTACCCTTTCTCATCCAGTGGGCTTAGTGTCTCAGTTACCGCATGACGCCATTGTGGGAAGGGATTTTCCGAAGTTCTGGGAACTGTGGGATGATCATGAGCCCCCCACTGGTGCCCCTATGTACCAGGAATATGATAGCCAGAACTCCTCTGAGAGTGGTGAGGACTCTCCCGAATTTCCCTTGTCAGTATTGGCAGGGGAGACTCAAGAAACTGGAGAGGAGCCCACCTCCTCAGACGAAAACCTACCGTCTGTGGAGTTTTCTGATCTTGAGGTTCACAGGGAAAACTTTGCCACAGAACAGTTGAAAGACCCCGCCCTAATAAAGGCACGGGAAAACGTAGTGAAAATAGATGGCGAGTTAGTGAACCCAGATAATACCTGCACTTACCCATACTTCAGCGTAGAGAAGGACCTACTGTATCGGGTGGCAAAAAGGGCAGAAGAAACCGTTGAGCAGCTGGTGGTGCCCAAACCTTACAGGAAGTTGGTGTTGGAGTTGGCCCATGGGCACATTCTTGGAGGTCATCTGGGGACAGAGAAAACCCGAGAGAGGGTATTACAGAGATTCTATTGGCCTGGGGTGATGAAGGACATAGAAAATTATTGTTCCTCCTGCCCTGTGTGTCAGAGGTCGGCCCCGATGCCACACTTCCGTAGCCCGCTGGTCCCTCTACCCATCATTGAGGTCCCGTTTGAGAGAATCGCAATGGATTTGGTAGGTCCTATAATCAAGTCCGCTAGGGGGCACCAGTACATATTGGTTATAATGGACTATGCCACCCGTTATCCAGAAGCGATCCCTCTCAGAAATACCTCGGCCAAAACCATAGCCAAAGAGCTATCTCTTGTTTTTAGCCGGGTGGGTATTTGTAAAGAACTGCTTACGGACCAAGGTACACCCTTTATGTCCCGGGTTATGAAGGAGCTGTGTAAATTGTTCAAAGTGACGCAATTACGTACATCTGTGTATCACCCCCAAACCGATGGGCTGGTTGAAAGATTCAACAAAACCCTAAAACAAATGTTGAAGAAAGTGGTGGATAGGGATGGAAAGGATTGGGACTGTCTACTTCCTTATTTGATGTTTGCTATTAGGGAGGTGCCCCAATCCTCTACGGGATTCTCCCCCTTTGAGTTACTGTATGGGAGACACCCAAGAGGGCTGTTGGATATTGCCAAGGAAACTTGGGAAAGTGAGAGTTCTCCCCACAGGAGTGTGATTGAGCATGTCGCCCTGATGCAAGATCGAATTGCACAGGTAATGCCCATCGTGAAGGAACATTTGGCCCAAGCGCAGTTGGCACAGCAGAGAGTGTACAACCGTGGAGCCAAGACCCGTACCTTTTCCCCGGGGGATAGGATATTGGTACTTGTCCCTACGGTTGAAAGTAAATTCCTTGCCAAATGGCAAGGCCCCTACGAGATAATGGAAAAAGTGAGCGAAGTGAATTACAAGGTCAGACAACCAGGAAGGCGAAAGCCCGAACAGATCTATCACGTTAATCTGTTGAAAGCCTGGAGGGATAGAGAGTCCCTAGTCGCAGACACTTGGTCACCAGCTCAAACTGGTTGCGTGATTCCTGAGGTTGGAATCGCAGCCACCTTGTCACAACCCCAACAACAGGAGGTTAAGGAGTTTGTGCTTCGCAACAAGGAGGTATTCTCTGAGCTGCCGGGACAAACATCTGGGGTAGAGCATGACATTATTACCCCGCCCGGTGAAAGGGTGAAGTTAAAACCCTATCGGATCCCAGAGGCCCGACGGGAGGCAATACGGGAGGAAGTACAGAAAATGCTGAACTTAGGGGTGATAGAGGAGTCCCAAAGTGATTGGTCTAGTCCCATTGTGTTGGTGCCTAAACCGGATGGGAGCTGGCGATTTTGTAACGATTTTCGTCAGTTGAACAAAGTTACAAAATTTGACACCTACCCCATGCCACGTATAGATGAGTTGATCGACCGGCTGGGAACAGCCCGATACATGACGACTCTTGACCTCACAAAAGGGTATTGGCAAATCCCCCTGGCCAAGTCAGCCAAAGAGAAAACCGCATTTGTAACCCCAGACGGGGCGTTCCAATATAAAAGAATGCCGTTCGGGTTACAGAATGCGCCGGCCACATTCCAGCGGAAAATGGACCAGATGCTGAGGCCCCATCGGAAGTATGCTGCGGCTTACCTGGATGACGTAATTGTCCATAGCACAGATTGGGCCTCACATCTGCCAAAAGTGCAAGCAGTCCTGGACTCTGTTCGGGAAGCAGGGTTTACGGCTAACCCCAAGAAGTGTACCATTGGGCAGGAGGAGGCCAAATATCTTGGGTACACCATTGGGAGGGGAGTAATAAAACCCCAACTCAACAAAGTCGAGGCCATCCAGAGTTGGCCACGTCCCAACAGCAAGAAGCAGGTACGAGCCTTTCTGGGAATCGCTGGGTATTATCGGCGATTCATTCCCCACTTTGCTTCTAAGGCTGTGCCCCTAACCAACCTGACGAAGGGGAAAGGGTCGGTCATGATTAAATGGACCCCCGAGGCTGAGGCAGCATTCCAATTCTTGAAACAAGCCTTATGTAGCCAGCCAGTGTTGTACTCACCCGACTTCTCTAAAGACTTTGTCGTACAAAGTGATGCGTCAGATGTGGGGTTAGGAGCAGTATTGTCCCAGGTCTGGAACGGGGAAGAGCACCCAGTCATTTACCTCAGCAGGAAGTTGAAGTCCCATGAGGTAAATTACGCCACCGTTGAAAAGGAGTGTTTAGCGGTGAAGTGGGCTCTAGATTCCCTTCGGTACTACCTGCTAGGTAGGCACTTTGACATGGTTACGGATCACGCTCCGTTAAAGTGGATGGCTCAAAACAAGGAAACAAATAGAAGAGTGAATAGGTGGTTCCTGGCCCTCCAGGAATTCAACTTCACAGTAAAGCATCGCCCTGGCGTTCAAATGGGGAATGTGGATGCTTTGTCTCGAGTACATGAATGCCTGATTGCTGGTGTTCCAACCCCGAGGTTAAAACAAGAGGGGGGGGTATGTGACAGCAGGAAGGTAAAGTCACCTGGTTGCATCCAGGGGGGTAGATATATTTCGCCCAGATTCAGGCTTTACGCCGATTTATACAGCTAGGTGGAGAGTTGTATAAGCCCAGCTGAGACTAGTGGGCTCATTGATGACTCATACCTCTAGGGAGAGGGCTGGGCGTCGTGCAGACAGGGAGTTGATGAGTCCAGCTGAACCTTGTCAGCTCATTTAGGCCTCTATAAGAAAGCCCAGATTCATTAGATGTTGGCTCATGCCTGGAAGCAGACCTGTGTGGACTGTCTAGGGAGAGTGAACCCCTGTGCGGTGAGAGAAAGCCTGTGTGGCTATATTTTGCTTGGACATTTAAAACCAGGGACTAGGACAGCACTAGGCTGATCCCAGTCGTTAGTTAGGAAACCTGTAAGTTTAGTCAGAGGTCAAGTTGACCAGGATTTATTTTGTGTTTGTTTTTTTTTGCCTTGCTGTGTTTTTGTCACTGTAAATAGAAAATAAACCGCACCTTTTTTTGATTTTGAAAACCACAACCTCCGTCTGCTGGGCCTGTTTTTGGGTGGGGAGCCCATCCCGGGGGTCACACATACCCGCTGCCGAGCTAGCCCCCTCACAGTAGGGACAGTGTCAGTTTCTTTCACTCTGCAAGTCCTTGTTTCCAGGGACCTGTAAGGACAGTGAGTTAATTGTCCTTGTGCTATATTGTGCTTAAAAAAAACATTTATTCTAGGGACAGAAAACTCTAGGTAGGGACAGTGTCAGTTTCTTTCACTCTGCAAGTCCTTGTTTCCAGGGACCTGTAAGGACAGTGAGTTAATTGTCCTTGTGCTATATTGTGATTAAAAAAAACATTTATTCTAGGGACAGAAAACTCTAGGTAGGGACAGTGTCAGTTTCTTTCACTCTGCAAGTCCTTGTTTCCAGGGACCTGTAAGGACAGTGAGTTAATTTTCCTTGTGCTATATTGTGATTAAAAAAAACATTTTTTCTAGGGACAGAAAACTGTAGGTAGGGAGAGTGTTTTTTTTCTTTCACTCTGCAAGTCCTTGTTTCCAGGGACCTGTAAGGACAGTGAGTTAATTGTCCTTGTGCTATATTGTGCTTAAAAAAAACATTTATTCTAGGGACAGAAAACTCTAGGTAGGGACAGTGTCAGTTTCTTTCACTCTGCAAGTCCTTGTTTCCAGGGACCTGTAAGGACAGTGAGTTAATTTTCCTTGTGCTATATTGTGATTAAAAAAAACATTTATTCTAGGGACAGAAAACTCTAGGTAGGGACAGTGTCAGTTTCTTTCACTCTGCAAGTCCTTGTTTCCAGGGACCTGTAAGGACAGTGAGTTAATTTTCCTTGTGCTATATTGTGATTAAAAAAAACATTTATTCTAGGGACAGAAAACTCTAGGTAGGGACAGTGTCAGTTTCTTTCACTCTGCAAGTCCTTGTTTCCAGGGACCTGTAAGGACAGTGAGTTAATTTTCCTTGTGCTATATTGTGATTAAAAAAAACATTTATTCTAGGGACAGAAAACTCTAGGTAGGGACAGTGTCAGTTTCTTTCACTCTGCAAGTCCTTGTTTCCAGGGACCTGTAAGGACAGTGAGTTAATTTTCCTTGTGCTATATTGTGATTAAAAAAAACATTTATTCTAGGGACAGAAAACTCTAGGTAGGGACAGTGTCAGTTTCTTTCACTCTGCAAGTCCTTGTTTCCAGGGACCTGTAAGGACAGTGAGTTAATTTTCCTTGTGCTATATTGTGATTAAAAAAAACATTTTTTCTAGGGACAGAAAACTGTAGGTAGGGAGAGTGTTTTTTTTCTTTCACTCTGCAAGTCCTTGTTTCCAGGGACCTGTAAGGACAGTGAGTTAATTGTCCTTGTGCTATATTGTGATTAAAAAAAACATTTTTTCTAGGGACAGAAAACTGTAGGTAGGGAGAGTGTTTTTTTTCTTTCACTCTGCAAGTCCTTGTTTCCAGGGACCTGTAAGGACAGTGAGTTAATTGTCCTTGTGCTATATTGTGCTTAAAAAAAACATTTATTCTAGGGACAGAAAACTCTAGGTAGGGACAGTGTCAGTTTCTTTCACTCTACAAGTCCTTGTTTCCAGGGACCTGTAAGGACAGTGAGTTACTTTTCCTTGTGCTATATTGTGATTAAAAAAAACATTTATTCTAGGGACAGAAAACTCTAGGTAGGGACAGTGTCAGTTTCTTTCACTCTGCAAGTCCTTGTTTCCAGGGACCTGTAAGGACAGTGAGTTAATTTTCCTTGTGCTATATTGTGATTAAAAAAAACATTTTTTCTAGGGACAGAAAACTGTAGGTAGGGAGAGTGTTTTTTTTCTTTCACTCTGCAAGTCCTTGTTTCCAGGGACCTGTAAGGACAGTGAGTTAATTGTCCTTGTGCTATATTGTGCTTAAAAAAAACATTTATTCTAGGGACAGAAAACTCTAGGTAGGGACAGTGTCAGTTTCTTTCACTCTGCAAGTCCTTGTTTCCAGGGACCTGTAAGGACAGTGAGTTAATTTTCCTTGTGCTATATTGTGATTAAAAAAAACATTTATTCTAGGGACAGAAAACTCTAGGTAGGGACAGTGTCAGTTTCTTTCACTCTGCAAGTCCTTGTTTCCAGGGACCTGTAAGGACAGTGAGTTAATTTTCCTTGTGCTATATTGTGATTAAAAAAAACATTTATTCTAGGGACAGAAAACTCTAGGTAGGGACAGTGTCAGTTTCTTTCACTCTGCAAGTCCTTGTTTCCAGGGACCTGTAAGGACAGTGAGTTAATTTTCCTTGTGCTATATTGTGATTAAAAAAAACATTTATTCTAGGGACAGAAAACTCTAGGTAGGGACAGTGTCAGTTTCTTTCACTCTGCAAGTCCTTGTTTCCAGGGACCTGTAAGGACAGTGAGTTAATTTTCCTTGTGCTATATTGTGATTAAAAAAAACATTTATTCTAGGGACAGAAAACTCTAGGTAGGGACAGTGTCAGTTTCTTTCACTCTGCAAGTCCTTGTTTCCAGGGACCTGTAAGGACAGTGAGTTAATTTTCCTTGTGCTATATTGTGATTAAAAAAAACATTTTTTCTAGGGACAGAAAACTGTAGGTAGGGAGAGTGTTTTTTTTCTTTCACTCTGCAAGTCCTTGTTTCCAGGGACCTGTAAGGACAGTGAGTTAATTTTCCTTGTGCTATATTGTGATTAAAAAAAACATTTTTTCTAGGGACAGAAAACTGTAGGTAGGGAGAGTGTTTTTTTTCTTTCACTCTGCAAGTCCTTGTTTCCAGGGACCTGTAAGGACAGTGAGTTAATTGTCCTTGTGCTATATTGTGCTTAAAAAAAACATTTATTCTAGGGACAGAAAACTCTAGGTAGGGACAGTGTCAGTTTCTTTCACTCTGCAAGTCCTTGTTTCCAGGGACCTGTAAGGACAGTGAGTTAATTTTCCTTGTGCTATATTGTGATTAAAAAAAACATTTATTCTAGGGACAGAAAACTCTAGGTAGGGACAGTGTCAGTTTCTTTCACTCTGCAAGTCCTTGTTTCCAGGGACCTGTAAGGACAGTGAGTTAATTTTCCTTGTGCTATATTGTGATTAAAAAAAACATTTTTTCTAGGGACAGAAAACTGTAGGTAGGGAGAGTGTTTTTTTTCTTTCACTCTGCAAGTCCTTGTTTCCAGGGACCTGTAAGGACAGTGAGTTAATTTTCCTTGTGCTATATTGTGCTTAAAAAAAACATTTTTTCTAGGGACAGAAAACTGTAGGTAGGGAGAGTGTTTTTTTTCTTTCACTCTGCAAGTCCTTGTTTCCAGGGACCTGTAAGGACAGTGAGTTAATTGTCCTTGTGCTATATTGTGCTTAAAAAAAACATTTATTCTAGGGACAGAAAACTCTAGGTAGGGACAGTGTCAGTTTCTTTCACTCTGCAAGTCCTTGTTTCCAGGGACCTGTAAGGACAGTGAGTTAATTTTCCTTGTGCTATATTGTGATTAAAAAAAACATTTATTCTAGGGACAGAAAACTCTAGGTAGGGACAGTGTCAGTTTCTTTCACTCTGCAAGTCCTTGTTTCCAGGGACCTGTAAGGACAGTGAGTTAATTTTCCTTGTGCTATATTGTGATTAAAAAAAACATTTTTTCTAGGGACAGAAAACTGTAGGTAGGGAGAGTGTTTTTTTTCTTTCACTCTGCAAGTCCTTGTTTCCAGGGACCTGTAAGGACAGTGAGTTAATTTTCCTTGTGCTATATTGTGATTAAAAAAAACATTTTTTCTAGGGACAGAAAACTGTAGGTAGGGAGAGTGTTTTTTTTCTTTCACTCTGCAAGTCCTTGTTTCCAGGGACCTGTAAGGACAGTGAGTTAATTGTCCTTGTGCTATATTGTGCTTAAAAAAAACATTTTTTCTAGGGACAGAAAACTCTAGGTAGGGAGAGTGTTTTTTTTTTTTCACTCTGCAAGTCCTTGTTTCCAGGGACCTGTAAGGACAGTGAGTTAATTGTCCTTGTGCTATATTGTGCTTAAAAAAAACATTTATTCTAGGGACAGAAAACTCTAGGTAGGGACAGTGTCAGTTTCTTTCACTCTGCAAGTCCTTGTTTCCAGGGACCTGTAAGGACAGTGAGTTAATTTTCCTTGTGCTATATTGTGCTTAAAAAAAACATTTATTCTAGGGACAGAAAACGCTAGGTAGGGACAGTGTCAGTTTCTTTCACTCTGCAAGTCCTTGTTTCCAGGGACCTGTAAGGACAGTGAGTTAATTGTCCTTGTGCTATATTGTGCTTAAAAAAAACATTTATTCTAGGGACAGAAAACTCTAGGTAGGGACAGTGTCAGTTTCTTTCACTCTGCAAGTCCTTGTTTCCAGGGACCTGTAAGGACAGTGAGTTAATTTTCCTTGTGCTATATTGTGATTAAAAAAAACATTTTTTCTAGGGACAGAAAACTGTAGGTAGGGAGAGTGTTTTTTTTCTTTCACTCTGCAAGTCCTTGTTTCCAGGGACCTGTAAGGACAGTGAGTTAATTGTCCTTGTGCTATATTGTGCTTAAAAAAAACATTTATTCTAGGGACAGAAAACTCTAGGTAGGGACAGTGTCAGTTTCTTTCACTCTGCAAGTCCTTGTTTCCAGGGACCTGTAAGGACAGTGAGTTAATTTTCCTTGTGCTATATTGTGATTAAAAAAACATTTTTTCTAGGGACAGAAAACTGTAGGTAGGGAGAGTGTTTTTTTTCTTTCACTCTGCAAGTCCTTGTTTCCAGGGACCTGTAAGGACAGTGAGTTAATTTTCCTTGTGCTATATTGTGATTAAAAAAAACATTTTTTCTAGGGACAGAAAACTGTAGGTAGGGAGAGTGTTTTTTTTCTTTCACTCTGCAAGTCCTTGTTTCCAGGGACCTGTAAGGACAGTGAGTTAATTGTCCTTGTGCTATATTGTGCTTAAAAAAAACATTTTTTCTAGGGACAGAAAACTCTAGGTAGGGAGAGTGGTTTTTTTTTTTCACTCTGCAAGTCCTTGTTTCCAGGGACCTGTAAGGACAGTGAGTTAATTGTCCTTGTGCTATATTGTGCTTAAAAAAAACATTTATTCTAGGGACAGAAAACTCTAGGTAGGGACAGTGTCAGTTTCTTTCACTCTGCAAGTCCTTGTTTCCAGGGACCTGTAAGGACAGTGAGTTCATTTTCCTTGTGCTATATTGTGCTTAAAAAAAACATTTATTCTAGGGACAGAAAACTCTAGGTAGGGACAGTGTCAGTTTCTTTCACTCTGCAAGTCCTTGTTTCCAGGGACCTGTAAGGACAGTGAGTTAATTGTCCTTGTGCTATATTGTGCTTAAAAAAAACATTTATTCTAGGGACAGAAAACTCTAGGTAGGGACAGTGTCAGTTTCTTTCACTCTGCAAGTCCTTGTTTCCAGGGACCTGTAAGGACAGTGAGTTAATTTTCCTTGTGCTATATTGTGATTAAAAAAAACATTTTTTCTAGGGACAGAAAACTGTAGGTAGGGAGAGTGTTTTTTTTCTTTCACTCTGCAAGTCCTTGTTTCCAGGGACCTGTAAGGACAGTGAGTTAATTTTCCTTGTGCTATATTGTGATTAAAAAAAACATTTTTTCTAGGGACAGAAAACTGTAGGTAGGGAGAGTGTTTTTTTTCTTTCACTCTGCAAGTCCTTGTTTCCAGGGACCTGTAAGGACAGTGAGTTAATTGTCCTTGTGCTATATTGTGCTTAAAAAAAACATTTTTTCTAGGGACAGAAAACTGTAGGTAGGGAGAGTGTTTTTTTTTTTTCACTCTGCAAGTCCTTGTTTCCAGGGACCTGTAAGGACAGTGAGTTAATTGTCCTTGTGCTATATTGTGCTTAAAAAAAAACATTTATTCTAGGGACAGAAAACTCTAGGTAGGGACAGTGTCAGTTTCTTTCACTCTGCAAGTTTTTGTTTCCAGGGACCTGGAGAGACATTGAGTGAATTGTCCTTGTGCTATATTGTGATTAAAAAAAACATTTATTCTAGGGACAGAAAACTCTAGGTAGGGACAGTGTCAGTTTCTTTCACTGTGAAAGTCCTTGTTTCAAGGGACAGAGAAGGACACCTGAAGGTAGCCCTTATTGCTTTTTTCCCATCTCCCTGCAGGCCATCTATTAGAATGTCTGGAAGGCAAACAAGGAGAGGCAGACAGTCAGGAGGCAATAAAAGAGGGCAAGCAGGCTCTGTGTCTGGGGGCAACAGTGCTGGTCGTGGACGCGGTGCATTGTCATCAGCACATGGCCATGGGACACGCTTGTCCTTCTTTTCGGCAGCTGGACATGTTGAGCCACATCATGCCGAAGACTTGGTAGAGTGGATGACCAAGCCCTCCTCCTCCTCCTCATCCTCTCTCACCCAGGCTCAGGGTACTGGAAAAGCAGCTGCCAAAGCGTCGTCTTCCCTGGTATCAATGTCAGACAAATCATCAGTCACTCCTTCCCTAGACCCACCATGTCCTCCTCCTGAGGAGTCCCCCGAACTGTTTCAGCACAGTGTTGGGTACATGCTCCAGGAGGATGCCCAGCGTTTCGAAGGGTCTGATGATGAAACCCAGCTAGAGGAAGGCAGTAGCGTGAGAGCAGACAGAGGGGATGCTCAAGAAGGACACCAATCTGGCAGTCATGTTCCAGCAGCTGCAGCATACTGCCAGATTGGCTCCAGTGATGAGGAGGGAGGGGATGATGAGGTCAATGACTCCACGTGGGTGCCTAATAGGAGAGAGGAGGAGGAGGAGGATGAGGAGGAGGCACATCTCCAACGAGGCAGGATGCCCTTTGGTGGCCAGCGTAAGGGCAGTACACCGACGGAATCACACCGCAGAGCTCCGCCTGTGCAGGGCGCTGCCTCTGCCCGTCATTCAAAAAGTTCTTTGGTGTGGGCCTTTTTTGAGGCTAGTGCATCAGATCGCACAGCTGCTGTTTGCAACATATGTCTCAAGCGTATATCGCGTGGCCAAAACATCAGCCGCTTGGGTACCACATGCCTGACCAGACATATGTTGACCTGCCATGCAGCTCGTTGGCAAGCCTACCTCAAAGACCCACACCAAAGAACAAAGCGGACCTCTCCTTGCACCGCATCAGCTGGGATCTCCAACCCCACTATAACTTCAGTCCTCTCTGAAACATGCACTGAGAGGAATGAAGGTGTAGAATTAGGTGTGTCACAGCCAAGTACTTGCGCCCACTCTGCTAGCAGTACACCGACGTCCGATTCTAGCAGGCAAATTTCCCTGCCCCAGCTGCTGGACCGTCGAAAGAAGTTCACTCCCAGCCATCCACATGCCCAGCGGTTGAATGCTAGCTTGGCTAAATTGCTAGCGCTTCAACTGCTGCCTTTTCAGTTGGTAGACTCGGCCCCCTTCCGTGAGTTTGTGCAATGTGCGGTTCCTCAGTGGCAGGTTCCCAAACGCCACTTTTTCTCACGGAAGGCTATTCCGGCTCTCTACCGGCATGTGGAAGGCAATGTCTTGGCCTCGCTGGACAGGGCGGTCAGCGGTAAGGTGCATATTACCGCTGACTCATGGTCCAGCAGGCATGGACAGGGACGTTACCTTTCTTTCACGGCCCATTGGGTCACTCTTTTGGCAGCTGGGAAGGATTCAGGACAAGGTGCAGTAGTGTTGGAGGTTGTCCCACCGCCACGCCTCCAAAATGCTACTACTGGTTGTGACACACCTCTCTCCTCCACCCCCTCCTCTTCTTCTTCCTCCATGGCCTCTTCCTGTGGTTTGTCCTATGAACCAGCGGTGCTCCGTAGCCGTTCACGGGGCTACGCAAGTACGCAGGCAAAAAGATGCCATGCCGTGCTTGCGCTGGTGTGTTTGGGGGACAGAAGCCACACTGGGGCAGAGGTCCTGTCTGCTCTGCAGGGCCAGGCCGAGAGGTGGTTGACGCCACGCCAGCTTAAGCCAGGAATGGTGGTTTGCGACAATGGCACCAACCTCCTCTCCGCCCTCCGACAGGGACAACTGACCCATGTGCCCTGTGTGGCTCACGTCCTTAACCTGGTGGTGCAGCGCTTCTTGGGCAGGTACCCGGGCTTACAGGATGTCCTGAGGCAGGCCAGGAAAGTCTGTGTGCATTTCCGCAGATCTTATAATGCCAGTGCTCGCCTGGCTGAGCTGCAAAAGGAGTTGAACCTGCCCAAGAACCGCCTTATATGTGACATGCCCACCAGGTGGAACTCAACGTTGGCCATGCTGCAGCGGCTGCACACGCAGCAGAGGGCCATCAATGAGTACCTGTGCGACTACGGCACCAGGACAGGGTCAGGGGAGCTTGGTTTTTTTTCTCCACGCCAGTGGGGCATGATCAGGGATGCATGCACTGTCCTGGCACCATTTGAGGAGGCCACGAGGATGGTGAGCAGTGACAGTGCATGCATCAGTGACACTGTACCTCTTGTCCACCTGTTGGAGCACACGCTGCGTGGAATAATGGACAGGGCACTTGAGGCAGAACAGAGGCAGGAAGAGGAGGACTTCCTTGCCTCTCAAGGCCCCCTTTACCCAGACAGTGTTCCTTCTGTCCCACCCATCGCACAGGAAGAGGAGGAGGAGGAGGAGGAGGAGGAGGAGGAGGAGGATTGTGTCAGCATGGAGGTGGAGGCTGGCACTCAGCATCATCAGCAGCAGTCTTTTAGGGATGATTTACAGTCCCAAGAAACCAGTGGACTTGTACGTGGCTGGGAGGAGGTGGCTGCGGATCATGTCGTCCTTAGTGACCCAGAGGACTCCGGAGCGAATGCCTCAGCAAACCTACGCTGCATGGCCTCCCTGATCCTGCAAAGTCTGCGGAAGGATCCTCGTATTCTTCGGATCAAGGAGAGGGACCATTACTGGCTGGCCACTCTCCTTGATCCACGGTACAAGGGTAAGGTTGCGGACCTTATGTTACCGTCGCAGAGGGAGCAGAGGATGAGACAACTCCGGGAGGCCTTGCAGAAAGGTCTGTGCAACGCGTTCCCAGAGACTGGGAGGTTGCAAACTCCTGGTCCTGGACAACGAGTTGCTGAGGCTTCGGCCAGTCAAAGAAGGAGCGGTGGGGAAGGTGGCCGTCTGACCGATGCGTTCAGACAATTCTTTAGTCCGCAGCCCCAAAGTATGATCGGTTCCAGCAACCATCGCCAGCGTCTGATAAACATGGTGCAGGAATATCTAGGGGCAAGGTCAGACTTGGACACCTTCCCCACCGAAAATCCTCTGGCTTACTGGGTCTTGAGGATGGATCACTGGCCAGAGCTTGCACAGTATGCAATTGAGCTACTGGCCTGTCCTGCATCCAGCGTTCTTTCGGAACGCACATTCAGTGCTGCTGGAGGATTTGTCACGGATCACAGGGTGCGCCTGTCCACCGACTCGGTTGATCGACTGACTTTCATCAAGATGAACCAGTCTTGGATCACCACCAGCTACCACACACCTGATGCTGATATAACAGACTAATTGATTTTAAAATGTCACATCCCTTCAAGACTGATGCTGATGCTGAGTGCCTGTGCTGTTATGTTGACTGGCTATCCTCCTCCTCCGAGTCCTCAATGATACGATTGATGATGATAGCTTGGAAGATCATTTTTGTTTATGGGTGCCGCCACCAGTGCCTAACGCCCAATTTTTCAGCCCCTGTTTAACAGGGGCGTGTAATTACAATTTTTGAAGCAATACTTTGCAACAGGACTCATTGCTGTGCTCCAAGTACAGTATCTGTGAGGAGTTGCAGTGTTGTGCCACCAGTGCCTAAGGCCCAATTTTTCAGCCCCTGTTTAACAGGGGCGTGTCATTACAATTTTTGAAGCAATACTTTGCAACAGGGCTCATTGCTGTGCTCCAAGTACAGTATCTGTGAAGGGTTGCAGTGTTGTGCCACCAGTGCCTAAGGCCCAATTTTTCAGCCCCTGTTCAACAGGGGCATGTAATTACAATTCTTGATCTAATAATTCACAGCAGGGCCCATTGCTGCACCCACCAAGAGTAACTGTCAGGGCTTACAGTGTTGTGGCACCAGCACCACCATCAAAGGCCCAATTTTTACTACCACTGTTCAACAATTATATGTAATTAAAATTCCTGATATAATAGTTGACAGCAGGGCGTTCCAGCACCAACCAAGAGTAACTGTGAGTGCTTACAGTGTTGTGCCAACACCAACAACTAAGGGGCCTATTTCTGCAGAGTATATACGGCAGGTCCCTACTTTCAAACATCCAACTTACAAACGACTCCTACTTGCAAACGCAAGAAGACAACAGGAAGTGAGAGGAAATCTACCACTAGGAAGGAAAATTCTCTCCTGTAAGAATAAATATGGGAGAAAGGTGTCTCCTCTGTACTGATGCTTTATCAGCAATCCTTGTTTCAAGAAAAACACCACATTTCAAAAACAGTTGTCATTAGGACGGAAAGTGAGGTGAAATGTTCTGAACAGGGGCACAGACAGCAAAACAAATGTTACAGGGGTGATAACCCTTACCTATGTTTTCCAAAAAGTTTAAAAATAGATTTTTGGTCTGGAGCTACACTTCAACAATGTACCTGTTCAAAATTACAAACAGATTCTACATAAGAACAAACCTACAGTCCCTGTCTTGTATGCACCGCCTGTATACGGCTGTTCAGAGTATATAGGGCCTTTTTTATTTTATGTGCGGGGTTCCCCTTAATATCCATACAAGACCCAAAGGGGCTGGTAATGGGCTGGGGTAGGGGGGGGGTCATGGGGTAGCTATGCCATTTTTCTTAAAGATTTTCATCCATATTACCGGGACCAGACATTACATTAAAGCCGCAAGCAGTTTTAAATGGCTTTTTTTTCCTTTAGAAGTGTCATTTTGTGCAGGGACAGTTCTAAACACGGGAAACACGTGGCACTTCACAGGCATACTTTAGACACCCCCCAGGTACGATATTTAAAGGAATATTTGACTTTTTTTTTTTCACTTTATGCATCATTAAAATGACTGCTCCCGGAAAACGACCGTTTTTAAAACTTATTTTTGCATTGATACATGTCCCCTGGTGCAGAACCCGGGTTCCCAAACCCTTTTTAGGACAATAACATGCATAATAGTTGTTATAATTAGCACTTTAGAATTCGAACGTTCGCATCCATTGTATTTAATAGGGTTCTAATGTTCGTTCGAACTTTCGGTCCGTTCGCGGGTTCTGGTGCGAACCGAACCCGGGGGTGTTCGGCTCATCACTAGTCCCATCGTGTTGATGCCTAAACCGGATGGGAGCTGGCGATTTTGTAACGATTTTCGTCAGTTGAACAAAGTTACAAAATTTGACACCTACCCCATGCCACGTATAGATGAGTTGATCGACCGGCTGGGAACAGCCCGATACATGACGACTCTTGACCTCACAAAAGGGTATTGGCAAATCCCCCTGGCCAAGTCGGCCAAAGAGAAAACCGCATTTGTAACCCCAGACGGGGCGTTCCAATATAAAAGAATGCCGTTCGGGTTACAGAATGCGCCGGCCACATTCCAGCGGAAAATGGACCAGATGCTGAGGCCCCATCGGAAGTATGCTGCGGCTTACCTGGATGACGTAATTGTCCATAGCACAGATTGGGCCTCACATCTGCCAAAAGTGCAAGCAGTCCTGGACTCTGTTCGGGAAGCGGGGTTTACGGCTAACCCCAAGAAGTGTACCATTGGGCAGGAGGAGGCCAAATATCTTGGGTACACCATTGGGAGGGGAGTAATAAAACCCCAACTCAACAAAGTCGAGGCCATCCAGAGTTGGCCACGTCCCAACAGCAAGAAGCAGGTACGAGCCTTTCTGGGAATCGCTGGGTATTATCGGCGATTCATTCCCCACTTTGCTTCTAAGGCTGTGCCCCTAACCAACCTGACGAAGGGGAAAGGGTCGGTCATGATTAAATGGACCCCGAGGCTGAGGCAGCATTCCAATTCTTGAAACAAGCCTTATGTAGCCAGCCAGTGTTGTACTCACCCGACTTCTCTAAAGACTTTGTCGTACAAAGTGATGCGTCAGATGTGGGGTTAGGAGCAGTATTGTCCCAGGTCTGGAACGGGGAAGAGCACCCAGTCATTTACCTCAGCAGGAAGTTGAAGTCCCATGAGGTAAATTACGCCACCGTTGAAAAGGAGTGTTTAGCGGTGAAGTGGGCTCTAGATTCCCTTCAGTACTACCTGCTAGGTAGGCACTTTGACATGGTTACGGATCACGCTCCGTTAAAGTGGATGGCTCAAAACAAGGAAACAAATAGAAGAGTGAATAGGTGGTTCCTGGCCCTCCAGGAATTCAACTTCACAGTAAAGCATCGCCCTGGCGTTCAAATGGGGAATGTGGATGCTTTGTCTCGAGTACATGAATGCCTGATTGCTGGTGTTCCAACCCCGAGGTTAAAACAAGAGGGGGGGGTATGTGACAGCAGGAAGGTAAAGTCACCTGGTTGCATCCAGGGGGGTAGATATATTTCGCCCAGATTCAGGCTTTACGCCGACTTATACAACTAGGTGGAGAGTTGTATAAGGCTAGTGGGCTCATGGATGACTCATACCTCTAGGGAGAGGGCTGGGCGTCGTGCAGACAGGGAGTTGATGAGACCAGCTGAAGCTTGTCAGCTCATTTAGGCCTCTATAAGAACTCCCAGCTTCATTAGATGTTAGCTCATGCCTGGACCCAGACCTGTGTGGACTGTCTAGGGAGAGTGAACCCCTGTGCGGTGAGACAAAGCCTGTGTGGCTATTTGCTTGGACATTTAAAACCAGGGACTTAGGGACTAGGACAGCACTAGGCTGATCCCAGTTGTTAGTTAGGAAACCTGTATGTTTAGTCAGAGGTCAACTTGACCAGGATTTATTTTGGTTATGTTTCTTTTGCTTTGCTGTGTTTTGTCACTGTAAATAGAAAATAAACCGCACCTTTTTTGATTTTGAAAACCACAACCTCCGTTTGCTGGGCCTGTTTTGTGTGGGGAGCCCATCCCGGGGGTCACACACACCCGCTGCCGAGCTAACCCCCTCACAGTAGGGAGGGACAGAGTAGGACAGTGAGGGAAAGTGTCAGTGTGCTATTCTGTTCTAAACCAATTTTGCTGTTCCATATTTTCAATCCTTGAGTTTAGGGACAGAGAAGGACACTCGTGGAAATTATCAGTGTGCTATTCTGTGCTAAATCTTGTTTGTAGGGAGGGACAGAGTAGGACAGTGAGGGAAAGTGTCAGTGTGCTATTCTGTTCTAAACCAATTTTGCTGTTCCATATTTTCAATCCTTGAGTTTAGGGACAGAGAAGGACACTCGTGGAAATTATCAGTGTGCTATTCTGTGCTAAATCTTGTTTGTAGGGAGGGACAGAGTAGGACAGTGAGGGAAAGTGTCAGTGTGCTATTCTGTCCTAAACCAATTTTGCTGTTCCATATTTTCAATCCTTGAGTTTAGGGACAGAGAAGGACACTCGTGGAAATTATCAGTGTGCTATTCTGTGCTAAATCTTGTTTGTAGGGAGGGACAGAGTAGGACAGTGAGGGAAAGTGTCAGTGTGCTATTCTGTTCTAAACCAATTTTGCTGTTCCATATTTTCAATCCTTGAGTTTAGGGACAGAGAAGGACACTCGTGGAAATTATCAGTGTGCTATTCTGTGCTAAATCTTGTTTGTAGGGAGGGACAGAGTAGGACAGTGAGGGAAAGTGTTAGTGTGCTATTCTGTTCTAAACCAATTTTGCTGTTCCATATTTTCAATCCTTGAGTTTAGGGACAGAGAAGGACACTCGTGGAAATTATCAGTGTGCTATTCTGTGCTAAATCTTGTTTGTAGGGAGGGACAGAGTAGGACAGTGAGGGAAAGTGTCAGTGTGCTATTCTGTTCTAAACCAATTTTGCTGAACCATATTTTCAATCCTTGTGTTTAGGGACAGAGAAGGATAGGCAGGGGACAGTGTCAGTGTCATTGTTGCTAAGCCTCCTGCACAGTATACACCTGAAGGTAGCCCTTATTGCTCTTTTTCCCATCTCCCTGCAGGCCATCCATTAAAATGTCTGGAAGGCAAACAAGGAGAGGCAGACAGTCAGGAGGCAAAAAAAGAGGGCAAGCAGGCTCTGTGTCTGGGGGCAACAGTGCTGGTCGTGGACGCGGTGCATTGTCATCAGCACATGGCCATGGGACACGCTTGTCCTTCTTTTCGGCAGCTGGACATGTTGAGCCACATCATGCCGAAGACTTGGTAGAGTGGACGACCAAGCCCACCTCATCCTCCTCATCCTCTCTCACCCAGGCTCAGGGTACTGGCAAAGCAGCTGCCAAAGCGTCCTCTTCTCTGGTATCATTATCTTCATTAGTCAATCCTTCCCTAGACCCACCATGTCCTCCTCCTGAGGAGTCCCCCGAACTGTTTGAGCACACTGTTGGGTACATGCTTCAGGAGGATGCCCAGCGTTTCGAAGGATCTGATGATGATACCCAGCTACAGGAAGGCAGCAGCGTGAGAGCAGAGAGAGGGGATGCTCAAGAAGGACACCAATCTGGCAGTCATGCTCCAGCAGCTGCAGCATACTGCCAGATTGGCTCCAGTGATGAGGAGGAAGGGGATGATGAGGTCACTGACTCCACGTGGGTGCCTAATAGGAGAGAGGAGGAGGAGGAGGAGGATGAGGAGGAGGCACATCTCCAACGAGGCAGGATGCCCTTGAGTGGCCAGCGTATGGGCAGCACACCGACGGAATCACACCGCAGAGCTCCGCCTGTGCAGGGCGCTGCCTCTGCCCGTCATTCAAAAAGTTCTTTGGTGTGGGCCTTTTTTGAGGCGAGTGCATCAGATCGCACAGCTGCTGTTTGCAACATATGTCTCAAGCGTATATCGCGTGGCCAAAACATCAGCCGCTTGGGCACCACATGCTTGATCAGACATATGTTGACCTGCCATGCAGCTCGTTGGCAAGCCTACCTTAAAGACCCACACCAAAGAACAAAGCTGACCTCTTCTTGCACCGCATCAGCTGGGATCTCCAACCCCACTATACCTTCACTCCTCTCTGAAACCTGCTCTGAGAGGAATGAAGGTGTAGAATTAGGTGTGTCACAGGCAAGTACTTGCGGGCACTCTGCTAGCAGTACACCAACGTCCGATTCTAGCAGGCAAATTTCCCTGCCCCAGCTGCTGGACCGTCAAAAGAAGTTCACTCCCAGCCATCCACATGCCCAGCGGTTGAATGCTAGCTTGGCTAAATTGCTAGCGCTTCAACTGCTGCCTTTTCAGTTGGTAGACTCGGCCCCCTTCCGTGAGTTTGTGCAATGTGCGGTTCCTCAGTGGCAGGTTCCCAAACGCCACTTTTTTGCACGGAAGGCGATTCCGGCTCTCTACAGGCATGTGGAAGGCAATGTCTTGGCCTCGCTGGACAGGGCGGTCAGCGGTAAGGTGCATATTACCGCTGACTCATGGTCCAGCAGGCATGGACAGGGACGTTACCTTTCTTTCACGGCCCATTGGGTCACTCTTTTGGCAGCTGGGAAGGATCCAGGACAAGGTGCAGTAGTGTTGGAGGTTGTTCCACCGCCACGCCTCCAAAATGCTACTACTGGTTGTGACACACCTCTCTCCTCCACCCCCTCCTCTTCTTCTTCCTCCATGGCCTCTTCCTGTGGTTTGTAGGCGTTCAAGGGTCTACGCAAGTACGCAGGCAAAAAGATGCCATGCCGTGCTTGCGCTGGTGTGTTTGGGGGACAGGAGCCACACTGGGGCAGAGGTCCTGTCTGCTCTGCAGGGGCAGGCCGAGAGGTGGTTGACGCCACGCCAGCTTAAGCCAGGAATGGTGGTTTGTGACAATGGCACCAACCTCCTCTCCGCCCTCCGACAGGGACAACTGACCCATGTGCCCTGTATGGCTCACGTCCTTAACCTGGTGGTGCAGCGGTTCTTGGGCAGGTACCCGGGCTTACAGGATGTCCTGAGGCAGGCCAGGAAAGTCTGTGTGCATTTCCGCAGATCTTATAATGCCAGTGCTCGCCTGGCTGAGCTGCAAAAGGAGTTGAACCTGCCCAAGAACCGCCTTATATGTGACATGCCCACCAGGTGGAACTCAACGTTGGCCATGCTGCAGCGGCTGCACACGCAGCAGAGGGCCATCAATGAGTACCTGTGCGACTACGGCACCAGGACAGGGTCAAGGGAGCTCGGGTTTTTTTCACCACGCCAGTCGGGCATGATCAGGGATGCATGCACTGACCTGGCACCATTTGAGGAGGCCACGAGGATGGTGAGCAGTGACAGTGCATGCATCAGTGACACTGTACCTCTTGTCCACCTGTTGGAGCACACGCTGCGTGGAATAATGGACAGGGCACTTGAGGCAGAACAGAGGCAGGAAGAGGAGGACTTCCTTGCCTCTCAAGGCCCCCTTTACCCAGACAGTGTTCCTTCTGTCCCACCCATCGCACAGGAAGAGGAGGAGGAGGAGGAGGAGGAGGAGGAGGATTGTGTCAGCATGGAGGTGGAGGCTGGCACTCAGCATCATCAGCAGCAGTCTTTTAGGGATGATTTACAGTCCCAAGAAACCAGTGGACTTGTACGTGGCTGGGAGGAGGTGGCTGCGGATCATGTCGTCCTTAGTGACCCAGAGGACTCCGGACTGAATGCCTCAGCTAACCTACGCTGCATGGCCTCCCTAAACCTGCAAAGTCTGCGGAAGGATCCTCGTATTCTTCGGATCAAGGAGAGGGACCATTACTGGCTGGCCACTCTCCTTGATCCACGGTACAAGGGTAAGGTTGCGGACCTTATCGTACCGTCGCAGAGGGAGCAGAGGATGAGACAACTCCGGGAGGCCTTGCAGAAAGGTCTGTGCAACGCGTTCCCAGAGACTGGGAGGTTACAAACTCCTGGTCCTGGACAACGAGTTGCTGAGGCTTCGGGCAGTCAAAGAAGGAGCGGTGGGGAAGGTGGCCGTCTGACCGATGCGTTCAGACAATTCTTTAGTCCGCAGCCCCAAAGTATGATCGGTTCCAGCAACCATCGCCAGCGTCTGATATACATGGTCCAGGAATACCTAGGGGCAAGGTCAGACTTGGACACCTTCCCCACCGAAAATCCTCTGGCTTACTGGGTCTTGAGGATGGATCACTGGCCAGAGCTTGCACAGTATGCAATTGAGCTACTGGCCTGTCCTGCATCCAGCGTTCTTTCAGAATGCACATTCAGTGCTGCTGGAGGATTTGTCACGGATCACAGGGTGCGCCTGTCCACCGACTCGGTTGATCGACTGACTTTCATCAAGATGAACCAGTCTTGGATCACCACCAGCTACCACACACCAGATGCTGATATAACAGACTAATTGATTTTAAAATGTCACATCCCTTCAAGACTGATGCTGATGCTGAGTGCCTGTGCTGTTATGTTGACTGGCTATCCTCCTCCTCCTCCTCAATGATACGATTAATGATGATAGCTTGGAAGATCATTTTGGTTTATGGGTGACGCCACCAGTGGCTAAGGCCCAATTTTTCAGCCCCTGTTTAACAGGGGCGTGTAATTAAAATTTTTGATGCAATACTTTGCAACAGGCCTCATTGCTGTGCTCCAAGTACAGTATCTGTGAGGGGTTGCAGTGTTGTGCCACCAGTGCCTAAGGCCCTATTTTTCAGCCCCTGTTCAACAGGGGCATGCAATTATAATTATTGATCTAATAATTCACAGCAGGGCCCATTGCTGCGCCCACCAAGAGTAACTGTCAGGCCTTACAGTGTTATGGCACCAGCACCACCATCACCACCACCACCACCACCAAAGGCCCAATTTTTCAGCCCCTCTTCAACAGGGGCATGCAATTATAATTATTGATCGAATAATTCACAGCAGGACCCATTGCTGCGCCCACCAAGAGTAACTGTCAGGCCTTACAGTGTTGTGGCACCAGCACCACCATCACCACCACCACCAAAGGCCCAATTTTTCAGCCCCTGTTCAACAGGGGCATGCAATTATAATTATTGTTCGAATAATTCACAGCAGGGCCCATTGCTGCGCCCACCAAGAGTAACTGTCAGGCCTTACAGTGTTGTGGCACCAGCACCACCATCACCACCACCACCACCACCAAAGGCCCAATTTTTCAGCCCCTATTCAACAGGGGCATGCAATTATAATTATTGATCTAATAATTCACAGCAGGGCCCATTGCTGCGCCCACCAAGAGTAACTGTCAGGCCTTACAGTGTTGTGGCACCAGCACCACCATCAAAGGCCCAATTTTTACTACCACTGATCAACAATTATATGTTATTACAATTCCTGATATAATAGTTGACAGCAGGGCGTTCCAGCACCCACCAAGAATAACTGTGAGTGCTTTCAGTGTTGTGCCAACACCAACACCTAAGGGGCCAATTTCTGCAGAGTATATACGGCAGGTCCCTACTTTCAAACATCCAACTTGCAAACTACTACTACTTGCAAACGGAAGAAGACAACAGGAAGTGAGAGGAAATCTACCCCTTGGAAGGAAAATTCTCTCCTGTAAGAATTAATATGGGAGAAAGGTGTCTCCTCTCTACTGATGCTTTATCACCAATCCTTGTTTCAATAAAAACACCACATTTCAAAAACAGTTGTCATTGGGACGCAAAGTGAGGTGAAATGTTCTGAACAGGGGCACAGACAGCAAAAAAAATGTGACAGGGGTGATAACCGTTCCCTATGTTTTCCAAAAAGCTAAAAAAAAGGAATTTGGCATGGAGCTACACTTAAACAATGCAGCTGTTCAAAATTACAAACAGATTCTACATAAGAACAAACCTACAGTCCCTGTCTTGTATGCACCGCCTGTATACGGCTGTTCAGAGTATATAGGGCCTTTTTTATTTTGTGTGCGGGGTTCCCCTTAATATCCATACAAGACCCAAAGGGGCTGGTAATGGGCTGGGGTAGGGGGGGGGGGTTGATGGGGTAGCTATGCCATTTTTCCTAAAGATTTTCATCCATATTACCGGGACCAGACATTGCATTAAAGCCGCAAGCAGTTTTAAATGGCTTTTTTTCCTTTAGAAATGTTATTTTGTGCAGGGACAGTTCTAAACACGGGAAACACGTGGCACTTCACAGGCATACTTTAGACACCCCCCAGGTACAATATTTAAAGGAATATTTGACTTTTTTTTTTCACTTTATGCATCATTAAAATGACTGCTCCCGGAAAACGTCCGTTTTTAAAACTTATTTTTGCATTGATACATGTCCCCTGGTGCAGAACCCGGGTTCCCAAACTCTGTTTCGGACAATAACATGGATAATAGTCGTTATAATTAGCACTTTAGAATCCGAACGTTCGCATCCATTGTATTTAATAGGGTTCTAATGTTCGTGCGAACTTTCGGTCCGTTCGCGGGTTCTGGTGCGAACCGAACCCGGGGGTGTTCGGCTCATCACTAATCTTCAATGTGAGTGAATATTGCTACCAATAAATGTTGTTTTGATAGCTATCTCAGAGGCGCCCCTCTCCTTGTTTTTTCTCTTGTACTAACAGATTATCATATGATTGATTCGAAATCTGTATTTTTCGTCCAATTTTCTGATCATGTGTACGAGACTTAAAGCTTCTTACACACAATGAGAATATCGGAAGAATGATCGTCTTTTTTTTTTTTTTTTTTGCATGCTAGTCTCATATTGAAAACTAAGAGGTTACTTACTGTAAGTTACGAAAAATTCTCATATGACAAAAGACAACTTCGGAAGTGATGTAATGTGTCGTTTCGGAGGATGAATGGTCTTGGTCTTCCGTTCTAGTATCATACGAGAATTTTTTTTGTGTTTTTCCCTTTGGATAATTTTGCATGAACTGTTTTATCCTTCTGTGGTCAATCGAAAACTTTTAATCAATGTATATTAGCTTTTTCTTTAAAATGTTTTTTATTAGTTTTATTTTAGATACAAGTATTAAAATTATATTAACTGAAGTATCTTTTTTGAACTGTTTATGTATAATCTTGACAGAATACTATGCTCCCGACGAAGCGTTTTGGAACGCGAAACTAGTCGAGCGAAAGCAAGATCTTTATCTTTGAATTTACCGGACCTATCAATAAGACCAGCCATCTCTCGTGCATACCGTCCAACTCCTCATTTGTGTTTGTTGGCTATACATTATCCTATTCAACTTTGTGTATTTTACATGTCAATGTAATTCCTGGGAGATGTGTTGAGTCTTGTAAATGGGACCCTATACCAACTATTGATAACTGTTACATAATGTCAGTGTCTTGTATTAATGTACTTTTTACCTAAATTCAATTATATTTTTCTACCAACAATAAAACCCTTAGAATTTTTACAATATCTATCTGTGTGCCGTTTAAAGTCCACCTTTAGTTTAAACAAACATTCTCCCATTGAATATCGGGACGTTGGCGCATTTATACTAGGTGCATCCACAGTGTCACCCTGTGGTGATGCACAATTTAGCAATTTCCTTCTAAAAAATTTTAGAAACAAGTTGAATTATTTTTTTTAGATAACTTTTATTTTTGAATAATTAAAAGGGTATGCATTGTAATGTTAAAGGAAGAGAATGCTCAGCAGCTGATTAAACATCAGAACGCAGTAGTAGAAGTGTGGCCCAAAACCAAAAGATTTTGAGGGTGTCACACACAGGTGATCCAGTGTATATAGTTTGGGGTGTTTCAATGTGTCAAACTTACTGTAATTAAATAAAGTATATGTTCTTGTTTTGGCAATGTATCCAATCATGTGTTCAGGTTGTCACTGGGGGTATATTTTAAATTGGACCACACTTCCAAATAAGCTTTATAAATTCCCTTTCAGGGTATTTTTTGGTAAATAATTAATTTATAGCAATTAAACTAAACCTTTTTTTTCAATCTCCATAGGGCTTCAAAAAGCTACGTCAGATGAGCCTATAAATCCAACACCTTCAACAAGACCATCAGAACCACATGATGTAGAGGAACGTGAAGTTGAGGAAGTGGAAAGTGGCACCACAACAGGTCAGTGTCAAACCAGACAGATGCAGTTTAATAGATGTAGGCCTACATATTCTATAGTACATGTTTTTTTTATTTTATTTAGGTGCTGTTCTGGCCGAAGACCCCGAAAAGTTTACACATCACAGTGCCCAGATCCTGATCCAATACCTAATGGTCTGCTGTCGTGACCTTGAAAAAATAAAGGGAGACTTGATAGAGATCAGGCAAAATACCAAGCGGGTGGAGGAAAGGCTACAAAAGATCATGGCTGTGCTTGGGCATGTTTAATTTTTTTACTCAAAAGAACGTTGACCTTGCTGGTTTTTGGAAGGTTTTTGTTGCTTTTCAGCTTTAATGAATAGTACATGTTTACATTTACATTCCAGTTTTTTAGATTGTTTTTTATGCATGGCTGTTCATGCGTTTTACCCCCCAAATAATTTGGATACATCTACATTTAAAAGGAAGTTTCCATAAAAAAAAATAAAAAAAGGTATTTTCTTAACAAGAATTTGTGGCTTCATTATGTAAATGTTGTGCAAAATGAACTAATCAATGTTTTGTGTTTACACTGACAATGAAGGCTATTTAAGAATCGTTATTTTTTCCATCGGATAAATTTAAAACATGTTCTATTTTTAATCACCGATGGAAAAAAGACCGATGGGGCCCATACACGATCGGTTTGTCCGATGAAAAAAGTCCATCAGACTGTTTTCATCGGTAAAACCGATCGTGTGTACAGGGCTTTAGAGTCTGCAAAATACTTGAGACTGGGGCGGAGGTTCTTCTTCCAGCTGGTCAATGACCCTAAACATACAGCTAGAGCTACAATAGAATGGTTTAAATCAAAGCATATTTATGTGTTAGAATGGCCCAGTCACAGTCCAGACCTAAATCAAATTGACAATCTGTGGCAAGACTTGAAAATTGCTGTTCACAGATGCTCTCCATCCAATCTGACAGAGCTTGAGCTATTTTGGCAAAATGTCACTCTGTAGATGTGCAAAGCTGGTAGAGACATCCCCAAAAAGACTTGCAGCTGTAATTGCAGCGAAAGGTGGTTCTACAAAGTATTGACTCAGGGGGGCTTAATACAAATGCACACCACACTTTTCACATATTTATTTGTAAAAAAAATTGAAAACCATTTATCATTTTATTCCACTTCAAAATTATGTGCCACTTTCTGTTGGTCTATCACATATAAAACATTTATGTTTTTGGTTGTAACATGACAAAATGTGGAAAATGTCAAAATGTAAATGTTATAGGAGTTATGGGCCATACACACGATCTGAAAATCGGACAACAGATTGTCCGATTTTTTTTTCGCATGCTAGTCGCATATCAAAAATGGAGAGTTTACTAAAGTTACGAAAATTCTTGTACGACAGAATAAAAAAATTGGAAGTGATGTCATGTGTTGTAGTGTATTTGTATTGTATTTTCGGACGACAACTGTACTGATTAAACGAAAATCGTACGATCTGGTATCATACGAGAACATTTTTCGTGCTTGTCACATCGGATGAACTGTGGCGATCGGCTCTCGAAAGCTCTGTACTATCGATCCGATTATCGTACGATCGCGTTGAAAGCAGTATTTTTCATCCGATTTTTGGATTGTGTTACGGGCCATTACTGTTGCCTTTCTATCATCTCGAACCAGTCTGCCCATTCTCTTCTCACATCAACAAGGCATTTTTGTCCACGCAAATCCGCTCACTGGAAATTTTCTCTTTTTCAGACCATTCTCTGTAAACCCTATAGATGGTTGTGCGTGAAATCCCAGTAGATCAGCAGTTTTTGAAACACCCAGACCAGCCTGTCTGGCACCAACAACCATGCCACGTTCAAAGTCACTAAAATCCCCTTTCTACCCCATCCTGATGCTCGGTTTGAATGTCAGCAAGTTGTCTTCACCACATACTGTATAGATGCTGTGAGGGGGCTAGCTCGGCAGCGGGTATGTGTGACCCCCGGGATGGGCTCCCCACCCAAAAACAGGCCCAGCAGACGGAGGTTGTGGTTTTCAAAATCAAAAAGGTGCGGTTTATTTTCTATTTACAGTGACAAAAACACAGCAAGGCAAAAAAAACAAACACAAAATAAATCCTGGTCAACTTGACCTCTGACTAAACTTACAGGTTTCCTAACTAACGACTGGGATCAGCCTAGTGCTGTCCTAGTCCCTGGTTTTAAATGTCCAAGCAAAATATAGCCACACAGGCTTTCTCTCACCGCACAGGGGTTCACTCTCCCTAGACAGTCCACACAGGTCTGCTTCCAGGCATGAGCTAACATCTAATGAAGCTGGGCTTTCTTATAGAGGCCTAAATGAGCTGACAAGGTTCAGCTGGTCTCATCAACTCCCTGTCTGCACGACGCCCAGCCCTCTCCCTAGAGGTATGAGTCATCCATGAGCCCACTAGTCTCAGCTGGGCTTATACAACTCTCCACCTAGCTGTATAAGTCGGCGTAAAGCCTGAATCTGGGCGAAATATATCTACCCCCCTGGATGCAACCAGGTGACTTTACCTTCCTGCTGTCACATACCCCCCCCTCTTGTTTTAACCTCGGGGTTGGAACACCAGCAATCAGGCATTCATGTACTCGAGACAAAGCATCCACATTCCCCATTTGAACGCCAGGGCGATGCTTTACTGTGAAGTTGAATTCCTGGAGGGCCAGGAACCACCTATTCACTCTTCTATTTGTTTCCTTGTTTTGAGCCATCCACTTTAACGGAGCGTGATCCGTAACCATGTCAAAGTGCCTACCTAGCAGGTAGTACCGAAGGGAATCTAGAGCCCACTTCACCGCTAAACACTCCTTTTCAACGGTGGCGTAATTTACCTCATGGGACTTCAACTTCCTGCTGAGGTAAATGACTGGGTGCTCTTCCCCGTTCCAGACCTGGGACAATACTGCTCCTAACCCCACATCTGACGCATCACTTTGTACGACAAAGTCTTTAGAGAAGTCGGGTGAGTACAACACTGGCTGGCTACATAAGGCTTGTTTCAAGAATTGGAATGCTGCCTCAGCCTCGGGGGTCCATTTAATCATGACCGACCCTTTCCCCTTCGTCAGGTTGGTTAGGGGCACAGCCTTAGAAGCAAAGTGGGGAATGAATCGCCGATAATACCCAGCGATTCCCAGAAAGGCTCGTACCTGCTTCTTGCTGTTGGGACGTGGCCAACTCTGGATGGCCTCGACTTTGTTGAGTTGGGGTTTTATTACTCCCCTCCCAATGGTGTACCCAAGATATTTGGCCTCCTCCTGCCCAATGGTACACTTCTTGGGGTTAGCCGTAAACCCTGCTTCCCGAACAGAGTCCAGGACTGCTTGCACTTTTGGCAGATGTGAGGCCCAATCTGTGCTATGGACAATTACGTCATCCAGGTAAGCCGCAGCATACTTCCGATGGGGCCTCAGCATCTGGTCCATTTTCCGCTGGAATGTGGCCGGCGCATTCTGTAACCCGAACGGCATTCTTTTATATTGGAACGCCCCGTCTGGGGTTACAAATGCGGTTTTCTCTTTGGCTGACTTGGCCAGGGGGATTTGCCAATACCCTTTTGTGAGGTCAAGAGTCGTCATGTATCGGGCTGTTCCCAGCCGGTCGATCAACTCATCTATACGTGGCATGGGGTAGGTGTCAAATTTTGTAACTTTGTTCAACTGACGAAAATCGTTACAAAATCGCCAGCTCCCATCCGGTTTAGGCACCAACACAATGGGACTAGACCAATCACTTTGGGACTCCTCTATCACCCCTAAGTTCAGCATTTTCTGTACTTCCTCCCGTATTGCCTCCCGTCGGGCCTCTGGGATCCGATAGGGTTTTAACTTCACCCTTTCACCGGGCGGGGTAATAATGTCATGCTCTACCCCAGATGTTTGTCCCGGCAGCTCAGAGAATACCTCCTTGTTGCGAAGCACAAATGTTCCTTCACGATGGGCATTACCTGTGCAATTCGATCTTGCATCAGGGCGACATGCTCAATCACACTCCTGTGGGGAGAACTCTCACTTTCCCAAGTTTCCTTGGCAATATCCAACAGCCCTCTTGGGTGTCTCCCATACAGTAACTCAAAGGGGGAGAATCCCGTAGAGGATTGGGGCACCTCCCTAATAGCAAACATCAAATAAGGAAGTAGACAGTCCCAATCCTTTCCATCCCTATCCACCACTTTCTTCAACATTTGTTTTAGGGTTTTGTTGAATCTTTCAACCAGCCCATCGGTTTGGGGGTGATACACAGATGTACGTAATTGCGTCACTTTGAACAATTTACACAGCTCCTTCATAACCCGGGACATAAAGGGTGTACCTTGGTCCGTAAGCAGTTCTTTACAAATACCCACCCGGCTAAAAACAAGAGATAGCTCTTTGGCTATGGTTTTGGCCGAGGTATTTCTGAGAGGGATCGCTTCTGGATAACGGGTGGCATAGTCCATTATAACCAATATGTACTGGTGCCCCCTAGCGGACTTGATTATAGGACCTACCAAATCCATTGCGATTCTCTCAAACGGGACCTCAATGATGGGTAGAGGGACCAGCGGGCTACGGAAGTGTGGCATCGGGGCCGACCTCTGACACACAGGGCAGGAGGAACAATAATTTTCTATGTCCTTCATCACCCCAGGCCAATAGAATCTCTGTAATACCCTCTCTCGGGTTTTCTCTGTCCCCAGATGACCTCCAAGAATGTGCCCATGGGCCAACTCCAACACCAACTTCCTGTAAGGTTTGGGCACCACCAGCTGCTCAACGGTTTCTTCTGCCCTTTTTGCCACCCGATACAGTAGGTCCTTCTCTACGCTGAAGTATGGGTAAGTGCAGGTATTATCTGGGTTCACTAACTCGCCATCTATTTTCACTACGTTTTCCCGTGCCTTTATTAGGGCGGGGTCTTTCAACTGTTCTGTGGCAAAGTTTTCCCTGTGAACCTCAAGATCAGAAAACTCCACAGACGGTAGGTTTTCGTCTGAGGAGGTGGGCTCCTCTCCAGTTTCTTGAGTCTCCCCTGCCAATACTGACAAGGGAAATTCGGGAGAGTCCTCACCACTCTCAGAGGAGTTCTGGCTATCATATTCCTGGTACATAGGGGCACCAGTGGGGGGCTCATGATCATCCCACAGTTCCCAGAACTTCGGAAAATCCCTTCCCACAATGGCGTCATGCGGTAACTGAGACACTAAGCCCACTGGATGAGAAAGGGTACCTTTGGGGGTCTCGAAACACACTGTAGTCACTGGATACTCTCGGGTGTCCCCATGCACACAAATAACGGCTACCTTGCTATTCCCAGAGACCTCTGTTTTAACTAACTCAGCCTTTATCAGGGTCACAAGGCTACCTGAATCCAGCAATACCACAACATTTCTACCATTAATACACATTTTGCATAAATGTTTCTCAGTTCCCCGAATGGCAGTGCATGCGACTGTCGCACACAGCGACTGACGTCTGCCCGTCAGAAAGTCACACTGCATGGGTTCCTCCAAAACCGGGCAATTTGCTGCAATATGTCCCGCTTGCCGGCAGCGGTAGCAAATGATCCTTCTTGCCGCCTCTTGAGCCGCTGATTTCCCAGGCTGTTCTCGCCAAACTTGGGGTAGAGCTCCCACCCTCTCACTCTCTCCACCCTTACCCCTTGGAATCATCTTATCCGCCCCTGGGGATGGTCTGGTCTTAGGGTGGAAAGTCCGAGTGTCTCTGGAAGAGGCCGTCAGGTTCTCTGTAGCCAAGTATTTCTCCACACGATCCACAAGACCATCGGCCGTCTCTGGGTCTCCATGGCTTACCCACTTTTGGATGGCAGTAGGAAGAGCTCTCAAAAACCGATCCATTACAACACGTTCCACAATCTTTGGTGCGGACAAAGTCTCTGGCTGTAGCCACTTTCTGCTCAGGTGAATGAGATCATACATTTGAGACCTGGGGGGTTTTCCAAGCTGGAAAGTCCAGTTATGCACACGCTGAGCCCGGACAGCCAGGGTGACACCCAGCCTTGCCAATATTTCAGCTTTTAGCATCACATAGTCTTTTGCTTGGTCAGGCTCTAGGTCATAGTAAGCTTTCTGCGATTCACCCGTTAACAGAGGAGCCACCAGTCCAGCCCACTGCTCCTCAGGCCACTTTTCTCTTTCAGCGGTCCTTTCAAATGTGGTCAAAAATACCTCTGGATCATCCTCTCCAGTCATTTTTGTCAATAAACGACTCACCCCAAAGGACGCGGTATTAGTGGGACGGCTTTCCTCACCGGTCTGCGGACGTTGCTGCATTACTGCTTCCATCTGTTGTTGTAGTCTCTGCTCTTGCTTCTGCAACAGGTCTATGAAGCGGGCCTCAGATTGCTGTTGGGCTTGTTGCTGAGCCTCCAGACTCTGTTGTAAAGTTGCAAGGCTCTGTTGATGAGCTTGCTGCTGGGCTGCAAGGCTCCTTTGCAAACCTGCATTTGTCTGCTGTTGATTGGCATTTGCTAGAGCCAGCTGTTTCAGTATCTCCTCCATGCTGGCTTAAAAAAAAACTGCCACTGGTTCTCCACCAACTGTGAGGGGGCTAGCTCGGCAGCGGGTATGTGTGACCCCCGGGATGGGCTCCCCACCCAAAAACAGGCCCAGCAGACGGAGGTTGTGGTTTTCAAAATCAAAAAGGTGCGGTTTATTTTCTATTTACAGTGACAAAAACACAGCAAGGCAAAAAAAACAAACACAAAATAAATCCTGGTCAACTTGACCTCTGACTAAACTTACAGGTTTCCTAACTAACGACTGGGATCAGCCTAGTGCTGTCCTAGTCCCTGGTTTTAAATGTCCAAGCAAAATATAGCCACACAGGCTTTCTCTCACCGCACAGGGGTTCACTCTCCCTAGACAGTCCACACAGGTCTGCTTCCAGGCATGAGCTAACATCTAATGAAGCTGGGCTTTCTTATAGAGGCCTAAATGAGCTGACAAGGTTCAGCTGGTCTCATCAACTCCCTGTCTGCACGACGCCCAGCCCTCTCCCTAGAGGTATGAGTCATCCATGAGCCCACTAGTCTCAGCTGGGCTTATACAACTCTCCACCTAGCTGTATAAGTCGGCGTAAAGCCTGAATCTGGGCGAAATATATCTACCCCCCTGGATGCAACCAGGTGACTTTACCTTCCTGCTGTCACAATGCCTAAATGCATTGAGTTGCTGCCATGTGATTGGCTGATTAGTAATTTGTGTTACCAAGCAATTGAACAAGTGTACCCAATAAAGTGGCCGGTGAGGGTTGTGGCAGTGGGACCCTGTGCTACCTAGAATATTGCTGGTTTATGCCAGATTTTGGAGAGACGGGCACGCTGATTGCACAGCTGTGTGCTGGGCTATTTTGTTGTGACCTGACTTTAAGAGCCCATTCACACAGGGACAACTTTGGATCCGACTTCAAGTCGCCCCTAGTCGCCTCAAGTCGCGCTGCATGAGAAAATCAATGTAAGTGAATAGAGCCGTCTTAATGCACACTACTGCAGTCGCTCCGACTTCAAAAAGGTTCCTGTACTATTTCAATTCGACTTCTAGGTGACTGCTAGGCGACTTGTACCCATTGATTTCAATGGAAGTCGGATCACTGTCTTAACAGAAGCAACTTTCCAGGAAGAGGACATACATTTCTCAGGCAAACCCCTCCCTCCCACAGAGCTGATTCTTGTTTGTTTTGCCACTGGAAAGCCTCCTGTCCTGGAGGCGACTTCAGTCATGTTGTAAGTCGCCCCAAGTCGCACTGTGATTCAAACTCAAGTCGTGTCCGAGTTGCCTCCCAAAGTCGCGCTGGAAGTCGTGTTGCCCCTGTGTGAATGGGGTCTAACTCAGGACCCCACTCAACAGATAGGAAGTCTGTGCAGGGGAGTCAGGTGGACTTATACTGCTCTGCAGGAGGCAGATGTAGCAGACATCCCAACCTGCAAAAAACTAATTTCAGGGAAGGTTCAAACTCATTTCAGGGAGGTGACGCTTCCGCCCCCCCCCAAATAAAATGCAGCCTTACCAGTGCCAATTAAATGCAGCTATACCAGTGCCCATGAATTGCAGCCTGATCACACAGCTGCTGGTTCTGGCTTCTGGAGCCTGAGGTCTGGCTGCTGGAGCTGGGCTGCTGGTCCTGGGGAGCCATCCCAGTCAGAGAATTCCCTAGCAGGAGGGGGTGGGCATAGGCAGAGAAAAGACTGGGAAGCCGTGATCTGCAGGCTGTAGCAATTAAAAGAAAAACTTTCCCCAGTCAAGCGGACTCTTTCCCCACTTTCGAGTGCCGCTGCGCAGTGGTCTCCTATGCGACAAGTACAGTACATGACAGTCCCGGTCTGCCCAGCAGATTGATCCAGAAGAGACCAGGACTGTCATGTACTTGTCACACCAGCAGGGCTGCTGTTAGAAATCACGGCGCCCCGTACAACCTACCTGACCGAGCCCCCTTAAAAAATATAAAAAAAAATATTTTTGCTAAAAATAAACAAAAATCATCATTAGTGGACACAAACACAACATAACTAACAAACTTATGGGGGGAACAGGAGGGTACAGTACGGCGGGGCAGGATGGCACAGTACAGGTGGAGGGCAGGAGGGCACAGTACAGCAGTTAGGAGGGTACAGTACAGGGGGCCACAGAAGAAGGGGGACAGGAAAGTACAGTACGGGCAGGGCCGGATTCCTAAAAAGGCCACCAAGGCCAGGCCTCGGGGCGGCAGTGGGTGCAGGGGTGGCGCCGCGGCAACAGGGGGGTTAAAAAATCCACAATGAAACCATACACTTTTTAAAAAACATTTATTTCTTGGACACAGGTTAGTCAGCATGCAATCAATTTTCAATTAACACTTGTCAGTACTTAATCACCTACACTTGTGGTTGGGTCATATGACCTTTTTTGGGGGTATATCATGGGAATCATTTGTACATTAGACAGCTATGATTAAACACTAAGAAAGTGTGAAACTAGTCAGCTCTAACCAGAATTTTGTGACTTGCTGTGCTGTATTTGGATTTTTGAAGATTTTACATAATAAATGCTTTTTATTGGAGTGCTGCTGTCCAGAAGACTTGATCTTTTGTTTTGCATGAAATTGCATTGCCTGCACCCTTGGCTGTTGGGAGGAGATAGTCACATGGAGGACGTCTACACCTGAGCGGTTTCTGTTTTTGTTCAGGGTGAAAAAATCCTGTCGTCCCAGCCGGTGTCCTGCCAAAAAAGGTCCCCTGGCGGATAAGGACCCCCTGTTCTGCGCAGGCGCGGCGCTCGCGCCGTACAAACCTCGAAGGAGCCGCCGAAAATAGCCGAAGATGTAGAGCTGAGAGTCCGCTCTACACGGTGCCTGCGCAATGACTATGACACATGCCACACGCTCCGGATGCTAGCGCTACTCTGCAAGGGGCGGCCTTGATTTTAGCCATAAAGTACACGTCTTAGCGGGGCGTTTTAAAACAAATGAAGGGCGGATTTTGCACTGTTGATGAGCGGATTTGCACAAACTATTTAACTCACAAAAGAGGCAGTATTTTAAAATGATGGACAGAGATAAGGGCAGGTAGTTCAATGTTGATGGCCAATTTCAATACTTGTCATAGTTTATTCTATCACAGGCCGTCCCTTGCAGAGTAGCACTAGCATCGGGAGCGTGCGGCATGTGTCATAGTCATTGCGCAGGCGCATGGGGGGGGGGGCTCAGAAGCATTGAAGGACCTGGCCTTGGGGCAGCAAAGGGAGTAAATCCGGGCCTGAGTATGGGCGGGGGGGGCAGGAGGGCACAGTACAGTGGTTAGGAGGGTACAGTCTCCTCAAGAAGAGCTGTGCAGGAAAGCTGACATTGCACATTCTGACAGGCTGCCACTGGGCTAAATCTACAAATGGAAGAACAACTCCCCCTCTACCTTCATCTCCAGAGTTTCTGGCTTTCTAGTGCTTTGCAAGTGTTAAGGAAGAACCCCAAGGCGGAGAATCTTATTACTGCTGCTGCTGGGTGGGATGTGTACTGTGCCAATCACATGGGATGAATAGGAGAGGAGGGTTAGCAGGGATTGGCCCAATACACATCCCACCCACACAAGCAGCAGCAGTAATAGGATGCTCCACTTCGGGGTTCTTCCTTAACCCTGAAAAAAATGGGGGGGGGGGGTGGAGATGGGAACCATGGGGCAAGGGAGAAGGAGGAGGGGGGGTGGAGGTGGGTAGGAATGGGTAGAGAAGAACTGCAGTGAGACTGGGGGAATTCTGGTCTGTATAGGGATAAAAAAAAGGAGGATTTGTAATAGAATGAGGGAAGGGGGTGAGGCATTTAGATGGGGGTGGAGGGGACTGGAGAGGGATAGGCATGGTGAATACTGTTGGATAGTGAGGAATAGCAACAGTATAATAAAAGCAAATAGGCTGTCTGTCAGGGAGGGGCAAAGGGTGAGATTCCATTAAAGTTGAGTTCCACCCAAAAATGAAACTTCTGCTTTTTGGAAAACCCCCCCCCCCCCTCTCTGGTGTCACGTTTGGCACCTTTCAGGGGGGAGGAGGGAGCAGATACCTGTCTAATCCAGGTATTTGCTCCTACTTCCGGGCATAGATAGACGCAGTATCCGCGGCGACCTATGCCATATCTGGCCCCTCCTCCGCTGTCTTCTGGGAGACACACAGGTCCCAGAAGACAGCAGGGACCAATGGGATTGCGCATGCGCAGTAGGGAACCAGGAAGTGAAGCAGCAAGGCTTCACTTCCTGATTCCCTTACCGAAGATGGTGGCACCTCCACCCGGAGCCGAGGGACAGATCGGCTTTGGGTGCCGACATTGCGGGTTTCCTGGACAGGTAAGTGTCCATATATTAAAAGTCAGCAGCTACGCTTTAACTAGTAAAGATTCAGTGTTGGGGGTGTGCAGGGTGGTGGATTCCAGACAGTTATAGTTTTTGTGTATGGGGGGGGGGCACACACCTGTGTGAAGGTGGGGGGGGCACACACCTGTGTGAAGGTGAAGTGTCTGCAGAGAAGAAAACTGGGAGGGACTATTGTTTGTAAAGTGTCAGGAAAAGAATGTCTGGACGGCTGGAGAAGAGGCTGAATATTAGCAGGGAGCAAGCAGCGAGGGTTAACATCTGGGAGAAGAGCAATGTGACAGGCAGAGACTTCTGTGTGAGGATTAAAGGAAAGCAGGACAAGATAGTGTCTGAGGCAGGAGGAAGATGCCTGGGAGGGAAAGAGACATTAGTCTAGCTGGACACAAGATAGTTACATTACAGAACTGACCTGTGCAAAAAGAGCCGGCCAAAGTGAGGGGAACTTTTACCACCAGAGTACTGCAGTTTTTTTTTTTAATTGCAGATCACAGGCGCACAGTCACTCCCCTCCTTGGCCGACCGACCTGAAAAAATAAAAGTACCTGTGTAGCAACCTAAGCAGTATGGGCTGTCCCCCCTCTGCCTCAGCTCGCAGCCTTACATTCACCTGTCACAGACAGAGCGGCTGTACTCCATTCGAGCTGCTCTGTCTGTCGGGTGGCTGAGTGACAGGCACAGCTGGGAGATCTCCCTGCACTTGCGGGTGTCCGGGAGCCCGCAGCCAAATGTGGGAGAATCCCACGGCTCCCGGGAGACTTGAGATGTCTGGATGTAGTCTGTGACAGAGCAGCAATGAGCTGATAGTGAGTAAGCTATAAGGCCCCTTTCACACTGAGGCGTTTTTACCGCGTTTTTGCGGTAAAAATAGCGCTGTAATAACGCCTGAAATAATCCTGCCCCAGCATTCTCAATGTGAAATCTCTGAGGGCTTTCACATTGAGGCGTTGTGCTGGCTGGGCGTTGAAAAAATTCCTGCAAACAGCTTGTTTAGAGCAACTTTAGGGCGCATAAAATAGCGCTGTAAAAACGCCTATCCCCATTGGAATGAATAGGAACCGCGGTAAAAACGCGGTAAAATCGCGGTACAAAATCTCATAATTTTTGAGCGTTTTTTCAACGCCTCAGTGTGAAAGGGGCCTTAGAGAGCTTGTAAGGTACTCTTTTGGTCTAAGGAGCAGACCTAAGGCCTAAGCTGGAGGCCTGAAGCAGCCGTGTGTCAAGAAAGTAAGCCAGGAGGCTGAAATATTCTGATTGTGCAGGATACAGTAATGGTGGAACCTCCTGCGTTGGCTCCTGATGTCTTTTGTGAACTTTTCCATTCTTTTAAATAAAAGTGGGCTACCAGGCCCTTAAAATACAGTTTTGGGCTAGTGCACTTATTAAAAAAACACACATACCGCCTGAGTCTGAGCACCCAAATCTTTCAGTGTGTACACAAGCCAAAAGTATTGGGTCACCTGCCTTTACAAGCCCATGAAATTTAATGGTATCCCAGTCTTAGTCCGTAGGGTTCACTATTGAGTTGGCCCACCCTTTGCAGCTATAATACCCTCAACTCTCCTGGGAAGGCTGTCCAAAAGGTGTAGGAGTGTGTCTATGGGAATGTTTGACCATTCTTCCAGTAGCGCATTTGTGAGGTCAGGCACTGATGTGGACGAGAAGGCCTGGCTCACAGTCTCCACTCTAATTCATCCCAAAGGTGTTCTATCGGGTTGAGGTCAGGACTCTGTGCAGGCCAGTCAAGTTCCTCCACCCCAAACTTGCTCATCCATGTCTTTATGGACTTTGCTCTGTGCACTGGTGTACAGTCATCAGGCCCGGACTGGGACAAGAAATAGGCCCGGCATTTTAAACTGGGCAGCCCAGTCCCTGGGGGGAGTAGGTCGGAGATGTGGGGCGGGGGTGGTTGGTAACCAGATATTCATCCCAAGAACCATCCCAATCCAGCAAAGAGACATCCCCAAACCAGCCAAGAGACGGCCCCAAACCAGCAAAGAGACGGCCCCAGTCCAGAAAATAGACAGCCCCATACCTGTAAAGAGACAGCCCCATACAAGTAAAGAGATGAAGATAGAAGGCCTGAAAAGGAAACAAATATAGCCATAACATGTTATGCTGCGTACACACGACCATTTTTCTCGTCTGGAAAAATGAATTTTTTTTCTCTTTGACGAGAAAAACGACCGTGTGTGGGCTTTTGGTCATTTTTCCCGACGAGAAAAACGGCATTAATCACGACGAGAAAAATTAGAACATGCTCTAATTTTTCTCGTCGTGATTCACGGCATTTTTTTCCGCGGCAGTTTTCCCATAGCGAAACACTGCCAGGGAGCCTACACACGGTCGTTTTTCTCGACCAAGAGAAAAAATTATGGGAAAAACGGCCGTGTGTAGGGGAACAAGCCGTTCCTCATTTTTCCCATCAATTTTCTCGATGGTGTTTTCACCGTCGAGAAAATCGATCGTGTGTACGCGGCATAAGAATTAGCAAGCTGCATATAATAAATGTTCGCTTTTGGGTTGAGTTCTGCTTTAAATGGAATTTCACAATTAATAAAATTTAAAGAAATTACCATCGGAGATTTAAAGAAACTAAAAAATGCAAGCAAAGTGTTTTCCAACAGCCAACATAAACATCATTATAAATGCTTGCACCTTAACACGTGTCCTCTGGTGTGAATGATTCAGAAATTCTGTAGGTCCCATTCACGCAGGCTGTCCGATCAGGTCAGCCTGTCCGTTTTTCAGGCAGAGCCGATCGGACCATCTATTCAGCCCTATGGAGCGGTGGAAGTCAGTGGACACATCTAGATGTATTCCAGGTGTGACAATTTTTTTAAATGTTTGCCATACCTGTGGGATCTCTGTAAAAGCAATAAATTGCTGTAAAAAGCTAATACAGTGAGCTCCACTAGCTTCTGGGTCCTATGTCGAGGGGCTGCCTGCATTGTGAGCACAGAATGTCGCCCGCTTGGCACAGAGCTAAACCTAAAGCCTAGTACAAAGGATGAGAAAATTAGATGAAAAATACTGCTTTCGAAGTGATGGTACCGCCTGCCAAATCCAGAAGGATGGTGGTCCTACTTACCATCCGTCTGGCATATCGGATGAAAATGGACGGGCGGTCCTTATCAACCGATCGCCCCATAGAGGAGAGCGGGACTCTGACAGGTCCGTCTCTGCACAGTGAGCGGAGACGGACCTGTCATCAACGCTGTATCCTGGCCTAGGCCAACAAGGCCCAGGCCTAGGGCAGCACTTTGCAGGGGGGCAGCACGGAAAGAGTCCCCGCCGGCTTGCGCTACACTGTTAGTGTAACGCAAGCTGCTTCTAATTTTGAGTGTCCTATTGTCCTGGACCACAAACCTTCCTCACTGTGCTACATGTTTCTGCTGCACCATTGGCATGGTTATATCTTCTTAGTCCTCTCCATAAAATTATCAGAAATTTGTGCTTAACCACTTAAGCCCCGGACCATTTCGGACCATTAGGACCAAGCCTGTTTTTGGGATTCGGCACTGCGCTGCTTTAACTGTAAATTGTGCGGACATGCAATGTTGTACCCAAATGAAATTTGCGTCCTTTTCTTCCCACAAATAGAGCTTTCTTTTAATGGTATTTGATTGCCTCTGCGATTTTTATTTTTTGCGATATAAATGGAAAAAGAACGAAAATTTTGAAAAAAAAAGATATTTTCTACTTTTTGTTATAAGAAAAATCGAATAAACTCAATTTTAGTCATACATTTAGGCCAAAATGTATTCAGCCACATGTCTTTAGTAAAAAAAATGTCAATAAGCGTATATTTATTGGTTTGCGCAAAAGTTATAGCGTTTACAAACTAGGGTACATTTTCTGAAATTTACACAGCTTTAAATTTATGACTGCCTATCTCATTTCTTGAGGTGCTAAAATGGCAGGGCAGTACAAACCCCCCCCCCCCAAATGACCCCATTTTGGAAAGTAGACACCCCAAGGAAATTGCTGAGAGGCATGTTGAGCCCATTGAATATATTTTTTTTTGTCCCAAGTGATTGAATAATGACAAAAAAAAAAAAAAAAAATTACAAAAAGTTGTCACTAAATGATATATTGCTCACACATGCCATGGTTATATGTGGAATTGCACCCCGAAATACATTCTGCTGCTTCTTCTGAGTACGGGGATACCACATGTGTGGGACTTTTTAGGAGCCTAGCCACGTACGGGACCCCGGAAACCAAGCACCGCCTTCAGGATTTCTAAGGGCGCAAATTTTTGATTTCACTCCTCACTACCTATTACAGTTTCGAAGGCCATAAAATGCCAAAATAGCACAAAACCCCCCCAAATGACCCCATTTTGGAAAGTAGACACCCCAAGCTATTTACTGAGAGGCATGTTCAGTCCATGGAATATTTTATATTTTGCCACAAGTTGCGGGAATATGACAAACTTTTTTTTTTTTGCACAAAGTTGTCACTAAATGATATATTGCTCACACATGCCATGGGCATATGTGAAATTACACCCCAAAATACATTCTGCTGCTTCTCCTGAGTACGGGGATACCACATGTGTGGGACTTTTTGGGAGCCTAGCCGCGTACGGGACCCCAAAAACCAAGCACTGCCTTCAAGGTTTCTAAGGGCATAAATTTTTGATTTCACTCCTCACTACCTATCACAGTTTTGAAGGCCATAAAATGCCAAGATGGCACAAAACCCCCCCAAATGACCCCATTTTGGAAAGTAGACACCCCAAGCTATTTGCTGAGAGGCATGTTGACCCCATTGAATATTTATTTTTTTTGTCCCAAATGATTGAATAATGACAAAAAGAAAAAAAAAAATTTACAAAAAGTTGTCACTAAATGATATATTGCTCACACATGCCATGGTTATATGTGGAATTGCACCCCAAAATACATTCTGCTGCTTTTCCTGAGTACGGGGATACCACATGTGTGGGACTTTTTGGGAGCCTAGCCGCGTACAGGGCCCCAAAAACCAAGCACTGCGAACGCTGCAGTTATGTGTGTTGTGTTTGGTAAGTGACAGTGATCGATCGATACTGCACTTGGGTGGGCTGGGCTGGGCTGGGCGGAGGGGCTAAACGCAGGCGCTAGCAGGTATCTGGGCTGATCCCGCTAACACTGCGTTTTTGGGAACCCTAAACCGCTGGGGATGCTAGTATAGATCTGATCAGATCTGATCAGATACTATACCACTAAGGGGGGTGTATGCTTTGCGCGTGGGTGTTAGCGTTACTGTCACTAACCTAACACTGCCTGGGGCGACGCAGACCCTCTCTGGCGCTAAAACCTAATTGATCTCACCCGCCGGGCGATCAGGGGGGTTAAACCTTTATTGGGTTATATACGGCGGGTGCCCTGATGCTATAAAAAGCAAACTAATCAACCAGCGTCACCCGTAACCTTTATATGGTGATCACTGGTGAAAGGGTTAACTAGGGGCAATCAGGGGGTTAAAACCTTTATTAGGTTAAATATGGGGGTACCTGACACTATATAAAAACCTGACGGGTAACCTAAATAACTAAATAACTTACTGGCTAACCAGTGACACCAGTGACGCTTATACGGCGATCACTGGTGAAAGGGTTAACTCTAGGGGCAATCAGGGGGTTAAAATAATATATGGGGGTACCTGACACTAATAAAAACCTGCGGCGAACCTAAAAAAAAATAACTGCCTATCTAAAACACCAGCGACACGAATACAGCGATCGGAAAAACAATCGCTTAGTGACGCTGAAGTTAGGGGGTGAAAGGGTTACCTGGGGGGTGATCAAGGGGTTAAACCTTTATTAGGGGGGGTTAGGGGGCTACCCTGGACCTAAAGGGGCCTAATCCTAACTGCCCTGCAACTTTTTACAATCACAGATGACACTAAATGCAGTGATCAGTAAAATAAATGATCACTGCAATCAGTGACACTGTGATTGGGGGCTTTGGGGTGACCTGGGGGGAGATCTGGGGGTGACTGGGGGGTGATTTGTGTGCCTATGTGTACCTACGTGTCAGTGGACTGTTGGTGCACTAACCTGCTTCTTCTCTGCTCGGCGCCGGGAACGGAAAGACCGCGGCGAGGGAGATGACATCACTTCCTCCAGCCTTGTTTACATCACATGAAGGAGGAAGCATTTTCATTGGCCGGGAGCGATCGCGAGGGGGGGGCGGAATCGAGCGGCCGCCCCCTCATGCCTGATCGCTCCCGAACACTTAACGGCCGCTCACTGCAGTGAAGGGGGGTCCGGATGGACCCCCCAACTGCACAAAGGCGATCACGTAGATCTACGTGATTCTGCCTGTCCGCGCCATTCTGCCGACCTAAATCGGCGGTGGGCGGTCGTTAAGTGGTTAAAGTAGAACTATAGGCAACACTTTTTCTTTTTCTTTTGGATAGAGATAGGGAGTGTTACAGCCCCTGTCAGTTTATTTTTTTACCACCCCTGTCCCATTGCAGATATTTCCCTTCACTTCCTGCCCCATAGCCAAACAGGAAGTGAGAAGAAATCTATGCAAATTAAGGGAATCCAATGCCCCCCCCCAGGCCTAAGAACTAGTGTCCCCACTCGAAAAGGGGTCGGTCTTAAACAGAAAAGGGTGTGGCCTTGACAGGAAGGGGAGGGTCATATTTAAATTAGGGGGTGCACGAGTTTAGTCAGGCCTAGGGCATAGTTGCCAACAGTCACGGATTGGCCGGGACGGTCCCGGGATTCAAACCCTTTTCCCGGATTTATTTTGTCCCGGCCAATGTCCCGGCCAATCCGATTTTTCCCGTTTTCCCCGAATTTGGACGCCGCAGGCCGCCGCCGCTAGAGGTCCACGGCTGGCGGAGACAATGTCTCGGCCGGCCGCCATGTTCAAGAAGACCAAAACACGGATGTAGTACAATAGAAAATAAAGCCGCTGCGGCGCCGCCCACACCCCGCACCTCCCCGGGGGTGGGCGGCGCCGCAGCAGCTTTATCTTCTATTGTACTACATCTGTGTTTTGGCTGGCCGGCAGGCCACCCCCCCGCCCCGCCCCGCCCCGCTGCAGGTCTGTCTGTAATGGAAAGGGGCGGGGGTCGGCAGCGCCACAGCTTAATTTTTTTTTTTTTTCAGCCACACTGTCGGCTCCGCCTCTATTTTGTTCCCCTTCGGGGAAGGGGAAACAATAATGGCTGCCGAGACAGGAGACGCCTGTGGTTAAGGGGGGACTCCACTGGGGATGCCTGTGGTAAGGGGGGACTCCGCTGGGAACGCCTGTGGTAAGGGAGGACTCCGCTGGGGACGGCTGAGGTAAGGGGGGACTCCGCTGGGGACGTCTGATGTAAGGGGGGACTCCGCTGGGGACGCCTGATGTAAGGGGGGACTCCGATGGGGACGCCTGATGTAAGGGGGGACTCCGCTGGGGACGCCTGAGGTAAGGGGGGACTCCGCTGGGGACGCCTGATGTAAGGGGGGACTCCGCTGGGGACGCCTGATGTAAGGGGGGACTCCGATGGGGACGTCTGATGTAAGGGGGGACTCCGCTGGGGACGCCTGAGGTAAGGGGGGACTCCGCTGGGGACGCCTGAGGTAAGGGGGGACTCCGCTGGGGACGCCTGAGGTAAGGGGGGACTCCGCTGGGGACACTTGATGTAAGGGGGACTCCACTGGGGACGCCTGATGTAAGGGGGGACTCCGCTGGGGACGCCTGATGTAAGGGGGGACTCCGCTGGGGACGCCTGATGTAAGGGGGGACTCTGCTGGGGACGCCTGATGTAAGGGGGACTCCTCTGGGTACACCTGATGTAAGGAAGGACTCCGCTGGGTACGCCTGAGGTAAGGAGGGACTCCTCTGGGGATGCCTGATGTAAGGAGGGACTCCGCTGGGGACGCCTGATGTAAGGAGGGACTCCTCTGGGGACACTTGATGTAAGGGGGGACTCCACTGGGGACGCCTGATGTAAGGGGGGACTCCACTGGGGACGCCTGCATAGTTACCAACAGTCCCGAATTTCCCGGGACAAGCACGATTTTTGGACCCTTGTCCCGAATTGGGCTTGTCCCGATTCGGGACAAGCCCAGTTCTTTTTGTCCCGTTTTGTCCCGGTAAATTCGGGAATGCTTTAGCTAAAAACGGCAGCGGCTACACAAAAATGGCCGCTGCCGCCACCATATTTGTTTACGTTTTCCCCTTGTGTTCAGTGCAGAGCCTGGGGCAGCCAATCGGCTTCGGATTGGCGACTCCTCCCCGCTCTCCACTGAACGCAAGGAGAGGCACAAGGAAGCAGCATGCTTCACCCGCCGCCGCCGCCGCCGCTAACGACCCTCTGCCCAGCCCCCGTGTGTCCGACAAGGAGCGGGGACACGGATGTAAGGACCGGGGCTCCACTGGCTGGGGACACTGACGCCTATCAGCACCCGGCGCCGCCGCTGCCAACAACCCTCCGCCCCGCCCCCGTGTGTCCGACGAGTGGGGACACTGATGGAAGGACCGGGGCACCGCTGGCTGGGGACACTGTGATGGTCCTGGCTCACTCCATTTGGCAGACCCCTCGGACCACCAGCACATCCTCACGCACCGCAGGTACCGTACTATTGCACTGTAGTGTAGTGGGTGGTGGGGTAATTGTAGTGTAGTGGGTGGTGGGGTAATTAGTGTAGTGTAGTGGGTGGCGGGGTAATTTAGTGTAGTGGGTGGTGGGGTAATCACAGTGTAGTGTAGTGGGTGGTGGGGTAATCACAGTGTAGTGTAGTGGGTGGCGGGGTAATCACAGTGTAGTGTAGTGGGTGGCGGGGTAATCAGTGTAGTGGGTGGCGGGGTAATCAGTGTAGTGGGTGGCGGGGTAATCATTGTAGTGGGTGGCGGGGTAATCAGTGTAGTGGGTGGCGGGGTAATCAGTGTAGTGGGTGGCGGGGTAATCAGTGTAGTGGGTGGCGGGGTAATCAGTGTAGTGGGTGGCGGGGTAATCAGTGTAGTGAGTGGCGGGGTAATCAGTGTAGTGGGTGGCGGGGTAATCAGTGTAGTGTAGTGGGTGGCGGGGTAATTAGTGTAGTGGGTGGCAGGGTAATCTGTGTAGTGTAGTGGGTGGTGGGGTAATCAGTGTGGGGTAATCAGTGTAGTGGGTGGCAGGGTAATCTGTGTAGTGTAGTGGGTGGTGGGATAATCAGTGTAGTGGGTGGCAGGGTAATCTGTGTAGTGTAGTGGGTGGCAGGGTAATCAGTGTAGTGTAGTGAGTAGCGGGGTAATCAGTGTAGTGGGTGGCGGGGTAATCAGTGTAGTGGGTGGCGGGGTAATCAGTGTAGTGGGTGGCGGGGTAATCAGTGTAGTGGGTGGCGGGGTAATCAGTGTAGTGCATAGTTGCCAAACAGTCCCGAATTTCCCGGGACAATCATGATTTTTGGACCCTTGTCCACAAGTGTGGAGGGGGCTCTGCTGGGGAGGCACCTGATGCAAGGATGGACTGCTGGGGAGGCACCTGATGCAAGGACGGACTGCTGGGGAGGCACCTGATGCAAGGACGGACTGCTGGGGAGGCCATCTGGTGGCAGGCGACGTGGCAGGTAACACGCTCAGGGCTTCCACTGATTCGGCATTATGGTGAGTTGAATGATTTCATTTTATATTATGTGACAGCAGGAAGGTAAAGTCACCTGGTTGCATCCAGGGGGGTAGATATATTTCGCCCAGATTCAGGCTTTACGCCGACTTATACAACTAGGTGGAGAGTTGTATAAGGCTAGTGGGCTCATGGATGACTCATACCTCTAGGGAGAGTGTGGGGCGTCGTGCAGACAGAGATGAGGAGACCAGCTGAACCTTGTCAGCTCATTTAGGCCTCTATAAGAACTCCCAGCTTCATTAGATGTTAGCTCATGCCTGGAACCAGACCTGTGTGGACTGTCTAGGGAGAGTGAACCCCTGTGCGGTGAGGCAAAGCCTGTGTGGCTATTTGTTTGGACCTTTACTAAACCAGGGACTTAGGGACTAGGACAGCACTAGGCTGATCCCAGTTGTTAGTTAGGAAACCTGTATGTTTAGTCAGAGGTCAACTTGACCAGGATTTATTTTGGTTATGTTTCTTTTGCTTTGCTGTGTTTTGTCACTGTAAATAGAAAATAAACCGCACCTTTTTTGATTTTGAAAACCACAACCTCCGTTTGCTGGGCCTGTTTTGTGTGGGGAGCCCATCCCGGGGGTCACACACACCCGCTGCCGAGCTAACCCCCTCACAGTTGGTGGAGAACCAGTGGCAGTTTTTTTTAAGCCAGCATGGAGGAGATACTGAAGCAGCTGGCTCTAGCAAATGCCAATCAACAGCAGACAAATGCAGGTTTGCAAAGGAGCCTTGCAGCCCAGCAGCAGACAAACGCAACTTTGCAACAGAGTCTGGAGGCTCAGCAACGAGCCCAGCAGCAATCTGAGGCCCGCTTCATAGACCTGTTGCAGAAGCAAGAGCAGAGACTACAACAACAGATGGAAGCAGTAATGCAGCAACGTCCGCAGACCAGTGAGGAAAGCCGTCCCACTAATACCGCGTCCTTTGGGGTGAGTCGTTTATTGACAAAAATGACTGGAGAGGATGATCCAGAGGTATTTTTGACCACATTTGAAAGGACCGCTGAAAGAGAAAAGTGGCCTGAGGAGCAGTGGGCTGGACTGGTGGCTCCTCTGTTAACTGGTGAATCGCAGAAAGCTTACTATGACCTAGAGCCTAACCAAGCAAAAGACTATGTGATGCTAAAAGCTGAAATATTGGCAAGGCTGGGTGTCACCCAGGCTGTCCGGGCTCAGCGTGTGCATAACTGGACTTTCCAGCTTGGAAAACCCCCCAGGTCTCAAATGTATGATCTCATTCACCTGAGCAGAAAGTGGCTACAGCCAGAGACTTTGTCCGCACCAAAGATTGTGGAACGTGTTGTAATGGATCGGTTTTTGAGAGCTCTTCCTACTGCCATCCAAAAGTGGGTAAGCCATGGAGACCCAGAGACGGCCGATGGTCTTGTGGATCGTGTGGAGAAATACTTGGCTACAGAGAACCTGACGGCCTCTTCCAGAGACACTCGGACTTTCCACCCTAAGACCAGACCATCCCCAGGGGCGGATAAGAGGATTCCAAGGGGTGAGGGTGGAGAGAGTGAGAGGGTGGGAGCTCTACCCCAAGTTTGGCGAGAACAGCCTGGGAAATCAGCGGCTCAAGAGGCGGCAAGAAGGATCGTTTGCTACCGCTGCCGGCAAGCGGGACATATTGCAGCCAATTGCCCGGTTGTGGAGGAACCCATGCAGTGTGACTTTCTGACGGGCAGACGTCGGTCGCTGTGTGCGACAGTCGCATGCACTGCCATTCGAGGAACTGAGAAACATTTATGCAAAATGTGTGTTAATGGTAGAAATGTTGTGGTATTGCTGGATTCAGGTAGCCTTGTGACCCTGATAAAGGCTGAGTTAGTTAAAACAGAGGTCTCTGGGAATAACAAGGTAGCTGTTATTTGTGTGCATGGGGACACCCGAGAGTATCCAGTGACTACAGTGTGTTTCGAGACCCCCAAAGGTACCCTCTCTCATCCGGTGGGCTTAGTATCTCAGTTACCGCATGACGCCATTGTGGGAAGGGATTTTCCGAAGTTCTGGGAACTGTGGGATGATCCTGAGCCCCTCACTGGTGCCCCTATGTACCAGGAATGTGATAGCCAGAACTCCCCTGAGAGTGGTGAGGACTCTCCGGAATTTCCCTTATCAGTATTGGCAGGGGAGACTCAAGAAACTGGAGAGGAGCCCACCTCCTCAGACGAAAACCTACCGTCTGTGGAGTTTTCTGATCTTGAGGTTCACAGGGAAAACTTTGCCACAGAACAGTTGAAAGACCCCGCCCTAATAAAGGCACGGGAAAACGTCGTGAAAATAGATGGTGAGTTAGTGAACCCAGATAATACCTGCACTTACCCATACTTCAGCGTAGAGAAGGACCTACTGTATCGGGTGGCAAAAAGGGCAGAAGAAACCGTTGAGCAGCTTGTGGTGCCCAAACCTTACAGGAAGTTGGTGTTGGAGTTGGCCCATGGGCACATTCTTGGAGGTCATCTGGGGACAGAGAAAACCCGAGAGAGGGTATTACAGAGATTCTATTGGCCGGGGGTGATGAAGGACGTAGAAAATTATTGTTCCTCCTGCCCTGTGTGTCAGAGGTTGGCCCCGATGCCACATTTCCGTAGCCCGCTGGTCCCTCTACCCATCATTGAGGTCCCGTTTGAGAGGATCGCCATGGATTTGGTAGGTCCTATAATCAAGTCCGCTAGGGGGCACCAGTACATATTAGTTATAATGGACTATGCCACCCGTTATCCCGAAGCGATCCCTCTCCGAAATACCTCGGCCAAAACCATAGCCAAAGAGCTATCTCTTGTTTTTAGCCGGGTGGGTATTTGTAAAGAACTGCTTACGGACCAAGGTACACCCTTTATGTCCCGGGTTATGAAAGAGCTGTGTAAATTGTTCAAAGTGACGCAATTGCGTACGTCTGTGTATCACCCCCAAACCGATGGGCTGGTTGAAAGATTCAACAAAACCCTAAAACAAATGTTGAAGAAAGTGGTGGATAGAGATGGAAAGGATTGGGACTGTTTACTTCCTTATTTGATGTTTGCTATTAGGGAGGTGCCCCAATCCTCTACGGGATTCTCCCCCTTTGAGTTACTGTATGGGAGACACCCAAGAGGGCTGTTGGATATTGCCAAGGAAACTTGGGAAAGTGAGAGTTCTCCCCACAGGAGTGTGATTGAGCATGTCGCCCTGATGCAAGATCGAATTGCACAGGTAATGCCCATCGTGAAGGAACATTTGGCCCAAGCGCAGTTGGCACAGCAGAGAGTGTACAACCGTGGAGCCAAGACCCGTACCTTTTCCCCGGGGGATAGGATATTGGTACTTGTCCCTACGGTTGAAAGTAAATTCCTTGCCAAATGGCAAGGCCCCTACGAGATAATGGAAAAAGTGAGCGAAGTGAATTACAAGGTCAGACAACCAGGAAGGCGAAAGCCCGAACAGATCTATCACGTTAATCTGTTGAAAGCCTGGAGGGATAGAGAGTCCCTAGTCGCAGACACTTGGTCACCAGCTCAAACTGGTTGCGTGATTCCTGAGGTTGGAATAGCAGCCACCTTGTCACAACCCCAACAACAGGAGGTTAAGGAGTTTGTGCTTCGCAACAAGGAGGTATTCTCTGAGCTGCCGGGACAAACATCTGGGGTAGAGCATGACATCATTACCCCGCCCGGTGAAAGGGTGAAGTTAAAACCCTATCGGATCCCAGAGGCTCGACGGGAGGCAATACGGGAGGAAGTACAGAAAATGCTGAACTTAGGGGTGATAGAGGAGTCCCAAAGTGATTGGTCTAGTCCCATCGTGTTGGTGCCTAAACCGGATGGGAGCTGGCGATTTTGTAACGATTTTCGTCAGTTGAACAAAGTTACAAAATTTGACACCTACCCCATGCCACGTATAGATGAGTTGATCGACCGGCTGGGAACAGCCCGATACATGACGACTCTTGACCTCACAAAAGGGTATTGGCAAATCCCCCTGGCCAAGTCGGCCAAAGAGAAAACCGCATTTGTAACCCCAGACGGGGCGTTCCAATATAAAAGAATGCCGTTCGGGTTACAGAATGCGCCGGCCACATTCCAGCGGAAAATGGACCAGATGCTGAGGCCCCATCGGAAGTATGCTGCGGCTTACCTGGATGACGTAATTGTCCATAGCACAGATTGGGCCTCACATCTGCCAAAAGTGCAAGCAGTCCTGGACTCTGTTCGGGAAGCGGGGTTTACGGCTAACCCCAAGAAGTGTACCATTGGGCAGGAGGAGGCCAAATATCTTGGGTACACCATTGGGAGGGGAGTAATAAAACCCCAACTCAACAAAGTCGAGGCCATCCAGAGTTGGCCACGTCCCAACAGCAAGAAGCAGGTACGAGCCTTTCTGGGAATCGCTGGGTATTATCGGCGATTCATTCCCCACTTTGCTTCTAAGGCTGTGCCCCTAACCAACCTGACGAAGGGGAAAGGGTCGGTCATGATTAAATGGACCCCCGAGGCTGAGGCAGCATTCCAATTCTTGAAACAAGCCTTATGTAGCCAGCCAGTGTTGTACTCACCCGACTTCTCTAAAGACTTTGTCGTACAAAGTGATGCGTCAGATGTGGGGTTAGGAGCAGTATTGTCCCAGGTCTGGAACGGGGAAGAGCACCCAGTCATTTACCTCAGCAGGAAGTTGAAGCCCCATGAGGTAAATTACGCCACCGTTGAAAAGGAGTGTTTAGCGGTGAAGTGGGCTCTAGATTCCCTTCGGTACTACCTGCTAGGTAGGCACTTTGACATGGTTACGGATCACGCTCCGTTAAAGTGGATGGCTCAAAACAAGGAAACAAATAGAAGAGTGAATAGGTGGTTCCTGGCCCTCCAGGAATTCAACTTCACAGTAAAGCATCGCCCTGGCGTTCAAATGGGGAATGTGGATGCTTTGTCTCGAGTACATGAATGCCTGATTGCTGGTGTTCCAACCCCGAGGTTAAAACAAGAGGGGGGGGTATGTGACAGCAGGAAGGTAAAGTCACCTGGTTGCATCCAGGGGGGTAGATATATTTCGCCCAGATTCAGGCTTTACGCCGACTTATACAACTAGGTGGAGAGTTGTATAAGGCTAGTGGGCTCATGGATGAATCATACCTCTAGGGAGAGTGTGGGGCGTCGTGCAGACAGAGATGAGGAGACCAGCTGAACCTTGTCAGCTCATTTAGGCCTCTATAAGAACTCCCAGCTTCATTAGATGTTAGCTCATGCCTGGAACCAGACCTGTGTGGACTGTCTAGGGAGAGTGAACCCCTGTGCGGTGAGGCAAAGCCTGTGTGGCTATTTGTTTGGACCTTTACTAAACCAGGGACTTAGGGACTAGGACAGCACTAGGCTGATCCCAGTTGTTAGTTAGGAAACCTGTATGTTTAGTCAGAGGTCAACTTGACCAGGATTTATTTTGGTTATGTTTCTTTTGCTTTGCTGTGTTTTGTCACTGTAAATAGAAAATAAACCGCACCTTTTTTGATTTTGAAAACCACAACCTCCGTTTGCTGGGCCTGTTTTGTGTGGGGAGCCCATCCCGGGGGTCACACACACCCGCTGCCGAGCTAACCCCCTCACAATTACAATGTAAAAATAGAAATAATGCACTTCAATCATCCTGACACCGTAACAACCATGGTGCCGGGATGATTGAAGCGCCAACAGGTGTTTTGGAGTATCCTTATCTGCCAATTTTGTTACACATTACTATTGTGGTGTAGGATCTGGCTTCTTTCTTTCTATTTCTTTCTCTCTCTTTCTCTCACCTCGGACTCTAGCCACACCCCTTTGAACCACGCCCATTTAAACCACACCCACTATCGTGCGTAAACCGCGCCGCATTTTTCACTACGGCATGACACGCCTACAAACGAATGCCCCGCCCCCTGATTATAGCAAGGCTCCGCCTCAATACAAAAAAAGTGTCCCAGATGTTTTTTTTGCAATGTTGGCAACTATGCTAGGGCAGCACAAAATCTAAATACACTACTGCCTGTCATCCGCCTTCTCAGTGGGGATCAACAGAGCAATCCCCGCTGAGCAAAAAGAAATCCGCCAGGCGGACTGCCTGTGGGAAAGGACCCCAACACATGTCCTCTGGTGTGAATGAGCCCCTGGGGATTCAGAAATTATGTGGGCTGCATTAAGGAAAAATAAATAACTCTAATGCCCTGTACACACGATCGGATTTCTGATGGAATAAAATCCAATGGATTTTTCCATCGGAAATCCGATGAAGCTGACTTCCATCAGTCTTGCCTACACACCATCAGTCTAAAATCCGACCATCCCAAACGCTGTGATGTAAAACACTCCGAAGAGCCGAGAAAAATTAAGTTCAATGCTTTTGAGCATGCGTCGACTTGATTCTGAGCATGCGTGGGTTTTTTCTCCGATGGAGCTCCCCACAGACGATCGGAATTTGCTATCGTTTTTTTTTCCATCGGTAAAATTTAAAACATGTTCTATTTTTTTATACCGATGGAAAAATTACCGATGGGTCCCACACACGATCGGTTTGTCCGATGAAAAAAGTGCATCGGTCTTTCTTCATCAGAGAAAACGATTGTGTGTACGCTGCATTACTAATTCCTCCATCAATGCCAACAGCACGGATGGATGACCCCCCCGCTAGGCTATTTTATTCTGACAGCCGACATTGGTGCCTGTCAGGCTCCTTCACCAACAGAGCAGTGCCTGCAGGACCATACACTGCTCAAAGTTTTGCCAATTTGAAAGATATCAGTTAAAATTTAAAGAGTGTAGTATAGGCAGCTTTAACGATCTCTGCTGGGTTAGCCCCACCTTATCAAAATTTTTGAAAAAATCTTATGCAGTTTGTTGGATCTTTGTTAGATCAGGTTAGATCAACCGTTGTTTGCGTTAGATCTCACACAGAAGAAGCAATATTAACAGTTATTTGCTGGGGGGGGGGTGCTAACCCGTCATCAGCCCCCCCTTATCAAAAAATTTACCAAACAGCTATTTTGGAAGCTATTTGTTAGATCCGGTAAGATCAAGTGGTTTTAACGTTAAATCTCACATAATTAGGGGGCTTGGCTTGGCGCATGGAGCCGTAAGATGCTGATCGCAGCAGCTCCCGGTCCCGACGGTCTTTCAGGGCATATATCTCGGCCATCACGCGATGCACAGCCACCGAATTACATCGATGGGTAAAGGCAAGCCCAAGGACCACAATAAGCCTGCCAGCGGACACCGATACGGCGACCCGAACCGGTTAATAACACGCGCTTCCGCGGCCTTCCTGAACCAGGAGAAATCCAAGATGGCGGCGGCGCCTCCGTCCCCGGCCCGCTCTGAGCCTATGGATCTGCTAAAGGTACAGTCCAGAGACCGCTCAGCTTCCTTCACTGACCTTGAGCCCCCCTCCTGTAGCCCTCATGGTTCCCATCACCTCTCACAGACATCTCTATGCTCTGGGGATGGATGGGATATGGAATCGCAGATGCGGTCCATGCATGCTTACATGCGGTCCCTACCCACCAAAACTGACTTTGAGCACTATGTGTCCCGCATGGAGCACACATATAAAAAGGAGATTTCTGAGCTAAAGAAAGATTTGGGGACTCGCATGGAGGATGTGGAAAATATTGCGGATGGCATTTGCACCACGCTGCAATCCCATGAGGAGACTCTTAACTCCCATACAGTCATGATACAGCGACTTATGTACCTTCAGGACGATATCGAGAACCGAAATCGCAGGAATAACATCAGAATCCGCGGTATACCCGAATCGGTTGAACATAAGGACCTGGCCGGCGCGGTCGCCACCATCTTTAACCAGCTTCTTCAACAACCTCAGGATTCCCCTATTGAACTGGATAGAGTGCACAGGACCTCGGGCCCGAGAAAACCTGACTCCTCTTTTACCCGTGATACGCTATGCAGAGTGCATTTTTACAAAGTTAAAGAACAAATTATGAAAGCTGCCAGCACTCAGGACTCCATTCGGCTGAATGACACCCCTGTTATGCTACTACCCGATCTCTCGCGCCAAACGCTAGCAATGAGACGCGCTCTTAAACCTCTTACATCCCTCCTGCAGGAACGGAACATCAAATATCAATGGCGATTCCCTTTCCAACTCCGGGTTCACCATGACGGTAAAACGGCCCTCTTTCGCACTCTTGGAGACTTACCACGGTTTCTGGGGGCGCTGGAACTGCCCCAAGTCGCCTTGCCTGATTGGCCCATCCCGGCCACCACCCCGGGCCTCCCTTTCCACCCACAATGGCAGAAGACCGGCAAGGGCAAACACCCCAGGGACTACCCCACGAGATCTCCAGATGACTGACTCCCCTGTGCCCTCGGATGTTAGCACACTTTCGCCCTAACTCAGGATTTGTTCTTTATGGTTGGTTACAGGACTTCCTCCCCCCCTCGCCTCTGGCTCGGGGAACTGGATGTCCAGGGTTATCTGAATAACCCGCACGTTCACTGAGTTTGGCACACACCCTCATTCCCATTTTGCCCCCATCTATGCTGTTTAAACCTAGTACCCTCCGGGTTGTACTATTAACATTTGCAAAGAGTTGAGGGATGCTCACCCTCCCTGGGTGGCTGTGCTTTCTGTTTAGGTTTATACTGTATTTTTGTTGATGGTTATGTTATCTTTCTTAATAGTTAGTGTACCCTGGCGGACCCCGGGACCGGGAGACGCTCTATGCTCTAACTGCGTTTCCCCCTTAGGACCGACAGTGCTTGAACAAGCTCTGTACCCTTCTCCTTAGTTTAAGCTATCTTTTCTTTTTTTTTTTTCTTTTTCTCTCTCAGCCTAGAAATGTTATACTTTTCATCTCATGACTCGATGCCGCCACCTGGTGGCCTATTACTTCTCTTTCCTCTACTTTCCTTACTGATCCCTATTCCCCTTGACTCTTTCCTCACACTTTCTTTCTTTCTGGAGTTGATACCTCCCTACCTTTTTGGCCCTTGTTCTTGCTCTTTTTTTCCCTCCTTCTGGACTTACCCTCCCCTCCCCTTGCTCCCTCCCTCCCTCCCCATTCTCTTCCGGACCGAGCAGACCTTGAGGCTGATGCAGATCAGATCCGATACCACTTCCCCTCAGTACTGTCATGTTGCCGCTTGACCACATTACACTCTCCTCCTTTAACTGCAGGGGCTTCAATACTCCTGAAAAGCGTAGTCAGGTCCTCTATCACTTTCACAAAATCAAAACAAAAATTTTATTGCTGCAGGAGACTCATTTTCGAGGGTCGGCCATCCCGACCCTTAAAAATCCCCACTATCATGAATGGCATCATAGCACGAATCCTTTAGCAAAATCCAAGGGAGTATCGATAGCTTTTCATAAATCTTTCCACCCAGAGGTATTAGACTCTCTTGTTGACCCACTAGGCTGGTACTTATTTCTCAAATTGAAATCTAACTCTTCTGTCTTTACAGTGACCAATGTGTACGGTCCGAACCAAGATCAAGGGGGATTTCTATCTATGGTTATAGACAAATTACTTTCCTTTGGCGGTCCTTGTTTCATCCTAGGTGGTGACCTCAACGTGGCCCTCTCCCCGGACGCGGATACTTCCTCGGGTAGGACTTCTTTATCACACACTACTCTTACACACATAAAAGCGCTCCTACACTCCGCACAATTAGTGGATGTATGGAGAATACAGCACCCTTTTGAGAGAGATTACAGCTGTTACTCCGTGGCCCACAACTCTTACAGTCGTATTGATTATTTCTTAATTTCCCAATCCCTCCTTGACACACCGCTTAAGGCTTCCCTAGGTAACATGCTCTGGTCTGACCATGCCCCCGTTCACCTCAGCCTCGCCCATCCACTGACCTCGCGCAGATCGTACTCGTGGCGCCTGAACGACAATTTATTAACGGACACCTTATGTGCCGTGGACATTGAACTGGCGATTCGCAACTTTATCCTAGATCACCGATCAGACGACACCAACCCCCTCACCAAATGGGAGGCCCTCAAATGCGTACTTAGAGGGACTCTCATTCAGCATGGTTCCCGCCTGAAGAAGGCTAGGTCAGCAGACATAACTCGACTCTTGTCTACTATACGAGCGCTTGAGACGGCACACAAACAAGACATAGACCCGGTGACTTACGTTGAACTTTCCAACGCCCGCAGAGAACTGCTCCGCCTCCTAGATGCACACTCTCTGATCGCCAGAGATAGGGGACGCAACAGACACTATATTCTAGCCAACAAATGTGGACAGCAATTAGCAAGGGTCCTCCACCCCCGACCCCACGCCGGCCCATTCAACACATTTGCACCACGATAAGCAAAAAATTAGTAATCCTAAGGACATCTCAAGCGCATTTCGCCAATATTACTCCGAGCTATACAACTTGCACCCACTGACTTCGCCGACCCAGACGGGAGACGCACGTCTGTCTGCTATGAAAGACTACATTTTGGAGACGGCACTGCCTCAGATAACCCCCGAACAGGCCACTGACTTAGAAAACCCCCTGTCAGTAGACTAATTTCTCACCGCAATCAAAGGTTTGAAATCCGGTAAATGCCCAGGTCCCGACGGGTTTTCGCCCAGGTTCTTTAAGTCTTTTGCCCAATCCCTTGCCCCGCTGTTATCATCTGCATTCAACTCTATAGATGATCTCCACCTACCTTCCAGTAATCTCCTAGCCGCAAACATCTCAGTTATACCCAAGCCAGGTAAGGACCCTTCCCAATGCGGTAGTTATCGGCCGATATCACTCCTGAACCTGGATGTTAAACTTTACGCCAAGGTTCTAGCTAACCGTCTCTCCCCCCTATTGTCCGCGATTATACATAAAGATCAAGTGGGTTTTGTCCCTGGCCGTGAGGCCAGAGACAATACCACCAAAACCATCCATTTAATATCCTATATCCAACGCCACAACCTGAAGTCCTGCCTGCTCTCTTTTGATGCGGAAAAGGCCTTCGATCGGGTCAATTGGCAGTTTCTGCGCCTTTCCTTGGAACAGTTGGGTATGGGCCCTGCTTTTATATCCCGGACTATGGCACTTTACTCACGCCCCTCAGCATCTGTCCTGGTTGATGGCTCGCCTTCCGCATCCTTTCAGATAAACAACGGCACACGCCAGAGTTGTCCCCTTTCGCCCCTACTCTTTGTCTTAGTGATAGAGCACCTAGCCCAGGCCATTAGACGTAACCCTACGATAGCGGGGATACAGACCCCCTCCGCCACACATAAGCTTTCACTATACGCTGATGATCTGCTGATTTATATCCAACAACCACACACGTCCCTCCCTTCCTTAATGAGCGAATTTCGTAGGTTTGGCACCTTTAGTAACTTCAAGTTGAATATGTCCAAAACTGAGGCCCTTAACATATCTCTTCCCAGCACAACCCTCACCCGAGTGCAAGCCAATTTCCCCTTTCAGTGGAGCAGCAGGGGTATTTCCTATCTAGGTATAACAATTTCTTCCAACCTATCACAACTCTATACTCTCAACCATATCCAATTACTAAATCAGCTACGAAGGGAGCTGGATGCTTGGAGCACCTCCTCGATGCCCTGGTTCGGCCGTATAAACACTCTGAAGATGGACACTCTGCCCAAACTGCTTTACTTGTTCCAAACTGTGCCTATCTCTATTCCTAGGAGCTTCTTCGCTTCCTTGCGTTCCATGTCCATCCGTTTCGTTTGGCACCAAGGCATGTCCCGTATCCGTCACACACTACTTACGTACCCCAAGACACGGGGAGGGGTGGGCTTACCCGATTTTGAGCTATACCACAAAGCGACGTTACTGTCCAGGGCATTGGAATGGTTCCCTCGCCCCTTCTCCAAAGCGTCTACTATGGTGGAACAGGACCTGTCGGCCCCTGACCTCCGGGCTCTGCTTTGGGGTTATGGGCAACACTTCCACTTGCTCTCTGATGCGTCCCCATTAACTATCGCTGTCCTACAGTTATGGTATAAAAAGGGAATGCTCTCTTTACTGTCCACGGATCCCTCACCACTCACGCCCTTGTTTGACCACCCTGCCCTACCCCAAGGCTGTGGTTCCCAGTCAGTGGGTCCGTACTCCCGCCCCACGTGGCCTACGGCGAGCTCCTTTGTAGACGCCACCTCGGGCGCCCCTGTAGTGCCCGGTGATCATGGGAACTGGCTTACGGCCCTCCGCATATCCTCCTTTTGCTCTGACCTCTTCGCTTCTTCCCAACTTCACAGACCCCTAACGGAATTTGAACAGCTGTGCTCTCTCTCTGAAACACCGAGACACTTGCTCTCATACATGTACACGCTACAACACGCTCTCATACATGATCAGCCTCCCTCTTACACGAGGAAGTGGTCCGCAGACCTGGGAAGGGAGTTCCCCCCAGTGGATTGGCAAAAGTCGTACCACTTTACCCACAAATCTTCAATCTCCTGTTATTCCCAGGAGAAGAACTTTAAACTCCTTTCTAGGTGGTACAGGGACCCTAAATCTCTTAATAAGATATTTCCATCTGTGCCCCCCCTGTGTTGGAGGTGCAACTCAACAGACGGCAGCTATCTACACATATGGTGGGAGTGTCCGGCCATCCAGCCCCTTTGGTCTCAGGTTTTTACCGTATACAGTCACCTATATGATAGGCCCCTAACGCCTTCCCCAGAAGTAGCTTTACTGTCCATGCTTCCCAGATCCATAGCTTCTCAGAAACACACCCTACTGCGCTTCTTCCTTTCGGCGGCGAGGCAGCTTATTCCCCAGTTTTGGAAGACTACTACTACCCCCCCCCTGTCTTTATGGGTCTCTACGGTCAACGACATCATGCGTATGGAGGATATGCTGGCCATTGATAATGTTGTTTATGATAAATTTAAGTCCTTGTGGCTCCTCTGGATCGAATACTCTACTTCAGACTCACTGAAGACTATGTTGACGCAACCAAACCGTCCCTGTAGTTCGAGCTGATTGCATCTTGTAGGTTTTGATGTGTCTTAGTCTGCTAGGTCCACCTTACCTCCCCTCTCCGTACTGTCCACCCCTTCCCTGTCTTTTCTTTTCTACCTTTTTCCCCCTCTTCTCTTTTTAGTCATATTTTTTTTATTTCAACTGGAAGTCAGATGTCCTTCTATTTGCAATGGCCTCTCATGCTTTTAGTTCAATATGTTATTGCCCTTCATGGAAAAGCAATGACTCACCTGGCCTCATTATGACCATGCTTAGTTACATATATGCAGAATTTGACCTGCTATGTTTCATTCTATGTTGTGAGCATCTGACATTTTGCTGTGCTATTCTCCTTTGCCGAAATAAACACATATTTGACTCTAAATCTCACATAATTAGAGACTTATTAAGTGATTAATGAGGCCCCCCCTTTTTCTGGCCAAAAATGATTCAGGCTAATAGATATTCGTTAGATCTGGTAAGATCAAGTGGTTTTAACATTAGATCTCATATAATTTCAGAGATATTCCACATACAAATACAGATATTAGGTGGTACATAAGGACGGGTTGGCCCCCCCTTATCAAATTTTCGGGCCAAAAATCATTCAGGCTAATAGATATTCGTTAGATCCAGTAAGATCAAGTGGTTTTAACGTTAGATCTCACATAATTTCAGAGATATTCCACATAAAAATACTGATATTAGGTGGTACATAAGGACGGGTTGGCCCCCCCTTATCAAATTTTTTGCCCAAAAATCATTCAGGCTAATAGATATTTGTTAGATCCGGTAAGATCAAGTGGTTTTAACGTTAGATCTCACATAATTTCAGAGATATTTCACATTAAAATAGAGATATTAGGTGGCACACGGAAGTGCAGTCGCTGTAAATCTGAGGGGTAGATATGAAATAAGGGGAAGCTCTGCTGATTTTATTATCCAATCATGTGCAAGCTAAAATGCTGTTTTTTATTTTCCTTGGATGTCCCCCTCGGATCTACAGCGACTGCACTTCCAAGTGCACTTTCAGTGCAATTTCAAGTGCAATTTGCACTTGTAGTGTGTAAAGTGGATTTTCCTTTCGTAAATAACCCCCAGTGTGTGTGAACAACTGCAGCTGTCATCATATACTCATCCTACAAATCTATGGCTGGCTCCAACGCTGTTTGCATGTATTGGCTCATCTGCCAGGCAGTGTGTGTCTAGGATAAGTCGTTTTACAGCATTTTGGCACCAGCTAATCAGTCAGTTTGTATGCGAGCTAATTGCTTTACTTAAAAAAAAAAAAAAGATTTTCTTATTAAAGACGTGTCCCACTTTTAGAGCCCAGAATGTTGGGATGAATATGATTGTGCATGCCCTTGTAAAGAACTTTCAGCAATGGAATTGTACTTGTGTGTTGTGACAGAGGGGTCACTTTGGACACAGGGTGAGCCAGGAAACAATGGACATTAAGAATATAGCTTGGATTGCTTGAAATTGAAATAGTAATATTAGTCCACAATATGTACTGGTTGTTTTATTCTGAACTCAACAGGTTAATTGAGAGATGTGTTACTTGCCAGTTGTGATGTAAATGAATCTAGAAGGGCGTCTGAAGACCCTTTTAGTGTGAATAGGGATAATTACCTCTATACTTGTGTGGATTGTACTCAGACAGACAGGCTACAAATCCTTTCATTGTGAGATGTGTATTGAAGGTCGTCATGTTTCTATTGTGTAAAGTCTTTTGAACTGAAAGGGGATTAGAACCTGTTGTCTCCTAACAGACGTCAAAATAATGTGTATTGGGTCTTGGTGGGTGGAGCTGGACCATTGTTCATTCAGGTTAATGCAGTATTGGATGTGTATAAAAGTTACAATGTTTTTCTTAATAAAGTCAGTCTATCCTAGAAAGATACAGAGTGCGTCTCGTTCTTTCAGAAGGATTAATTCCTATGGGAAGTAGTCGTCTGGCTGTGGAGGATCGACAGTGAATATGTGTCCAGGAGAGGGAAGAGATCTAAACGGCGTTACCCCCTTTCATATTTGGGGTGCTGTTACATGTGTAAGCCCACGTTCACACTGGGGCTGCGGGAGTGAAGCCTGCGAGTTCAGCTGAACTCGCACGATTTCACTCCCGCTGGCAGTCCCGATTTCAGCCACGATTTCAAAGACATCTGAAACAGATGTCAATGTAAATCGCGGCTGAAATCGCAAAAAGTAGTACAGAAACTACTTTTTGTAATCGGTGCAGCGCAGCAGATGCGGCGTTGCACCGATTAGGATGGTGCCATTGCCCGCAATTTGCGGCAAATTTTGCCGATTTGACATGTCAAATCGCATGTCAAATCGCACCAGTGTGAACCAGGGCTTAAACTGCTATCTGATGTCCATTGTTAGATAACACTTTGAAAAGTTTGTGTTGAAGCTAGGTGGGGGGACGAGGTCTGATAACAAGACACAGCTGTCCTTTAATTTATTCCGGTGTTCTAACATTCTGGGTCCCCTATCAGATAGTGCCCGAGTTTGACTGCGCATGTGCAATCGGAGATCATGGAGATCTCTGAGACTGAACAGCTGTTCCATCAGCTGTAGTTGGAGCATGCGCAGTTAACACAGTGCTCACTCCCGCCACTTGTTATGGCAGATGGGGGACCCATCTCGATAGAACAGCGCTGGCCGCGCTCACTGAAATACAGTAAGGGGATGCTTTTATAAAAGGGGCGGGTATGATTATAAGAGGCCGCGCTCACTTAATACAAGACATTCATGCTGCCCAGTGGTCAATAATAGACCTGTCCCTTTTCTAAAACCATCTGCCCCTTGCTGTATTGAGTGAGCCCTAGAGATCTGTAAACACGCCCCGCAGACGTGTAGTTTATTGTGAAAACCATTCTCTCAAAAATTTCTGCTCAATAATACACCTGTCCCTTTTATTTGAGTGAGCGCGGCCAGCGCTGTTCTAATATACACCCGCCCCTTTTATTTGAGTGAGCGCAGCCAGCGCTGTTCTATCGAGATGGGTCCCCCATTTCATAGAACGAGCGGCGAGAGCGAGCGCCGTGTTAACTGCGCATGCTCCAACAACAGCTGATTGAATAGATGTTTAGTTTCTGAGATTTCCGTGATATCGGACTGCGCATGCGCAGTCCAACCCGGGCACTATCTGATAGGGGACCCAGAATGATAGGACACCGGCTCCTGACAAACCTGTCATCTTCTGGAGAAGGGTAGAGGTGCAAATTAAATCTATGTCTGCTGAATAAGAACATAGACAATTAAAGTGGTGTCCAGTTGTGTTTTTCCTGCTTGTGATAAGGCAGCAATAGTTATTTATTGTTTGATACAGACAGAGGCTGACAATGAGAACAAGTGGTGAGAGCCCTACTCGCCTTCGTTAAAGCACCTCTGCCGGGTTAGCCCCCCCCCTTATCAAAAAAAATAAAATAATCTTATGCAGTTTGTTAGATCTTTGTTAGATCAGGTTAGATCAACCGTTGTTTGCGTTAGATCTCACACAGAAGAAGCAATATTAACAGTTATTTGCTGGGGGGGCTAACCCGTCATCATTTCATAAGGGGGGGCCAGCCCTCCTCATTAATCACTTAATAAGTCTCTAATTATGTGATATCTAATGTTAAAACCACTTGATCTTACCAGATCTAACGAATATCTATTAGCCTTAATGATTTTTGGCCCGAAAATTTGATAAGGGGGGGCCAACCCGTCCTTATGTACCACCTAATATCAGTATTTTTATGTGGAATATCTCTGAAATTATGTGAGATCTAATGTTAAAACCACTTGATCTTACCGGATCTAACGAATATCTATTAGCCTGAATGATGTTTGGCCAGAAAATTTGATAACGGGGGGCCAACCCGTCCTTATGTACGACCTAATATCTGTATTTGTATGTGGAATATCTCTGAAATTATGTGAGATCTAACGTTAAAACCACTTGATCTTACCGGATCTAACAAATAGCTTCCAAAATAGCTGTTTGGTCAATTTTTTGATAAGGGGGGGCTGATGACGGTTTAGCCCCCCCAGCAAATAACTGTTAATATTGCTTCTTCTGTGTGAGATCTAACGCAAACAACGGTTGATCTAACCTGATCTAGCAAATATCTAACAAACTGCATAAGATTTTTTTTAAAGTTTTGATAAGGGGGGCTAACCCGGCAGAGGTGCTTTACCGAAGGCGAGTAGGGCTCTCACTACTTGTTCTCATTGTCAGCCTCTGTCTGTTTTAAACAATAAATAACTTTCTCTTATCGTCCATGGACTGACACAGCTTCTAATACTGAAACACGTGGGTATATGTCCCTGCTCGCAGGAGAAGATCTAGGCAGAATGTTAGATGTTAGAAACATACATTCTAGAAAAAAACACAGCTGAACAGCCCCGCCCAGGGGGGCGGTCCCTCTGGACATAACCCTCCTACCTGCAGCCAGCAGCCTCAGTTTTTTTTTCTGCCTAGCAGAAGGAGAAGACGTGGCTCTCTCAGGAGCCAGTCTCCTGGAAGATTTTTATTTTTATTCCTTTGAGAATTGTATTATTTTATTTTTGAGACCTTCAATCAACTGTCGGCTGGGCAACAGGTTGGGTACAAGGTATCCTCGTAGTCTTCCCTGTCCGACCATCGAGCGTGCTGATCCTCGCCTTGTGTGCTTGAGACTCAGTTCACGAAATGCCCCATGACTCCAGGGGTGGCCGGTGGGCTTTTATGCTCCCGCGGTCCTTACAAGATTGAACAGTGCCTGCTGAATCTTTCGCGGTGGACCGGGCCAACAGCTACTCAGCAGGGATGAGCCGAACACCCCCCTGTTCGGTTCGCACCAGAACCTGCGAACAGACAAAATGTTCGTGTGAAATTTAGAACCCTATTAAATACAATGGACTCGAACGTTCGAAATCTAAAGTGTTAATTATAAAGGCTAATATGCAAGTTATTGTCCTAAAAAGTGTTTGGGGACCTGGGTCCTGCCCTAGGGGACATGAATCAATGCAAAAAAAAGTTTTAAAAACTGACGTTTTTTCGGGAGCAGTGATTTTAATAATGCTTAAAATGAAAAAATAAAAGTGAAATATTCCTTTAAATTTCGTACCTGGGGGGTGTGTACGATTTGCATGTGAAGTGGCGCATGTTTCCCGTGCTTAGAACTGTCCCTGCAAAAAATGTCATTTTTGAAAGAAAAAAAGTCATTTAAAACTGACTCGCGGCTATTAATGAATTGTCGGCTCCCGGCAATACATACAAAAGTCATTGATAAAAAAAAAAAAAAAGCGTGGGGGTTCCCCAGAATTCCATTACCAGGCCCTTCAGGTCTGGAATGGATATTAAGGGGAACCCCGCCGCAAATTTTAAAAAAAATTGACGTGGGGTTCCCCCAAATATCCATTCCAGGCCCTTCAGATCTGGCATGGATTTTAAGGGGAACTGCACCCCAAATTTAAAAAAAATGGCGTGGAGTCCCCATAAAAATCCATACCAGACCCCTTATCCGAACACGCAACCTGGCCGGCCGCAGGGGAAAAGGGGGGGACGAGAGAGCGGCCCCCCCTCCCTCCTGAACCGTACCAAGCCACATGCCCTCAACATGGGGAGGATGTCCCCATGTTGATGGGGACAAGGGCCTCATCCCCACAACCCTTGCCCGGTGGTTGTGGGGGTCTGCGGGCGGGGGGCTTATCGGAATCTGGAAGACCCCTTTAACAAAGGGGACCCCCAGATCCCGGCCCCCCATATGTGAATTGGTAAGGGGTACATTGTACCCCTACCATTTCACGAAGAAAGCGTAATTTTTTTTTTTTAAAAACACACAAACACCTTGAAAAAGTCCTTTATTTAAAAAAAAAAACACATTCCAGCGGTGAAATCCAGTGTCCCGCGGCGATCCCGATGTCCAGCGCTGTCCTTCATTGGTTGTGCCTGAGCGGACCTGATGGGGAACTCCCTCTCAGTGTTTTAAATGTATAGACCCGCCCCTTCTAAAGTTCCCCATCAGGTCCGCTCAGCGGACCAGATGCGGAACATGAGAAGGGGCGGGTCTATACATGTATTACCAAAGTGAGAGCAGTTCCCCATCAGGTCCGCCCCCTCGGTATGTCGGACCCGCCTACATCATTGGCTTGAGCGGGGAACTTCCTTCACTATGTAAATTTAAAGTACACAGTGAAGGAAGTTCCCCGCTCAAGCCAATGACGTAGGCGGGTCCGACATACCGAGGGGGCGGACCTGATGGGGAACTGCTCTCACTTTGGTAATACATGTATAGACCCGCCCTTTCTCATGTTCCGCATCTGGTCCGCTGAGCGGACCTGATGGGGAACTTTAGAAGGGGCGGGTCTATACATTTAAAATACTGAGAGGGAGTTCCCCATCAGGTCCGCTCAGGCACAACCAATGAAGGACAGCGCTGGACATCGGGATCGCCGCGGGACACTGGATTTCACCGCTGGAATGTTTTTTTTTTTTAAATAAAGGACTTTTTCAAGGTGTTTGTGTGTTTTTTTAAACTTTTTTTACGCTTTCTTAGTGAAATGGTAGGGGTACAATGTACCCCTTACCAATTCACATAGGGGGGGGCCGGGATCTGGGGGTCCCCTTTGTTAAAGGGGTCTTCCAGATTCCGATAAGCCCCCCGCCCGCAGACCCCCACAACCACCGGGCAAGGGTTGTGGGGATGAGGCCCTTGTCCCCATCAACATGGGGACATCCTCCCCATGTTGAGGGCATGTGGCCTGGTACGGTTCAGGAGGGAGGGGGGGCCGCTCTCTCGTCCCCCCCTTTTCCCCTGCGGCCGGCCAGGTTGCGTGCTCGGATAAGGGGTCTGGTATGGATTTTTAGGGGGACTCCACGCCATTTTTTTAAAAATCCATGCCAGACCTGAAGGGCCTGGTAATAGAATTCTGGGGAACCCCCACGCTTTTTTTTTTTCTTTTTATCAATGACTTTTGTATGTATTGCCGGGAGCCGACAATTCATTAATAGCCGCGAGTCAGTTTTAAATGACTTTTTTTCTTTCAAAAATGACATTTTTTGCAGGGACAGTTCTAAGCACGGGAAACATGCGCCACTTTACATGCATATCATACACACCCCCCAGGTACGAAATTTAAAGGAATATTTCACTTTTATTTTTTCATTTTAAGCATTATTAAAATCACTGCTCCCGAAAAAACGGCCGTTTTTAAAACTTCTTTTTGCATTGATACATGTCCCCTGGGGCAGGACCCGGGTCCCCAAACACTTTTTAGGACAATAACTTGCATATAAGCCTTTATAATTAGCACTTTAGATTTCTCCCATAGATTTTTCGAATTTGCCGCGAACACCCCAATTTGTTCGCTGTTCGGCGAACGGGCGAACAGGCAATGTTCGAGTCGAACATGAGTTCGACTCGAACTCGAAGCTCATCCCTACTACTCAGTACTACTCTGTGATAGGTCTGTCTGAAACACACCAGTGGGTCCCTCTGGGATGGGTAAGTAGTCTCTCCTGAATCAGGTGAGTACATGCTGGCTGTGTTTCTCTGTATGTTTTTTTTTTCCCTGTCTCCCCCCTGTTATGCTGCTCTCTGCATCCTAATTTGGCGCTGTGCTGTGTGGGGGTGCCTGGGGGGTCACTCTGGCCTGGCGGGGGGCGCTCATGACTGTATGCTGGGGCTGAGGAAACGTGGTGTGTTTGGGGGGACGCCATTAGGCGCATTGGCTGTACTTTTCTGCGCTGGGGCGGCCAACTTGCCGCGGATCAATGGCGCAGTATTACATGCGGCCGGCGGCCATTTTCTTGAAGCCGCGTGCGCTTTCACTTTCGTTTTGGCCTCTATCGCTGCGGCGGCGGCGCAAATCTCCTCACACTCTCCTCAGGCTTCACTCGCGCTGGCAGTGCGGCGCAGACAGTGGAGCTTTGCCCTTTAAGGGCGGTAGACTGTTTGGGGCCGCCCTGGATGACATCATTAAGGATGTCACAGGGGGTAAGAGCACTTTCCTTCCTCAGTCTGCTAAGGGAAAGGAGCCCTACCGTAGGCCGGACCCCTCCTTTCCAGCAAAAAATAAGTTTTTTCGTCAGTCAGAATCCGCGGGTAAGCCCTCCCAGACTGACAAAAGTGCGGCAGGTGGACAGAAGCGTCACTGGGTGCGTAAGCCGACTAAGCCGGCTCCCAAGCCCGCCACCGCATGAAGTCTTGCCCCTGCCCGACTCTGGGGTGGGGGGGCGACTTCGCAGGTTCACGGTTCGGTGGACCTCCCGGATCTCCGACCGGTGGGTGTGCGAGGTGGTCACCTTGGGGTACAGGATAGAGTTCCGTTCGTGGCCCCCAAACAGATTCTTTCCCTCAAACCTCCCTCTCCTTCCTGCCCACCGGGCAGCCCTCTTGGGGGCTGTACAGGATTTGCTCAGGTGCGGAGTAATTGTACTGGTACCGTCACAGGAGAGGTTTCAGGGGCTCTACTCGAATCTGTTTGTTGTCCCGAAAAGGGACGGGGTTCGGCCAATCCTGGACCTCAAGGCCTTGAATGCCTTTGTGAAGGTGCAAAAGTTCCGTATGGAATCCATTCGCACGGTGATCGCTACGCTCCATCAAGGGGACTTTCTGGCGTCCTTGGATATCAAGGACGCCTACTTGCATGTCCCGATCTGCGCAAGTCACCAGAAGTTTCTACGCTTTGCCATAGGCGAAGTCCACTATCAGTTTGTGGCTCTTCCCTTCGGCCTAGCATCGGCACCACGGGTTTTCACCAAGGTGCTTGCCCCGGTTCTAGCTTTGCGGAGACAGCGAGGAATTGTTATCGTGGGCTATCTGGACGATCTCCTTCTGAGGCCTCGTACACACGACCGAGTTTCTCGGCAAGAACCAGCAAGAAACTTGCTGGCAGAGATGTCTTGCCGAGAAACTCGTTCGTGTGTATGGTTTCTCGTCAAGAAAACCGACAAGTAATCTCGACGAGAAAATAGAGAACCTGCTCTCTATTTTCTCGTCGAGATTCTCGTCGGCATGTTTCTCGACGAGAAAAGTGAGTGTGTGTACACTTCGACGCATGCGCGGTAGCTTCCTAGGCATAGGTAGGGTATACCAAGATGGCGGCTACGGCATCGAATGTGACGAGCGCATGCTCGTCGTAGTCAATGACGTCACCGCGTACGCTCCATTCAAAGAACTGCGGGTTCTTTGAATCGAGCGTGTGTACACTCGGCCGGGACAAGTTTCTTGTCCAAGAATCTCGTCAAAAAAAACGACATGTTTTTTTCGACGAGAATCTCGGCCGTGTGTACGAGGCTTGAGAGCAGAAAATGGCTCAGAGTTGGAGGAAAATGTGACAATAGTCAGTCAGACCCTCCAGGACTTCGGGTGGCTCCTGAATATTCAGAAGTCGGTCCTGGTCCCAACTCAGCATTTAGAGTATCTGGGTCTGATCCTGGACACTTCGGAAGCAAAGGTGTTTCTACCCTCAGAGAAGTTACAGACACTTCAGTCGGCAGTACGGGTCCTGACGTCCCGAAAATTGTCGACAATCCGTTTCTGCATGAGAGTACTGGGACTAATGGTGGCCTCCTTCGAGGCAGTTCCGTATGCCCAATCACACACTTGGGCATTGCAGAAGGAAATCCTGTCCACTTGGGACAAGTCCCCGTTGTCATTGGATCTTCAGATTCAGGTAAGTCACTCTGTCAGGGCTTCCCTGACGTGGTGGCTGAGATCCCCAGCTCTTTGGTCCGGAAGGTCGTTCCTTCCCATCCAGTGGACGGTGGTCACGACGGACGCCAGCCTGACGGCTGGGGCGGAGTTTGGGGAGTCCTGTCAGCTCAGGGGCTCTGGACTCCGGACGAATCCCGTCTACCGATCAACGTCCTGGAATTGCGAGCGATCAGACTGTGTCTCTCCGCGTGGTCGACGAGGCTACAGGGCCGCTCGGTCAGAATCCAGTCGGACAACAACACGGCCGTGGCGTATGTCAACCATTAGGGGGGCACTCGGAGCTCGGCTGCGGCATCCGAGGTCGCCCGCATCCTAAGGTGGGTGGAAAGAAGCGTACCGGCTCTGTCGGCCGTCTACATTCCGGGTGTAGAAAACTGGCAGGCGGACTATCTGAGTCGGCAGTCATTGGACCAGGAAGAGTGGTCCTTGCACCCGGAGGTGTTTCAACTCCTTTGCCGGCAGTGGGGCACGCCGGATGTGGACCTGATGGTTTCTCGACTCAATCGCAAGGTGTCAAGGTTTGTGGCCAGGTCCAGGGACCCCTGGGCGGACGCCTCGGACACGTTAGTTGCCCCGTGGGGTCAGTATCGCTTGATATATGCTTACCCTCCGCTGCAGTTGCTTCCTCGTCTGCTGCACAGAGTAGCGGCCGAGAGCATTCCAGTGATCCTCATTGCTCCGGATTGGCCTCGGCGTCATTGGTACGCCGATCTGGTACGTCTCATCGTGGACGTCCCTTGGCAACTGCCCATGAGGGAGGACCTTCTGTCTCAAGGTCCTATCTTTCATCCTGCTTTACAGTCTCTGGTTTTAACGGCATGGCTATTGAGAGCCAGGTGCTGAAGGACCGAGCACAACTAAGGGTCAGATTTCGGCCTTGGCCATTTTCTTTCAACGACCGCTAGCAGGTCATTCCTTGTTAAGCACCTTTGTGCAGGGGGTTCGCCATGTGATTCCCCCTGCCAAGCCTCCTCTCCCTCCTTGGGATCTGAATTTGGTGCTCTCGGTTCTCCAGGAACCTCCTTTTGAAAATATCAGAGATATTACTCTCTTAACTTTGTCTCAGAAGGTGGCTTTCTTAGTGGCCATTACTTCTGTTAGACGGGTGTCTGAGTTGGCGGCCCTGTCATGCAAGTCGCCTTACCTGGTCCTCCATAAGGACAAGGCAGTGTTGCACCTGCGACCGTCTTTCCTTCCAAAGGTAGTCTCGGCTTTTCACCTTAATGAGGACATCACCCATCGCATCCCAGAGAGTTTGCGCTTCATACATTGGATGTGGTACGAGCCTTAGGGTTGTGTACCTGTCGGCTACTGCTTCCATTCGGAAGTCTGACTCACTGTTTGTGTCTGTCTTTGGTCCAAAACAGGGCCAAGCGGTGTCGTCTGCCACCGTTTCTAGGTGGATCAGACAGACCATCATACAGGCCTATGCCCTTAAGGGGCGGGCGCCTCCCTTTCCGGTTACGGCGCATTCCACCAGGGCAATTGGTGCTTCCTGGGCTTTCCGACATCAAACGTCGGTTGCACAAGTGTGCAAAGCGGCAACCTGGTCGTCCTACCATACCTTTTCTAAGTTCTATAAGGTTGATGTAGCTGCATCTTCGGATGCTTCCTTCGGCCGTAAGGTGTTGCAGGCTGCTGTTTTATGTTGCAACTCCTCAGTTGAGGAGCTCTGCTTGTTTGGAGTGAAGTTTGGGTTTTTCCTTTACTACTGCTCCCACCCTCTTTCTGATACTGCTTTGGGACGTCCCACGTGTTTCAGTATTAGAGCTGTGTCAGTCCATGGACGATAAGAGAAAATAGGATTTTTGTACTCACCGTAAAATCTGTTTCTCTGACATCCATGGACTGACACAGCACCCACCCTTCTTTTAAGGTTTGTACTACTTTGTTACGAACTGAGGCTGCTTGCTGCAGGTAGGAGGGTTATGTCCAGAGGGACCGCCCCCCCCTGGGCGGGGCTGTTCAGCTCTGTTTTTTTCTAGAATGTATGTTTCTAACATCTAACATTCTGCCTAGATCTTCTCTTGCGAGCAGGGACATATACCCACGCCTTTCAGTATTAGAAGCTTTGTCAGTCCATGGACGTCAGAGAAACGGATTTTACGGGGAGTACAAAAATCCTATTATTGCTGCCTTATCACAAGCAGGAAAAACACAACTGGACACCACTTCAATTGTCTATGTTCTTATCCAGCAGACATAGATTTAATTTGCACCTCTACCCTTCTCCAGAAGATGACAGGTTTGTCAGGAGCCGGTGTCCTATCATTCTGAGTCCCCTATCAGTGCCCGGGTTGGACTGCGCATGTGCAGTCCGATATCACGGAAATCTCCGAAACGAAACACCTGTTCAATCAGCTGTTGTTGGAGCATGCTAACGGCGCTCGCTCCCGCCGCTTGTTCTATCAAATAGGGGACCCATCTCGATAGAACAGCGCTGGCTGCGCTCACTCAAATAAAAGGGGCGGGTGTATATTAGAACAGCGCTGGCCGCGCTCACTCAAATAAAAGGGACAGTGAATTATTGAGCATACATTTTTGAGAGAATGGTTTTCACAATAAACTACACGTCTGCGGGGCGTGTTTACAGAACTCAAGGGGCGTGTTTACATAACTCTAGGGCTCACTCAATACAGCAAGGGGCAGATGGTTTTAGAAAAGGGGCGGGTCTATTATTGACCACTGGGCAGCATAAATGTCTTGTATTAGGTGAGTGCGGCCTCTTATAATCATACCCGCTCCTTTCATAAAAGCATCCCCTTACTGTATTTCAGTGAGCGCGGCCAGCGCTGTTCTATCGAGATGGGTCCCCCATCTGATATAACGAGTGGCGGGAGCGAGCACGGTGTTAACTGCGCATGCTCCAACTACAGCTGATGGAACAGCTGTTCAGTCTCAGAGATCTCTGTGATCTCCGATTGCGCATGCGTAGTCAAAGGCCCCTTTCATACAGGATGGATCAGTAATGATCCGCCCCGTGAACCTCTGCTTGCTCAGCGGGGATCGCTCCGTTGATCCCCGCTGAGCCGGCGGATGACAGGTCTGTCTCTGCACACTGTGCAGGGACCGACCTGTCAAAACACCGCTCTCCCCTATGGGGGATCGGATGGCGACGGACCGTAGAGTCCGTTGTCATCCGATCCGATCCGCAGATGGATGGAAAAGTAGGGTTTTCCTCCGTCACACTTTGGCGGATCAGAGTGGGTCGGATGTCAGCGGACATGTCACCGCTGACATCCGTGTCTCCATAGGGGTACATGGAGCATCCGTTCAGGTCCGCCTAAAAAACTGACCGTCCGTGTGAAAGAGCCAAAACTCGGGCACTATCTGATAGGGGACCCAGAATGTTAGAACGCCGGAATAAATTAAAGGACAGCTGTGTCTTGTTATCAGACATCATCCCCCCACCTAGCTTCAACACAAACTTTGCAAAGTGTTATCTAGCAATTGACATCAGATAGCAGTTTAACACACAAGTACAATTCCATTGCTGAAAGTTCTTTACAAGGGCATGCACAATTATATTCATCTCAACATTCTGGGCTTTAAAAGATTGACACGTCTTTAATAAGAAAATCTTTTTTTTTTCTTTTTTTTTTAAGTAAAGCAATTAGTCCGCATACAAACTGACTGATTAGCTGGGGCCAAAATGCTGTAAAACGACTTATCCTAGACACACACTGCCTGGCAGACGAGCCAATACATGCAAACAGCGTTGGAGCCAGCCATAGATTTGTAGGATGAGTATATGATGACAGCTGCAGTTGTTCACACACACTGGGGGTTATTTACGAAAGGCAAATCCACTTTACACACTACAAGTGCAAACTACAAGTGCAAATTGCACTTAAAATTGCACTGAAAGTGCACTTGGAAGTGCAGTCGCTGTAGATCCGAGAGGGACATGCAAGGAAAATAATAAAAAACAGCATTTTAGCTTGCACATGATTGGATAATAAAATCAGCAGCAGAGCTTCCCCTTATTTCATATCTACCCCTCAGATTTACAGCGACTGCACTTCCGTGTGCACTTTCAGTGCAATTTCAAGTGCACTTTGCACTTGTAGTGCAAAGTGAATTTGCCTTTCGTAAATCACCCCCAGTGCGTGCAAGTGGCGTTTGCAACCAACGACAAGAATCTACTGTCAATACTGTGAATGTAGCCCTATAAACTGGAAGATGGTGGAAAAACTCTTGTAGCACATCATAGGCCCTGGCAATGTAAAGCATGGAAAATACACAAAAGGGATACTTTAGAACAGAAATGACAACCTCTACAAAAAAAAAACTATCAATGAATGGCCAGCTTTAAGCCGGCCATAAATGGTTCCAATCTCAACCAGTTCAGCAGGGGCTGGTAGATTTTTCATGCGATTACTGGCAGCGTCTGTAGCTGCTAGCACAATATTCACTGTGTGCTCTCCGAGCCAGGACAGCAACCCACACTGGGAGAACACAAAAGCTTTACTGGAGGGAATTCCCCCTCAACACTAAGGCCACATACAGGGCCGCCATCAGGAATTTTGGGGCCCCTTACACAGCTTCAGGCATGGGCCCCCTGGAACAGAGGAGAACCGGGGGGTGCTGCCGCCGCAAATTGAGAAGCGGGGGGGGGCAGCCACGAATTGAGAAGCGGGGGGTTGCCATCCGGGGCCCTGGGGACCTCTGGGCCCCTTACAAAAAAATTAAAAAATAATAATAATTTAAATAAAAATAAAAATATTTTTATTAAAAAAAAATGGGGTTGCCATCCAGGGCCCTGGGGACCTCTGGGCCCCTTACAAAAAAAAAATATATATATATTTTTTTATAAAAAATACATAAAAAAGGGGGTTACCATGCAGGGCCCCGGGGACCTCCGGGCCTCTGGGCCCCTTACAATTTTTTTTTATTTTTTTTAATAAATAAAAAATATATATTTTTATAAAAAAATAAAAAAAAAGGGGGGTTGCCATCCGGGGCCCTGGGGACCACCGGGCCCCTTACAAAAAATAAATAAAAACAAATAAAATATATATATATTTTTTTTAAATAAAAAAATACACAAAAAAGGGGGGTTACCATCCAGGGCCCTGGGGACCTCCGGGCCTCTGGGGACCTCTGGGCCCCTTACAAAAAAATATATATTTTTTTTTTATAAAAAATACATAAAAAAGGGGGGTTACCATCCGGGGCCCCTTACAATTTTTTTTTATAAAAATAAAAAATATATATTTTTATAAAAAAAAAAAAAAGGGGGGGTTGCCATCCGGGGCCCTGGGGACCTCCGGGCCTCTGGGGACCTCCGGGCCCCTTACAAAAAAATAAATAAAAATAAATAAAAATACATTTTAAAAAAAATATATATATTTTTTTTAATAAAAAATACACAAAAAAGCGGAGGTTGCAATCCGGGCCCCTGGGGACCTCCGGGCCCCTTACAGGTGTACTGCCTGTACCCCCCTGATGGCAGCCCTGGCCCCATACACACTATTAAATTTTCTGCAATTTTTGTCTTCAGATTTACCAAAATCATGTAGTGCAAAAGGTCTGCCTGATTGCATACAAATTGAAACTCTTAGCCCAGGTTCACACTGGGCTGCTGGAATGAAGCCGTGCGAGTTCAGCTGAACATGCATGATTTCACATCCGCTTGTCAGTCCCGAATTCGGCTGCGATTACAGAGACATCTTTGCAGTTTCTGCACAGATGTCAATGTAAATCGCAAAAAGTAGTACAGAAACTACTGTATGAAATCGGTGCAGCGCCGCAGATGCGGCGTCGCACCGATTGGGACGGTGCCATTGCTGCCAATTGCCGCCGATTTGACATGTCAAATCGCATGTCCAAACGCACCAGTGTGAACCAGGGCAAAGTGCTAGTTACTACCAGATGCAGTTCCGTGCGCTTTTTTTCTGCACTAAGGCTGGCCATACATTATACAATTTTCTTTAGACTTACCTTAAACTATATAGTGCAAGGGCCTGCCTAATTGTATACAATTGAAAGTTTTGTTTCGTTTTAATCTCATATTATATGTTTTTTGGTAAATCTAAAGGAAAATTGTACAAGAAAATTGAACATGTATGGCCAGCCTAAGTGCTAGTTCACACCAGATGCAGTTCCGTGCAGTGTTTTCCATGTATTCCAATTCAGTGCCGGGACAAGGTCATCCTGCGCCCAGGGCAAAGATGCCAAGCTGCGCCCCCTTTCCCTTAGGGTTAGGGTGCCCCCCATCCCTGCAATAAACCATTGCACCAGGGGCAGCCGCCCCTCCTGCCCACCCCTTGTCCCAGCCCTGTTCCAATTAGTTTTGACCTAGTTCACACCAGTGCAGTCAGTTTCCGGTGCAGAAAAAAAAAGTAGAGCCTGATGCATTTTTTCTGGACAGAACTGTACTGGAACCTAGCAAATTGTATCAAAAACAGCTTATCCGGAATCCATTTTTGTGGTGTGAACTGGCCCTAAAAATGCATGCACAGTGTTTTCCATGTATTTCAATGGCTCTAGTTCACACCACGCAGTCAGTTCCAGGTGCAGAAACTGACCTGAAACTGACTGCGTGGTGTGAACTTGAGCCATTGAAATACATGGAAAACACTGCATGCATTTTTAGTGCAGAAAAAAAAAATAAAAAAAAAAATCGCACAAAACTGCATCTGGTGTAAATTGGCTCTGAGGTCCACTCTAAGACCCCTTTCACACTGGGTCGCTTTGCAGGCGCTATAATGCTAAAAATAGCACCTGCAAAGCGACCTGAAACAGCCACAGCTGGCTTTCACACTGGAGCGGTGCGCTAGCAGGACGATAAAAAAAGTCCTGCTAGCAGCATCTTTGGAGTGGTGACCACCGCTCCTGCTCATTGAAATCAATGGGGCCCCGCGGTTATACCGCCTCTGCAGAGGCGTTTTACGGTGGTTTTAACCCTTTCTTGGCCACTAGCGGGGGGGAGTAAAAGCGCCCCGCTAGCGGCCAAATAGCGCCGCACAATTTACTGTAAAGCGCCGCTAAAAATAGCGGCAATTTACCGCCGACACCGCCCCCACCCCAGAATGACAGGGGCCTAAGTAGCTGATCATTGTTGATAATACCTGTACACTTGTGTAGAGGTAGCAATGGATTGGTGAATGGCCTGCATGCAAATGTCTGCGTTATGGGCGGCTAACCTGCACACCTGTCAAATTAGGATGCACAGCTGTGTCCCTGTAGATTGACATGGGCGGCTTGTACTCAGCACCTGACAGCTCCAGCAACATAGGGCTCTTTCACACGGAGGTCCGTTCAGGTCCGCCTGTCAGTTTTTTAGGCGGACCTGAAACGGATCCTCCATGTAGCCCTATGGAGGCACGGATGTCAGCGGAGACATGTCCGCTGACATCCGCTTCGCTCCGCTCCGAAAAAGTGTGACGGAGGAAAATCCTATTTTTCCTTCAGTCTGCGGAGCGGATCGGATTACAACGGACTCTACGGTCCGTCGTCATCCGATTCCCCATAGGGGAGAGCGGCGCTCTGACAGGGCGGTCCCTGCACAGTGTGCGGGGACCGCCCAGTCATCCGTCGGCTCAACGGGGATCAACGGAGCGATCCCCGCTGAGCAAGCGGAGCTTCACGGATCTGCCCCGTGTGAAAGAGGCCATATACAGCATATTCATGGTGTGTAGGTCATGGGGTTTGTGTGGATGAGGCGGGTTGCCACCTCATCCCTTTAAACCCGAACACATATTAATTACACAGGTCCTGTGGCTGATTAAGGTGATAATTAAACTCACTTGGGGCCTTATCTGCATTAAATTAGCCTCAGAATCTGTGCAATTCAAAGGTGTTCGGGTTTAAAGGGATGAGGTGGCAACTTTAGGCCTATGGCTGGGTACACACTATACAACTTTATTTACTGTATTTATTGTCGTATAACACTCACTTTTTTACCCTGAAAATAGAGGGTAAACTGTGCCTGCGTGTTATACGCAGGGGGCTGTGAAAGTTTTTTTTCCTGAAACTTCCCTCTAAAAGTTAGGGTGCGTGTTATACGTCTGTGCATGTTATACGCCGATAAATACAGTAATTAAAAGAGTTTAGGTTTGACCTCATATAATTTAGGTAAGTCTAAAGCAGGCCATACACGGTCGAATTTTGAACAAATTTTCTTTTCAAAATCAGAATCAGAAAGTTTTTTTTGTGATTCGATGATGCCACCATTGATTTTCGAAATTCGGCCCGACCAAACCTTCATGTTGCCGGGAATATTCTTTTCTCTCCGGGAATATTCTTTTCTCTCCGGGAATATTCGTTTCTCTCTGGGAATATTCTTTTCTTGCACATTTTTTTTTTCTATTACATTTCTCGCACGATTCTCCCATCATTGATCAGAAAATCGTTTGTTTTTAAAAAAATTTCCAACATGTCGGATTCCTCAAATTTGATTGCCGCACGAAAATCGGCTGTTGCTGCAGCCCACTAACGGTGCGAAATTCATACGAAAATTATTTGATACGATTTTCGAAAGAAAATTCTTTCGAAATTCGAACCGTGTATGGCCGCCTTAAAGGAAAAAATCTGAAGAAAGTTGTATAGTGTGTATCCAGCTTAAGGCCGGGTTCATACCACATGCGGTCCAGTGCGGGGTTTTTTTCTGCATCAAAAATGCATGGAATGTAGATTATATAGCTTTTAATGGCATAGTTTACACCAGTGCTTGCAGTTCTAGTTCCAGAAAAAAAAAAAAAGTAGAACATACTGCATTTTGTCTGCACTGGACCGCTGTAAAATGCACCAAAAACGCACTGGGACATACATGCACTTTATTTAGAGCCCTTTCACACTGGCAGCGCCCGAAAAACGCCGCTAAAACTTTACCAGCGTTTTTTGGGCGCTAGCGGGGCGCTTTTAACCCCTAGTGGCCGAATAAAGGGTTAAAAGCACCCACAAAGCGCCGCTGCTGAGGCGCTTTGGCGGCACTGCCGATTGATTTCAATGGGAAGGGGCGCTTTAAGAGTGCTCCTAAAGCGCCTCAAAGAAGCTGCTTGCAGGACTTTTTTTGACGTCCTGCCAGCGCAGTGCCCCAGTGTGAGAGCACTCGGGCTTTCACATTGGGATTGCAGATGAGGCTTTTTTCAGGCGCTTTACAGGTAGGGTTGCCACTTGTTCGGGATTCACCTGGACAGTCCAGGTTTTGAATCATATGTCCGGGTTTCTGTTCGTCTGAAACCCGGACACATTATTCAGACTTGACTGTGGCTCCCCATGCTCCAGGGGCCCGTGCAGCCTCCCGGTCACTCCTGGATAGGAGACGTGGTGTGGGGCATTACTACTTTCCTTGGGCACCCAAAGGTGTCTCAGATTGTTTACAATGCTATAGTGTATACTACAAAAAAAATTGCTGTTTGTCGCTAAAGTGTTCGGGTTTGGATAGAACAAAAGGTGGCAACCCTATTTACAGGTGCTATTTGTAGCGCTAAAGCACCTGAAAAATGCTTTCAGAGTGAAAGGGGTCTTAAGGTTCAGAAAAAAAGGGGGGATGCACTGGACTGCATCAAAACCACACTGGAACGCAATAAAAACGCGCATGCAGAAAAGCATCTGGAACGCATCCGAACTGTGTTTTTATGATTTAAACTAGCCCTAAGGCCGGGTTCACACAGGTCCGGTTGCGGTTTGCAGTCCGGTGTCCTGTGCGTTTGTGTTCACCAGTTCAGGTGCGATTCAGGTGCAAATTTTTCCCTGAACTAGACCCAAAAACACACAGAACGCTGTGTAAATTGACACCACAACCGCCCTGCACACGTGTAAACCGGCTCCATTGAAAGCCGGTCACACTCACATGTTATGCGAATTGGATGCAGTGTAAAGATGGTCACCAGTCATCTCTATGACCGTCGGAGGCCCGGGCGAGATGTGATGACGTCACGCCCGGGTCCTCAGATGTAAACAAAGCCGCCATTGCGGCTAGTAAGTATGAGATCGGTGAAATTTTTTTCACGATCTCATGCTTTCCAGCCTGGAGGAGAGATGTGGGGTCTTATTGACCCCGCATCTCTCCATAAAGAGGACCTGTCACACACATTCCTATTACAAGGGATGTTTACATTCCTTGTAATAGGAATAAAAGTGATCAAAAAAAAAGTGTAAAAAAAAAAAAAAAAAAAATCAAATTTTTTTTTAAAACGCCCCTGTCCCCAATAGCTCGCGCTCAGAAGCGAACGCACACGTAAGTCACGCCCACATATGTAAACGCCGTTCAAACCACATATGTGAGGTATCGCCGTGTGCGTTAGAGCGTGTGCAACAATTCTAGCACTAGACCTCCTCTGTAACTCTAACCTGGTAACCTGTAAAAAAATTCAAAGCGTCGCCTATGGAGATTTTTAAGTACCGAAGTTTGGCATCATTCCATGAGCGTGCGCAATTTTAAAGCGTGACATGTTAGGTATCTTTTTACTCGGCGTAACATAAGCTTTCATATTTTACAAAAAAATTGGGCTAACTTTACTGTTTTGTTATTTTTTAATTCATGAAACCATTTTTTTTACCAAAAAAAGGCGTTTGAAAAATTATTGCGCAAATACCATGCAAGATAAAAAGTTTCAACAACCGTCATTTTATTCCCTAGGGTGTCTGCTAAAAAAAACATATATAATGTTTGTGGGTTCTGAGTAATTTTCTAGCAAAAGAATGATGATTTGTACATGTAGGATAGAAGTGCCAGAATAGGCCCGGTATGGAAGTGGTATAAAAAGCCCTGTATGGAAGTGGTTAAAGGGGTTGTAAATCTTCCTGTTTTTTCACCTTAATGCAGCCTATGCATTTCATTACGATGAAAAAACACCTGATAATTACCAGCCCCCTGTTTTACTTACCTGAGCCCTCGAAAGTCCCGTGGCGAGAAAGCGCTGGATCTCAGCTCAGGCTTCTCGGCTCTTCATTGGATAGATTGATAGCAGTGCAGCCATTGGCTCCCGCTGCAGTCAATCAACTCCAATGACGCGGGCGCCGGGGCCGAGTCCGGCATTTGTGTCTATGGACACAAATGCTGGACTCGGGAGCGCACTCGCAACGTAAACACCTTGAGAGCGCTTCCCAGAGTGGGGTTATCTGATGCGGGGAGGAGCCGAGAGAGCCCCCGAGGGACCCAAGAAGACGGCGTTCGGGGCCACTCTGTGCAAAATGAACTGCATAGTGAGTAAGTATGACATTTTTTTTAATTTTTTTTTTTATTCAAACCTTTAGTATCACTTTAACTTAATAATGACACCTGTTGCAGGTCTCAAAGGCAGTGCATTTTGAACACGATTCGGGAAACATTCATGGTTTGCGTGTTTCTAGTAGAATCCGGGGTTTCAAATGTGAAGAGGGGCCATTGAAAACAAGGGGATTTCTATGTTTCTAATGTTGTCATGCTCAGCTACAAAAGCACCAGGTGCAAAGCGGGCCTCAGGCCCCTTTCACATTTGTGCGACTTGGGACTGCAAAGTCGCATGACAAGTTGTACCCCATGATTTCCAATGCGTACCGTCCATATCTGTGCAACTTTAAAGTAGTCCCTGCACTACTTTGGTCTGACTTTGATGCGACTTGAGGTCCATAGACACAGGCATTGCCTCAGGTCACACAGGTGTGTATGGAGTCTTAGGCTGGAGTCACACAGGTGTGTATGGAGTCTTAGGCTGGAGTCACACAGGTGTGTATGGGGTCTTAGGCTGGAGTCACACAGGTGTTTATGGAGTCTTAGGCTGGAGTCACACAGGTGTGTATGGAGTCTTAGGCTGGAGTCACACAGGTGTGTATGGGGTCTTAGGCTGGAGTCACACAGGTGTGTATGGGGACTTAGGCTGGAGTCACACAGGTGTGTATGGGGTCTCAGGCTGGAGTCACACAGGTGTGTATGGGGTCTTAGGATGGAATCACACAGGTCCGGCTGGAGTCACACAGGTGTGTATGGGGTCTTAGGCTGGAGTCACACAGGTGTGTATGAGGTCTTAGGCTGGAGTCACACAGGTCCGGCTGGAGTCACACAGGTGTGTATGGGGACTTAGGCTGGAGTCACACAGGTGTGTATGGGGTCTTAGGCTGGAGTCACACAGGTGTGTATGGGGTCTTAATATACAAACAATATTTGCGCTACTAACACATATAAGCAGCTACAATGCCTGTGAAGAAAAGCAGAAACAAACAACATACAAAAAATGTAGCGCTATGCATAAAAAATGACATAAACATATGACACTCAAGTGTGGTGCTCAAGGTGAATGAGTCTTGAAAAGTCTATATAAATAAATTCAAAATACAGTGAAAATAGTGTTGAAAGAGTCTCTGATGACAATTCAAAAATGATGGTGAAGCTCCCGAATAAATGGTGACTTTCAAAAAACCAAGTGACTGTGACGTGACCACCACCACAAGAAAGGGAGGCTTACCGAATTGAGTGGACCCAATAAATGTACGTCTACAGGGTCAACTGAGGCTTGATATGTATAAATATCCGTCAGTAGGAAGATCAGCCTACTGACCGTGCTGGGGGCCCTTCTACCGTGGACCAGGGGTCCCATTGTGAGCCATTCAACTATCCAATTGGGCTTGGAGATTTGGTGTTTATTTGATCCTGGATCTTGGATATATATATGTGTGCAACGCCAGCTGGGACCCTACACCCACGGATATATACAGGTCCTTCTCAAAAAATTTGCATATTGTGATAAAGTTCATTATTTTCTGTAATGTACTGATAAACATTAGACTTTCATATATTTTAGATTCATTACACACAACTGAAGTAGTTCAAGCCTTTTCTTGTTTTAATATTGATGATTTTGGCATACAGCTCATGAAAACCCAAAAATCCTATCTCAAAAAATTAGCATATTTCATCCGACCAATAAAAGAAAAGTGTTTTTAATACAAAAAAAGTCAACCTTCAAATAATTATGTTCAGTTATGCACTCAATACTTGGTCGGGAATCCTTTTGCAGAAATGACTGCTTCAATGCGGCGTGGCATGGAGGCAACCAGCCTGTGGCACTGCTGAGGTGTTATGGAGGCCCAGGATGCTTCGATAGCGGCCTTAAGCTCATCCAGAGTGTTGGGTCTTGCGTCTCTCAACTTTCTCTTCCCAATATCCCACAGATTCTCTCTGGGGTTCAGGTCAGGAGAGTTGGCAGGCCAATTGAGCACAGTAATACCATGGTCAGTAAACCATTTACCAGTGGTTTTGGCACTGTGAGCAGGTGCCAGGTCGTGCTGAAAAATAAAATCTTCATCTCCATAAAGCTGTTCAGCAGATGGAAGCATGAAGTGCTCCAAAGTCTCCTGATAGCTAGCTGCATTGACCCTGCCCTTGATAAAACACAGTGGACCAACACCAGCAGCTGACATGGCACCCCAGACCATCACTGACTGTGGGTACTTGACACTGGACTTCAGGCATTTTGGCATTTCCCTCTCCCCAGTCTTCCTCCAGACTCTGGCACCTTGATTTCCGAATGACATGCAAAATTTGCTTTCATCCGAAAAAAGTACTTTGGACCACTGAGCAACAGTCCAGTGCTCTGTAGCCCAGGTCAGGCGCTTCTGCCGCTGTTTCTGGTTCAAAAGTGGCTTGACCTGGGGAATGCGGCACCTGTAGCCCATTTCCTGCACACGCCTGTTCACGGTGGCTCTGGATGTTTCTACTCCAGACTCAGTCCACTGCTTCCGCAGGTCCTCCAAGGTCTGGAATCGGTCCTTCTCCACAATCTTCTTCAGGGTCCGGTCACCTCTTCTCGTTGTGCAGCGTTTTCTGCCACACTTTTTCCTTCCCACAGACTTCCCACTGAGGTGCCTTGATACAGCACTCTGGGAACAGCCTATTCGTTCAGAAATTTCTTTCTGTGTCTTACCCTCTTGCTTGAGGGTGTCAATGATGGCCTTCTGGACAGAAGTCAGGTCGGCAGTCTTACCCATGATTGCGGTTTTGAGTAATGAACCAGGCTGGGAGTTTTTAAAAGCCTCAGGAATCTTTTGCAGGTGTTTAGAGTTAATTAGTTGATTCAGATGATTAGGTTAATAGCTTGTTTAGAGAACCTTGTCATGATATGCTAATTTTTTGAGATAGGAATTTTGGGTTGTCATGAGCTGTATGCCAAAATCATCAATATTAAAACAAGAAAAGGCTTGAACTACTTCAGTTGTGTGTAATGAATCTAAAATATATGAAAGTCTAATGTTTATCAGTACATTACAGAAAATAATGAACTTTATCACAATATGCTAATTTTTTGAGAAGGACCTGTATACATATCAAGCCTCAGTTGACCCTGTAGACGTACGTTTATTGGGTCCACTCAATTCGGTAAGCCTCCCTTTCTTGTGGTGGTGGTTACGTCACAGTCACTTGGTTTTTTGAAAGTCACCATTTATTCGGGAGCTTCACCATCATTTTTGAATTGTCATCAGAGACTCTTTCAACACTATTTTCACTGTATTTTGAATTCATTTATATAGACTTTTCAAGACTCATTCACCTTGAGCACCACACTTGGGTGTCATATGTTTATGTCATTTTTTATGCATAGCGCTACATTTTTTGTATAGTGTATGGGGTCTTAGGCTGGAGTCACACAGGTGTGTATGAGGTCTTAAGCTGGAGTCACACAGGTCCGGCTGGAGTCACACAGGTGTGTATGGGGTCTTAGGCTGGAGTCACACAGGTCCAGCTGGAGTCACACAGGTGTGTATGGGGTCTTAGGCTGGAGTCACACAGGTGTGTATGGGGTCTTAGGCTGGAGTCACACAGGTGTGTATGGGGTCTTAGGCTGGAGTCACACAGGTGTGTATGGGGTCTTAGGCTGGAGTCACACAGGTCCAGCTGGAGTCACACAGGTGTGTATGGGGTCTTAGGCTGGAGTCACACAGGTGTGTATGAGGTCTTAGCCTGGAGTCACACAGGTCCAGCTGGAGTCACACAGGTGTGTATGGGGTCTTAGGCTGGAGTCACACAGGTGTGTATGAGGTCTTAGCCTGGAGTCACACAGGTCTGGCTGGAGTCACACGGGTGTGTATGAGGTCTTAGCCTGGAGTCACACAGGTCCGGCTGGAGTCACACAGGTGTGTATGGGGTCTTAGGCTGGAGTCACACAGGTGTGTATGAGGTCTTAGCCTGGAGTCACACAGGTCCAGCTGGAGTCACACAGGTGTGTATGAGGTCTTAGCCTGCAGTCACACAGGTCCGGCTGGAGTCACACAGGTGTGTATGGGGTCTTAGCCTGGAGTCACACAGGTCCGGCTGGAGTCACACAGGTGTGTATGAGGTCTTAGCCTGGAGTCACACAGGTCCGGCTGGAGTCACACAGGTGTGTATGAGGTCTTAGTCTGGAGTCACACAGGTCCGGCTGGAGTCACACAGGTGTGTATGGGGTCTTAGGCGGGAGTCACACAGGTCCGGCTGGAGTCACACAGGTGTGTATGGGGTCTTAGGCTGGAGTCACACAGGTGTGTATGAGGTCTTAGCCTGGAGTCACACAGGTCCGGCTGGAGTCACACAGGTGTGTATGGGGTCTTAGGCTGGAGTCACACAGGTGTGTATGAGGTCTTAGCCTGGAGTCACACAGGTCCGGCTGGAGTCACACAGGTGTGTATGGGGTCTTAGGCTAGAGTCACACAGGTCCGGCTGGAGTCACACAGGTGTGTATGGGGTCTTAGGCTGGAGTCACACAGGTCCGGCTGGAGTCACACAGGTGTGTATGGGGTCTTAGGCTGGAGTCACACAGGTGTGTATGGGGTCTTAGGCTGGAGTCACACAGGTCAGGCTGGAGTCACACAGGTGTGTATGGGGTCTTAGGCTGGAGTCACACAGGTCCGGCTGGAGTCACACAGGTGTGTATGGGGTCTTAGGCTGGAGTCACACAGGTGTGTATGAGGTTTTAGCCTGGAGTCACACAGGTCAGGCTGGAGTCGCACAGGTGTGTATGGGGTCTTAGGCTGGAGTCACACAGGTCCGGCTGGAGTCACACAGGTGTGTATGAGGTCTTAGCCTGGAGTCACACAGGTCCGGCTGGAGTCACACAGGTGTGTATGGGGTCTTAGGCTGGAGTCACACAGGTGTGTATGGGGTCTTAGGCTGGAGTCACACAGGTCCGGCTGGAGTCACACAGGTGTGTATGGGGTCTTAGGCTGGAGTCACACAGGTGTGTATGGGGTCTTAGGCGGGAGTCACACAGGTCCGGCTGGAGTCACACAGGTGTGTATGGGGTCTTAGGCTGGAGTCACACAGGTGTGTATGAGGTCTTAGCCTGGAGTCACACAGGTCCGGCTGGAGTCACACAGGTGTGTATGGGGTCTTAGGCTGGAGTCACACAGGTGTGTATGAGGTCTTAGCCTGGAGTCACACAAGTCCGGCTGGAGTCACACAGGTGTGTATGGGGTCTTAGGCTGGAGTCACACAGGTCCGGCTGGAGTCACACAGGTGTGTATGGGGTCTTAGGCTGGAGTCACACAGGTCCGGCTGGAGTCACACAGGTGTGTATGGGGTCTTAGGCTGGAGTCACACAGGTGTGTATGAGGTCTTAGCCTGGAGTCACACAGGTCAGGCTGGAGTCACACAGGTGTGTATGGGGTCTTAGGCTGGAGTCACACAGGTCCGGCTGGAGTCACACAGGTGTGTATGGGGTCTTAGGCTGGAGTCACACAGGTGTGTATGAGGTTTTAGCCTGGAGTCACACAGGTCAGGCTGGAGTCGCACAGGTGTGTATGGGGTCTTAGGCTGGAGTCACACAGGTCCGGCTGGAGTCACACAGGTGTGTATGAGGTCTTAGCCTGGAGTCACACAGGTCCGGCTGGAGTCACACAGGTGTGTATGGGGTCTTAGGCTGGAGTCACACAGGTGTGTATGGGGTCTTAGGCTGGAGTCACACAGGTTCGGTTGCAGTTTGCAGTCCAGAGTCCGGTGCGGTTCTGTTCACCGGTTCAGGTGCAAATTTTTCCCTGAATTCACACCTAAACCGGAACCAAAAAATGCACAGGACCCGTTTCAAACCTGCCCCGTGACCGCCCTAGACTTGTGTGAACCGACTCCAATGAAAGCCGGTCACATTCACATTATGCGAATAAGACGCGGTTAAAAATGCATCCAATTCGCATAAATGCGAACCCAGGCTGAGGCTTACAAACTATCATCTCCTGAAAGCAAAAATCATTCATCTCCAAAATGTATTTTTTGGGTTTAAAGAACTAAAAAAACACAAAGTATGTCACGCTCCCCAGTCATGCGGCCATGTCAGCCACGTGATTTATATCTACCCTGCCAGGTAGAAATTCAACTATCTATCCATAGTAACCCCTCCCAGGGCGGGAAAGTGCAAAGCCGTGATTGGGTAAGGGCTGTGAGTGCCACCCTTCCGTCCAAGTCTACTTTAGAGGGCCGGAGTCGTTTGTCCCGCCCCGTACACGCCCCTCTAACTGCTCTTCTTGTGAGGAGGTCAGTCCCCGGCGGCGTCTGTGAGGAGAAGACGTATGACAGGTGAGTGCGGAGCACCGGACTATGTGGGCGCCATATATATATATATATATATATATATATATATATATATATATATATATATATATGTGTGTTCCTTTACCAAGTTATATTATTTAGTGTTCTTAATGGGACTTGCATTACGGTCAGTGCTTGGCAGGGTTGCGAGGTAATATTTCGGGGTTGTCATGGGCCGGGAGCGGCTGGTAATGTCGGTCGGGTTGGGGGTTGTGCGGAGTTCCAATTCGTCGCCTGCCGCGTGTCTGCCCTTTCTATCACGTTGTATGGGGTTCCATGACGGTAAGCGGCCATCACCTCCCCGGGCCTGTCCGCATGGGATCCCCGGGGATCAGTGACGTCTTCATTACACCACTTTCTATACAAGTTCCAAGGTTGATCCGGGAGGTCCATGGGGAGTCTATATGGAGGAAATCAGTAAAAGGAGACATTGCAGGTGCTGATAAAAATCACCTTTTCACATAAATGGATGTTTGTATTATCACCTCTCTCTTTCTATTGGTTCTCTGCTTCACACCGCTTGTATATTTATGTTTTGTAACGCATAAAAATGTAAAAAAAAATACATTTAGGGGAACTTTTAAAATGGCACTTTGAGTGGCGTGTCTGTTTTTAAGAATTTTTTTTTTTTTTTTTAGTTTAACTAATTGCTGACTAGAGCCTTTTCTGACATTTGTTGCTTACAAGTTACAAATCTAATTTCACTTATCGTCCATGGACTGACACAGCTGGATACTGTAAACGTGTGGGTATATGTCCCTTCTTGCAGGAGAAGATCTAGGCAGAATGTTAGATGTTAGAAACATACATTCTAGAACAAACCAGAGCTGCCCTGCCCAGGGGGGTGGTCCCTCTGGACATTACCCTCCCACCTGTAGCCTCAGTTTTTTTTTCCTGCCTAGCAGAAGATGTGGCTCTCTCAGGAGCCAGTCTCCTGGAAGATTTTAGTTTTACATTTTTTATTCCTTTTGGGAATTTTATTTTTGAGACCTTCAATCAACTGTCGGCTGGGCAACAGGTTGGGTACAAGATATCCTCGTAGTCTTCCCTGTCTGACCATCGAACGTGCTGATCCTCGCCTTGTGTGCATGAGACTCAGTTCACCACAGGCCCCATGACTCCAGGGGTGGCCGGGTTTGCTTTCATGCTCCCACGGTCCTCTCAAGACTGAACAGTTCCTGACTGACTGTATCTTTTGCGGTGGACCGGGCCGACAGCTACTCAGTACTGCACTGTGATAGTCCTGTCGGAAACACACCAGTGGGTCCCTCGGGACGGGTAAGTAGTCTCTCCTGCCTGCAGGTGAGTACAAAAGGCTGTGTTTCTCTGTGGGGGATTTTCCCTGTCTCCCCCTGTATTTCATTGTCACTCTCTGTCACCATTGCTGGCGCTGTGCTGTGTGGGGTGCCTGGTGGTCACACTGTTCTTGGAGGGGCTAATGCTGGTCTGCAGATATGCTTGGGGCCTTTTTTTGTGTTTTGGGGCCTGAGTGGCGCTGTGTGTGTGCTGTTTTTTTCACTTTTGCGGAGTCATGGCGGCCATCTTGCCGCGGATCGCCTCAGTGAAGTGCGGCGGCCATTTTCTTGTAGCCCGCGCGCTCTTCAGCACTAGTTTTGGCCTCTAGCGCTGCTGTAACAGCGCGAATCTCCTCACAGCTCACCAGCGCTGACACAGCGTGGTACAGACAGCAGAACTGAGCGGTCCCTGGTCCGGTTTGGTGAGTCCCCTGGGCGCCCCCTCCTCAATCAGCACAGCCTGTGGGTGGACTTTTTATCTGAGGAGTCTCAGAGGGGGGAAATATGGAGTCTGTCACCAGCTTCCCCTAAATGTCAGTGGACAACAGGCAGTGCTTCAGCACCTGCGGTCCCTAGGGACCAGTTGTGGGCAGTCCTAGAATCATTTCTGACCAGGATGGGAGCTGTGCAAGGGAGCAAAAAAAGCGCCCTCTCCCTACTTTACTTCATGAGGGCAGTGCGCTGATTCAGATATGGGCCTAGCCACTACCGCTCAGGACCCTAGTTCTGAATGTATTGGATGGTTTTGAACCGGACATTCCTTATGAGGAAAACTCCAGTTCTGAGTCAGTAAATGACAGGGCGCTTGTTAGTGTACTCATGACTGCGGTGAGGGACACTCTCAAGCTAAAATGCTGCGGATGCAGAACCTCAGGCGGATACAGTCTCCTTTTGGTTCTTTTAAGGCCAGGCCTTCTAAAGAGGTTTTTCCTTATGTACTTTCTTTGACCAGCTCATTGATAAGGTCTGGGAAAAGCCGCAGAAGAATTTTTTTATGGTCCCGCGGCGTTTGTCTATCAGATACCCCTTGAAGATGCCCTACTTAAAAAGTGGGCTTCTCCCCCAGGGTCGACCCTCCAGTCGCCCGGTTGAACAAGGCCATCACTCTCCCGATGGAGGGGACTCCTGCATTTGAGGACCCCACTGACAGGAGGTCAGAAGTGGTGAGCAGAGTCATGTTTGCCTTGTTGGGATCCGCCCTACGGCCTGTGGTAGCGGCGACCCTTGTGTCTTAAACACTTACAGGTTGGGCAAAAATGTTGCACCTAGCTGTACAGGAGCATAATCTTCCTCCAGACACAGTTGCTTTGGCCCACCAACTGGTTCAGGGCCTGGTTTGTGTGCGACGCCACGTTGGACGCGGCCCCTTTAATATCCAGGGCCTCTGTCTCGGCTGTGGTATTGCGTCTTATCTGGTTGAAGTGCTGGTCTGCTGACCTAGCCTTAGGAAGCTCCTGACGGATCTACCATTTAAAGGTGGTAGACCTTTCGGTGCTGCTCTGGATGACATCGTCATGGATGTCATGGGAGGTAAAAGCACTCTTCTTCCTTAGACTAGCAAGGGTGAGGAGGCCCGCCGCAAACAGGGGCCTTCCTTTCCAGCAAAACGGGGTTTTTTCGTCAGTCAGAGTCCACGGGTAGGCCCTCCCAGACTGACGGCAGTGCGGCTGGTGGGCACAAGTGCCCCTGGGTGCGTAAGCCGAACAAGCGGCTCCCAAGCCTGCCTCCGCGTGAAGTCTTGCCTCCGCCCGACTCTGGGGTGGGGGGACGACTTCGCAGGTCACGAATCGGTGGTCCTCCCGAATCTGACTGGTGGGTGTGCGAGGTGGTCACCACAGGATAGTATTCCGATCCCGGCCCCCAGACAGATTCTTTCCCTCAAATCTTCCTCTCCTTCCTATCTGTCGGGCAGCCCTCTTGGGGGCTGTACAGGATTTGATCAGGTCCGAAGTGATTGTGCCGGTTCCGTCACAGGAGAGTTTTCAGGGATTCTACTCGAATCTGTTTGTCGTCCCAAAAATAGGACGTGGTTCGACCTATCCTGGACCTCAAGGCCCTGAATGCCTTCGAGAAGGTGCAGAAATTCCGCATGGAATACATTCGCACGGTGATCGCTACACTCCACCAAAGGGATTTTCTTCTGGCGTCCTTGGACTTCAAGGACGCCTACTTGCATGTTCCGATCTGCGCAAGTCACCAGAAGTTTCTGCGCTTTGCGATCAGCGAAGTCCACTATCGATTGTGGCTCTTCCTTTCGGCCTAGCCTCTGCACCAAGGGTGTTCACCAAGGTGCTTGCTCCGGTTCTAGCCTTCTGTTACAGCGAGGTATTGCTGTCGTGGGCTATCTGGACGATCTTCTGCTAAGAGCAGAAAGTGGATCAGACTTAGAGGAAAGGTGACTATCGTCAATTAGACCCTCAGGGACTCGGGTGGTTCCTGAACATTCAGGAGTCAGTCCTGGTCCCGACTCAGTGTCTGGAGTATCTAGTTCTGATTCTGGACTCCTTGGAGGCAAAGGTATCCTACCTCTGGAGAAGTTGCTGACACTTCAGTCTGCGGTGCGGGTGCTGACATCCCAAAAATGGTTGTCAATCCGTTTTTTTTCATGAGAGTCCCGAGACTCGTGGTGGCCTGCTTCGCGGCCGTTCCGTATGCCCAATCACACACCAGGGCATTGCAGAAGGAGATCTTGTCCACCTGGGACAAATCCCCGTTGTCCTTGGATCTTCAGATCCAGGTGATTCACCTAGTCAGGGCGCCCCTGACATGGTGGTTGAGATCCTCCGGCTCTTTGGTCCGGAAAGTCGTTCCCCTCCCATCCAATAGACTGTACTCACGACGGACACCAGCCTGACGGGCTGGGGTGGAGTCTGGGGAGTCCTGTTGGCTCAGGCCTTGGACTCCGGACGAGCCCGTTTACCAATCACTGTTCTGGAAATACGGGCCATCGGACGGTCTCTCCTCAGGTCGGAGAGAGTACGGGGTCGCTCCATCAGGAGCCAGTCGGACACCGCCACGGCGGTGGCGTATGTAAACCATCAAGGGGGACCTCGGAGCTCAGCTGCGGCTTCCGAGGTAGTCCGTATCCTGAAGTTGGCCTAAAGAAACGTGCCGGCTCTGTAGGCCATTTTACATTCTGGGCATAGACAATGGACAGGCGGACTATCTGAGTCGCCAATCGCCAGACACCGGACCAAGAAGAGTGGTCCTTGCATATTTCAACTCCTTTACCGACGGTGGGGCACGCCGGATGTGGACCTGATGGTCTCTCGACTCAATCGCAAGGGTCGAGGTTGTGGCCAGATCCAGGGATCCTTAGGCGATGCCTCGGATGCGTTGGTGGCCCCATAGGGTCCTTATCGCCTGATATAAACTCCCGCGATCCTAATTGTTCCGGATTGGCCTCAGCATCACTGGTACGCTGATCTGGTACGTCTCGTCGCGGACGTTCCCTGGCGGTTGCCGATGAGGGAGGACCTTCAGTCTCAAGGTCCTATGTTTCATACGGCTTACAGTCTCTGGCTTTTTGGCAGGGCTGTTTAAAAGCCAGGTGTTGAGGGACCGAGGTCTCTCGGACTCGGTCATTTTGACCATGTTAAGGACACGGAAGTCTTCCTCCAGGCAGATCTATCACCGTGCCTGGAAAGCTTATATCGCCATGTGCGAAGCGCTGGACTGGCGTCCTCGGACGTATTCCGTCCCCAGAATCCTGCGTCCTCTGCAGTGTGGAGTGACCCAAAAGCTTGCTTTGAGTACCATCAAGGATCAGATTTCGGCCTTGGCCGTCTTCTTTCAGCGACCTCTAGCGGGTCATTTCTTGGTTAGCACCTTGTGTTGGGGGTTCGCCATGTGCTCCCTCCTGTCAAGCCTCCTCTCCCACCGTGGGATCTGAATTTTGTGCTCTCGGTCCTCCAGGAACCTCCTTTTGGGAATATCCGGGATATTCCCCTCTTGTCTTGTCTCAGAAGGTGGCCTTTTAGTGGCAATCACTTCTGTTTGACGAGTGTCTGAGTTGGCGGCTTTGTCCTGCAAGTTGCCATATTTAGTCATCCATAAGGATAAGGCGGTGTTGCATCCGCGACCTTCCTTTTTTGCCAAAGGTGGTGTCGACCTTTCACCTACATGAGGACATTGCCCTCCCGTCCTTGTGTCCTCACCCATCGCATCCCAGAGTTTGCGCTGCACATATTGGAGGTGGTACGAGCCTTACGGGTGTACCTGTCTGCTACTGCTTCTATTCGGAAGTCCGACTCACTGTTTGTGACTGTCTCTGGTCCATAACAGGGCCAAGCGGTTTCGTCTGCCATCATTTTTAGGGGAATCAGACAAACCGTCATTCAAGCCTATGCTCTCGAAGGGCGGGCGCCTCCCTTTCCGGTTACGGCGCATTCCACCAGGGCAATTGGTGATTCCTGGGTTTCCCGACCTCAAGCGTCGGTTGCACAAGTGTGCAAGGCGGCGACCTGGTCGTCTGTTCATGCCTTTTAAGTTTTATAAGGTTAATGTGGCTGCATCTTCGGATGCTTCCTTCGGCCGCAGGGTGCTGCAGGCCGCTGTTTAAAGTTGCGACTCCTCCGTTGAGGAGCTCTGCCTTATTGGAGTGAAGTTTTGGTTTTTCCATTTATACTGCTCCCATCCCTCTTGACACTGCTTTGGGACATCCCACGTGTAAAGTGACACCGTGTCAGTCCATGGATGGTAAGAGAAAATAGGATTTTTTTGTACTCACTGTAAAATCCTTTTCTCTGACATCCATGGACTGACACGGCACCCACCCTTCCTTTTAAGTTTGTACTGCTTTGTTACGAACTGAAGTCTGCTGACTGTAGTGGGAGGGTTATGTCCGGAGGGACCGCCCCCTGGGTGGGGCTGTTCAGCTCTGGCTTTTAGAATGTATGTATAACATTTCACATTCTGCCTAGGTCTTCTCCTGCAAGCAGGGACATAACCCACGTGTAAAGTGTAAAGAGACAGTGTCAGTCCATGGATGTCAGAGAAAAGGATTTTACGGTGAGTACAAAAAATCTTTTTTTTTTTTTTTTCATTTAATTTCAATTTAAATATTCATTTGACTTATTGGCACCTTTAGTGTAAAAGGTCAAGAAAAATAGTCTGCAGCCTCTGACCATCTCTTGTATCGTGTCCTCTGTAATTTGGCCCCTTCGATTACCTAAAAAGTCTGGCTGATCCATACCCTCCCCCCTGTAAACTGACCATGGTTTATCATGGCTGGCTGAGCCCTGACACTGGTCAGTTTTCGTGCCTCGTCATCTGCAGCCCTGCTCTTTCCTCATCTTCTCGCTGCTTGTGTCATTTCCTCCCCTCATAACTACTATAAAATCCTCCGATCCCCTCTAACATAACCAGATGTGTGTTTGTGTTATATAAAAAAAATGCTGATCTGTACCTATATCGGAGCGGCTCACGTGACGCCTTGGCTCTCTTCCCCGGTTGGCGGCAGTCCTCAGCCCCGCCCACTGGAGCTGGTGGCTGGGCAGAGGAGAGCCGCGTGAGTGTTGGGAGCCACTCTGATATAGCTACAGATCTGCATATTTTTAATGTAGCACAGGGACACATGTTACAGAGGGTATGGGACATTTTTATAGTAATGGCTTAACAACCACTTTAAAGCGGAGCTCCGCCGGAAAAAAAATATTATAAGCCAGCAGCTACAGCAGCTGCTGGCTTTTAATATTTGGACACTTGCCTGTCCTGGAGTCCAGCGACGTCCGCAGCAGAGGACGAGCTGTCGCTCTGCTGCTCCCTCCGCCATCCTCGCTGAGGGAACCAGGAAGTGAAGCCCTGCGGCTTCATGCCCGGTTCCCTATGGCGCATGCGCGAGTCGCGCTGCGCCGTTCTGATTCGTCCTCCTGTGTTCTGGGAGCCGAGTGTCTCCCAGAACACTACGGGAAGTCTGGGGGAAGTGACGTCACTCCCGCAGATTCCCGGAGAGAGGACTCCCGGATGTGGGTGAAAATACCTGTTAGACAGGTATCTTCACCCCCCTCCCCCCTGAAAGGTGTCAATTGTGCCACCGGAGGGGGGGAGGAATCCGATCAGCACAAGTCAAAATTTAGGGTGGAGCTCCACTTTAAGTGCTTACACATATTCATGCATGTCTAAACAAAAGGGGGGGAAAAAATACAGTTTAAAAAAAAAACTCATTTACTGTAGTTAGACTGATCTTTGGGTTACTCAAGAACTTTTTTTCTAGAAAACCTGCATTTTTTTTTTTTTTATGGCTGTGAATGAGGCATGTTCTGGTTCTTTACATACAGAAAGTTTGTGGGTGGGGGGTATATGTCGTTGCAAAAACCTGTGCACCAGACTTAAAAAACCAGACTTAAAAAAATAATAAATGGAGTGCGGGGCCTGGCAGCAAAAGCTTGTAGTTTCAGTTTAATGTTGGTGTATTTTACAGAAATTTTGCACTAAAACCATTGAGTTAATATGACTTGCAATACAACAGTGATAGTTAAAAAAAAAAAAAAAAAAAATTGTCTTGTCTAGGGTCTCTGGTTTTAGAAAATGTTTTAAAGTGTTTCGCAATTTTCAGGCTTAAAGAAATTAAAAAAAAAAAAAAAAAAAAAAAATTGTGTGCAAAACCACCATTATGTACTTTTGGATAACTGGCTTTTTCTGTCGATTCTCCCATGCATGCCAAACAGTGCAGATGGACATGTTTTTTTTCTGCTGATGGCATTCGCATTCTAAAAGCTGGCAGTTACTGTTTGGGTGACTTTTCTGGGTGGTGTTGGCAGGGTCATCTATATCTCAGATTTAGGCCAATTCGCAGTAATGAACAGCCCAAGTGTGGTAAGCTCAAGAATATGAATGTTTTAGCTTAATGTATTTTTTTGCTTTCCAGCACGTCTCTGAAGTGGAAAATCGTATATTTTTTGCGTTTACCATGGCTGAGGAAGATTGGGAGAATGAAATTGGTAACCCACCTGCCTGTGTTCCGAACTTGAGCAACTCGGTATGATTGTGTTTTTTTTTTTTTTTTTTTTTTTCCATTCAAATGTCAGTTTTTTTCTGTTGTAATGTTTTTTATTTTTATATATTAGAGGTTGTAAAGGCTCTCAGTTTTTTTACTTGCATGCATTCTATGCAAGCTCACCCCCATACCTCAGTTAATGCTAGTCTTCTATGAAGATGCATGCCCGGCCTTCAGCTCTGTTAAGACTACCCTTTTTTTTTTTTTTTTTTTTTTTTTATATAGCTTTTATTTTTAATTAAGACTCTTCTATACATTGCTGCTCTCTGAGCTGTCTCAGCCTAGCTCTTGGAGTGCTCGGGCTAAACCCTGGTGGACTGGACGTGGTGTGGCTAGCCTGAATTACTTTCTCTTTTCGTCCATGGACAGACACGGCTCCTTAATTCTTGACAGTTGGTTATGTTCCTAGGAGAGGACTAGGCAGAACATGTTAGTTATCTTAGAACATGTTAGTTACCTTAAAACCTGTAACTAACAGAATTGAACATCCCCGCCCAGGGGCCAGTCCCTCCGTACATAACCCTCCTACCTGCAGTCAGCAGCCTCAGTTTTTTTTTCTTCTGCCTAGCAGAGGAGATGGACGTGGCTCCCTTTGGAACCTGAGTCCTGAAGAAACTTTTATTTTCTTTTATTTTGAAGATCTTTTATCAACTGCCGGCTGGGCATGACATGACAGGCAGGATATTATAGATCCTTGTAGTCCCCCCAGTCCTGCCATTGAGCGTGTTACAGTCCCTTGCAAATAGGCTTCGGGTCTGTCACGACATAGCTTCTGCTCCAGGGTCCACATATGACTGGGCTGCTTGCTGTCTCACTCAGTGGACCGGGCTGACAGCTACTCCCGTACCACTCGGTTGTAGGCCTGTCAGGAACGCACCAGCAGGTCCTTGTTTGGACGGGTAAGTACAGTTCCCCTGCCTCGGTGGGTGTGAACAGCTGGGCATTCCTGGGAAAGGGGGTTCTCCTGTCCTACCCTTCCCTGTTTTCTGTCACCTTTATTCCTTCTGCCTCTGGGGGGTGCTCTTCTCCGGGGAAGCCCATGCCTGGCCTTCTCGTTCACATCGCAGTGCTTGGGCGCCGTTTTCTATTGCATTGCTTTTTCCCATTGGCGGCCATCTTGCCGTGGCCGCGCTCTGGCGCAGTTGCTATTGCGAGCGGCCATTTTCTTGTGGTCGCGCCATTTCCTGAGGCGTCCGGTGGCCACCTTTGTCGCGGTGTGGGCCTATAGTGCTGGCTCCTGGATGGCAAGCACGATTCTCCTCACAACTTCCCCCAGTTTCCACGCACACACTGCTTATAGAGCAGCATGGATATTAGTGATACAGTCTTGGTGTATAGAGGCTGTTAATGACGCTGAGCGGTCTCATCCTGGGCAGGTGTGTCCCCTGGGTGACCCCCCGGTCTGTGCAGCATGGAGGGGGGGGGGGAGACTTTGGTCATTAGTTTGACTAGTCCTGAGAGCTTTCTGTGTGACATGGAGTCAGTATCTGAGAGGCAACAGCCATCTGTTTCCCGCCATTTCCTGAGGGATGCTCTGACCACTGTTCTGAGGGTCAAAGGTTGTTTTTTGTGTGCAGATTGGTGCTTGCTTCGGCAGCACTTGTACTCAGATTGGATTTAGAGAGGATTAAGCGCCCTCGGCGCCTTAGTTAAAACATACACAATTATGTTTATAGTGTCTGCGTGGGTTTCCTCCGGGTGCTCCGGTTTCCTCCCATGCTCCAATGGTATGTGCACCTTCTGGGCTATGCACAGCATAAAGATGTTCAATATGTTTATTCACACATACTAAATTACATACACTGTATGTCTATGTACTATGCTCTCTGTGGCTGAGTGTTTCCTCCCACGCTCCAATTGCGCGTTTTGGCGCAATACAAAGTATAAACTGTGTTTTGTACAGTCGGCACTTATCAATGAAGTAGCTGCTGGAAGGTGTCAGTCCCTTTTTTGGGTCGCACTCGATACCACTCTATTGAAGACGACTCTTCATAGATGGGGACTGGGTTTGTCGCAGAGGTCCTTTTTTGGTCCCTCAAGGCAAGTTATTCCTTGTAGAGCATTTTCATAAGGATATGTGTTTTTGCCTATGAAGTTGACCCCTGGTATCAGGGGTACCAACTTCCCGGCAGGGGGTCACCTGCCCTTTCGGAGGTGATCAGAAGCGATGGCTCGGACTGTTCGCCATGCTGAGGTCAGCGTTACGCCCGTTAGTGGCTGCGTCTCTGACACTCAATGACTAGGCAAAGCTTTTGTACCAGGCAGTGGAGGAGCATCAGCTTCCTCTAAGTCGACCAGCAGGTGCACTGTGACTGCTTTAGCCTCTAGGTCCTGTGTCCGGTGGTTTTGCACCACCTGAAAAGGCTGATATACTGGTCTGCTGACTGTTTTTAGGGAAGCTCTGACAGATTTGCCTTTCTTTGGCTAACAGAGACACCCCACCCCGTAAGCTGGGACCTTCCTTCTCCAATATATTGCGTTCGTTTCTTGGGGGTTATCATACCCATACCGCTGCAGGACAGATTCAGATCTGTTCATGGCTCTTGGGCCTCAAGGCCTTTAAAGCCTTTGTGTAGCCGTCCGGTTTTTCCGACCACAGAGTTTGTGAAGTTGTCGCTTCATAAAAGATCAATGTTTTCTTTCTTATTCACCGGATGGTTTCTTTGTCCTACAGTCTCGTTGGACTGCCCCGATGGGGCAGTTAAAGACTGGGTGGGGATTTGGAAATTTAGGATGGAGTCGGTTCGCTCCATCCAGGGACGTCCCTGGACTTCAGGGACGCAAGCTGGCATGTCCCCAGATTCGACAGGCACCAGAGGTTCCTGTGATTAGTGGTTAGGGAGAACCACTATTAATTTATGACAATCCTTTTAGACCTAGCAGCACCCGGAGTTTTCACCAGGGTGCTCGCTTCGATTCTAGCCTTGCTGAGTCAACATGGCATGTCATCATTGGTCTCTGCATGGTCTTCTTTTATAACCTGTTTTCAGTTTAGAATTAAATGGGTCTCATGATGGCCTCCTTCGAGGCAGCACCTTTTGTCCGAGTCCACCCTCGGAGGGGGGATTCGGTCCTATGGAACACATCCCCATTGTCTCTGGATCATCAGATTCAGATAAATCGCTTAGTCAGGGCCTCTCTGACTTGATGGCTGACATTCCGGCACTTCTGTCAGGGAAGTTTTACACTTTTTTCTATTGAAGGGAGGTTGGGGGGGTCCAGTCGGTCCAGGTCGCTGGACTCTGGATTAATCGCATCTGCTGGTCAATGTTCTGGAACTTCGGACGATCAGGAAGCCGTGGAGACTACAAGGCTGCCCAATCAGGTTCCAGTCTGACAATGCCACGGTTATCCTGCGGTGGATGGGAAGAAGCGCGCCGGCTCTGTCGGCTGTCTACATTCTCGGTGTGAAACTCTAACTGGCGGACTATTTGAGTCGCCAGTTGAACAAGGGGAATGCTTTTTGCACCCGGAGGGGTTTCTACTCCCTTTGCCGGAGGTGGACGTCAGATGTGGACCTCCTGGCTTTGCTACTCGATCGAATGATGCCGAGATTCGTGGTCCGTTCCAATGATCCCTGGGCAGACTCGTGGAGGCTAGTTTATGCCTATCCTCCACTGATGTGGCTACCTCGGCTGCTCGTCATTGTGCGATTGAGGGGATTCCCGGTGATCCTAATCGCTCTGGATTGGCCCCGGCGTCCTTGGTACGCTGACTTCGTACACCTGGTGGCGGACGCCAATGCGGGAGGACCTTCTGTCTCAATGTCCCACACTTAATCCTGCCTTACAGCCGCCAATGACACCTGGTGGCTCACTCTCTAGTGAGAACGTTTGTCAGTGGATTCGGCAGGTGGCCCCTCTGGGCCACCCTCCACTACCTCCGCGGGGTTTGTGTAGCAGATTTCCTTTTGGCGTCTACCACTACGAGAGGACCTGCTGTCGCAGGGTCCCACATGCCATCCTGCCTGCAGTCGATGGCTTCAACGGCATGTCCTCTAAGTGTCTCAGAAACCACCGTTTGACAACTTTAGGGAGATCCCTTGTTGATAATCTTAGAAAGTGGTCCTTTTTGGTGGCTCTTATGCCAGTTAAGACGGGTTTCTGAACGGGCAGCCTTGTCATACAAGCCTCCCTATCTGATCTTCCATAAGGATAAGGTGGTGCTGCGTCCACAGCCTTCGTTTCTTCCTAAGTTTGTGTTCGACCTTCCATCTCAAGGAAGACCTTGTACTGCCATCCTTGTGTCCTCATCCGTCGAATCCTAAGGAGTCGACGGTGCTTTCCTTGGACGTTGTCCAAACTCTAAGAGAATGCTTGTCTGGTTCTGCTATGTCCCAGAGTCCAGGCTGACGGTTTGTTTCAGTGGCTGGTCCCTAATGGGGCCCAGCGGTTTAGTCGGCCACCATCTCTAGGTGGAGCCGTCAGATTGTGATCAGGCTTACGCCATGAAGGGTCGGGCGCCTCCCTTTCCCGGTGCGTTCGACCAGGGCAAGAGATGCCTCTTGGTTTGCGTCAGACGGTTTTTCTGAGCCGGCAGCCTTGTCATGCATGGCTCTTTATCTGATCTTCCACAAGGATAGGTGGTGCTGCATCCGCAGCCTTCTTTTCTTCCTAGGGTCTTTCGACCTTCCATCAAGGAAGACTTTTTTCTGCCAACTTTCTGTCCTCTGTCGAATCCTAAGGAGGCAACGTAATTTTTGGATGCTGTCCGAGCTCTGAGAGCATTAAGCGTCTGTTTCACCAGGTGTGTAAGGTGGCGACATGCTCGTCTGTTCACACTTTCACTAATTACAAGTTGATGTGTGTGCATCTTCAGATGCTTCTTTCGGCCGCAAGCTATTGCAGGCGGTTATTTAGAGTTGCAACTCCTCCATGGAGGAGCTCTGTTTTTTGTTTTGGGGTGAAGTTGTTTTAATGCTGTTCCCACCCCTCGTTTTTGACACTGCTTTTGGGACGTCCCACTATGTCAATAGGAAGCTGTGTCGGTCTATGAACGAAAGAGTAAATAGGATTTTTTACTCACCGTAAAATCGTTTACTCTGAGTTCATGGACCGACACAGCACCCACACCTCATTTTTAAGTTTGTACTGCTTTTGACGAACTGATCTGCTAAGTGCAGAGAGAGGGATTATACCCAGAGGGTCCGCCCCCCCCTGGGCGGTGCTGTAGAAGGTGTAAAGCAACGTTTTTCTGCCTAGTCACTCCTAAATAACAGATACCCACTATGTCAATAGGAAGCTGTGTCAGTCCATGAACTCAGAGAAAATAATTTTACGCTGAGTAAAAAATCCTAATTTCTGAATTGGCGGCATTGTCTTGTAAACCGTCATACTTGCTCTTCCATGACGATGAGGTAGTGCTGCGCCCACAACCTCCTTTTTTCTCCTGAAGGTGGTCTCAGGCCTTCCACCTTTTTAATGAGGACATTGTGCTTCCGCCTTTGTGTCCTCGTCCATCGCATCCCAGAGAGGTTGCGCTACTCACCTTGGACATGGTACGTGCCTTGCGGGTGTACCTGTCTGTTACGGCTTCGTTTTCGGAAGTCCGACTCGCTGTTTGTCTGTGTCTTGACCAAAACAGGGCCTAGCGGTTTCGTCTGCCGCTGTTTCTCAGTGGATCAGGTGGACCGTCATACAGGCCTATGCCCTTAAGGGGCGGGCACCTCCCTTTCCGGTTACGGCGCCTTTAACCAGGGCAATTGGTGCTTCCTGGGCTTTCCGATATAAAGTGTCTTTTTTGCACAGGTGTGCAAGGCGGCGACCTGGTCGTCCGCACATACTTTTTCAAAGTTTTTTTTATAAGGTTGATGTGGGGGCATCTTCTGATGCTTTCTTCGGCCGAAAGGTTTTACAGGCGGCTGTTTAAAGTTGGAGCTCTACTTGCTTGGGGTAAAGTTTGGTTTTACTTTGTTACTGTTCCCACCACTCGTTTTTGACACTGCTTTGGGACATCCCACTTGTTAAGAATTAGATGCTGTGTCAGTCCATGGACGGTAAGAGAAAATAGGATTTTTGTACTCACCGTAAAATTTTCTGACGTCCATGGACTGACACGGCACCCACCCCTACTTTTTAGTTTGTACTGCTTTGATACGAACTGAGGCAGCTGGCTGCAGGTAGGAGGGTTATGTTCGGAGGGACCGCCCCCTGAGCGGGGCTGCTCAGCTCTGGTAATGGAATGCATGTTAAAACATCTAACATTCTGCCTAGTCTTCTGAGCAGGAACATAAACCCACTTGTCAAGAATGAAGATGCTGTGTAAGTCAATGGACGTCGCAGAAAAGGATTTTACGGTAAGTACAAAAATCCAACTTTTTTCCTACTCAAACGCCACTGCCCAAAACTGCTGATAGCCGCCTATGTGTGCATGGACACATAGGATAACATGATGAAGAGTTTAATGACTGTAGAGAAAAATATCTACTGCCAAAAACCGGCTGCTGTAAAAAAACGTCCAGTGTCATTGTTTAAACAAACTCTCATATTTTCTTTTTTTTTTTTTACTCTTCAAGGAGCCAGCGTTCCCGTCGAGTAATCAGAACTATTTTTCATGTAAGTGGAAAAGCATGTATTAACTTGTAAGAGTGTGCTTTTGTTTGTCAGAATTTTAATGGGCATTCAACACTAATAATTTTGGCAATCCAATATAAACTTGAAAAAAATGTCATTACCCTATATGCTGCCAATTTCTTTACACAACTTATGTATTGCTTGCATGCTTAGTAGCTTCTCCTCTGGAAAATTTATTTGGCTTACTTTTGATTTTAAAGGCCTGCATATCCCATGGTATCTCCATGCAGGGTAGTGTTTATGCACTGACTCTGCTTCCAGAAACGTCTCTTCTCAGCACCTCTGTAGTTCAGATGTCAAGTGCTGTGAAATCTGTAACACAACAGTGCATATTCACAAAGCCTAGTGAATGTGTCAAAAAATTCAAGGAATTAAATGTGTGGAATTCTAAGCCAATGTCCGCCGTATTGTCTATTGACAGGCGGGCGGTGGCTCTCTTCTTTGAGTTCTTCCCACACTTGCTGCACTTTGCAGGGACGTGCATCGTGCGGATCGGTGGTGCGCTCTGGGACATGGCGCATCACCGATCTCGGTAAAGAGCCGATGACGAGGCTATTTCCCCCCATATGATCAGCTTTGTCCAATCATAGCTGATCACATGTAAACAAGGAAATGCTGGTTATCAACATTCCTTTCCTCACATTGACAGCATGAGGAGAGCCCATCAGTGGCACTTCCTCACAGGTGTGATCTGCACAGATATCCTGACCACACTGATTATCTTTGCAGCCCCAACAGTGCCCTGCAGTGATGCCTCCATCAGTGCCCAGCATTGATGAAAAATTACTGATTAACAACCTTTTTCTAACAAATTTGGGTACAGATTTGCACATTCGCAATTATCATTCAAAGCGCGACAGCCCTGAAAGCTGAAAATCGGCCTGGGCAGGAAGGGGGTAAAAGTGCTCAGTAGGTAAGTAAAGTACGTTTTTGGGGAAAAAAACTTAAAGGTCATTTAGATTAATAATGTGGGGGGGGGGGAGTAGCACTTCAGGTAGAGGATCAGCAAGGTGGGGACACAATCTAACAGTCTCCAACCCCCAGCTCAAAAGGCCTTTTCACACGCGTGGCAAAAAACAGACGTTGATTCACATTTTTCCAGCTCATTTACAAGCAGGAATGGCAGACGGGATTATACACATGCTGTGGCAATTTTTCTCTGCATCCAGAGTTTGATGGGCAACACTGCCTTCCAAATTTTGTCCCTTTAAGTCAATGTGGCCACATTGTGGTTGATATTTCAGTTTAAGAAAATCTGTCTGGATTAAAAAAAGTTTTTTTTTTTTTCTTTTTCGTACATCACGGGACACAGAGCGACTTAGTCATTACTAATGGGTTATATAGATACCTTCAGGTACTGGCAACTTCCAAAACCGGAAGTACCCTCCCCTATATAAGCTCCTCCCATCCGGGAGCACCTCAGTTTTTTGCCAGTGTCTAAGGTGTTGGCCAAAGAGTAACGTGTTTTCACTGGGCTTGCGTACAGGTTCTTTTACGGGCCTTAGTAAGCTGATCCGACCAAAAAAGCTTCATAGCTAAACGGTCAGTACCCGGGCCTTGCAAGAGAAGAGCAAGGTTTTGCCTGTAATGCCTCTTAGGAGGGCTGGACCCTGGGATCCAGAGCTCTGGTCATACCCACGACCAAGATGTTTTCTGTGCAGGGTGCTATACAGGTCCAGGGGAGTGGAATCCTTGGGAACCCGGTCCCTGAAGGTTTAATTACAATGCCTGCCGTGATAGGTGAAGTTTGGGCTTCTGTGGACCAAACAGAGTCCTGCGGTGGGGAACAGGTAAGTGGGGGGCCCCCAGGAACTTGGTTCTATTGGGGGACCCCCAAGCCTAATTTGTCTTTCTGTCTGTTACCTAACGGTATTCCCGCTAATATCTGTGTATGCCTATAACTACTGGAAAATGTAAAATTTTAATAGTAGTCAAGAAAAAAAGAGACCGCGGTACCTGTGTTAAACCACTAGAGGCCGCTGTGGTCCATTTTTTCTTGTCATGTGGATCTTTGGTTTTCTCAAGTCAAAAGATCCAGGCAGTTGGTAAGTTCTCTGTGGGAATCCACTTCCTCTGCCCTATTGCTGCGCTCATCCACCGCACAGGCCCTCCGGCAAAAAGGGCCTTGGCTCCTAGTCCCTGCTTGGATTTGAAAAAGGCGCCAATGGCGCACGGGCGCACGGGCGCGCGTGCACGCGCCTCCTATGAAAAAAAAGGGGCCGGGCGGGTGGATGACGCTCGATGCGCGGCGCTTCTGCGCATGTGCAGGCGTCCCAGCATGTATAAAAGACACAGTACAAGTGTCAGCTGGATGCAAACAGAGCTAGCAACAAAACGGTGGCACACAGAGGCGGTTGATGCAGGCATCCCCATAGAAAGGCACTTTAGTGGACACCAGCTGGTATATAGCAGCAACTGTTAGACTATTACCAGCAAAATTGGTGTATGACGACGGGAATACCTCAGCTTTGTGCTTAAAGGATATGTCGTCCAGACGCTCCAGGAATAAATCTTCCAGGAAGCCAAAGGGGTCTCCATCGGGCTCTGAGGATATTGGGCATGCTTGTACTGCACCAATCTCCCCTGAGAATTCAGAGGTCAGTAGCCGTAGAAACCCCACAGGAGTGCTTGGTGCTGCGGCTGTCCCCAGTCCACCTGCTCCTGTATATATAACAGAGGAGGTTTTATCCTCAACTCTGGGAGGATTGGAAGAGAGATTAACAGCATTGATCGCTGCTTCCCTGTCACAGGGAAAGCGCGTCCGATCTCCATCTCCTCCTTCAGAATGCCTGTTAGTGGAGGAACAGCCCCACACAGGGATCGACCTACCTGAAGGGGATCAGGATGAGGTTGATTCAGTTATGGAGGAATCAACAGTGGAAGAACCTTTCTCAGCATCTCAGGCTGAAAGATTATGGGTTCAGTCTCTGACTAACATGGTCCGATCAGCATTTAAAATGCCTCTGGTGGAACCATCAACCACTACGGTTTCCTCGCTGGGGTCGCTGAAAGCTCCCCAGGCTGTCTGTTCCTTCCCAATCCACCCTTTATTGGAAGGGCTTATTTACCAGGATTGGGAGCATCCTGACAAAATATTTACTCCCCCCAAGAGATTTCCGGTGATCTATCCCATGGAGGATAAGTTCCTAAAAAAAATGGAGGGTCCCTACAGTGGACGCAGCCATCTCTTGTGTGAATAAATCACTGACATGTCCAGTAGATAATGTTCCAATGTTCAAAGACCCAATAGATAAAAAATTGGAGTCTTTACTAAAATCTGCTTTCTCTACAGCAAGCATGGTGACACAACCTGCAGTAGCAGCGATTGGAGTCTGCCAAGCGGTGAAAGATCAGTTGAAACAAGTCTTAAGGGACTTACCAGATCAGCAGGCTCTTGCCCTAGCTGACCTGCCTAGAGCCTTGTGTTTTGCGGTGGACGCCATAAAGGATACAATCCAACAGGCCTCCCGCTTTACGCTGTCTATAGTACATATGCGTAGGCTTCTATGGCTCAAAAACTGGTCTGCTGAAGCTCCCTGTAAGAAATTGCTGATTAGCTTCCCATTTCATGGAGAACGCTTATTTGGAGAAGATCTGGACAAGTATATCCAGAAAATTTCTGCCGGTAAAAGTTCACTCTTACCGGTTAAGAACAAGGGTAGAAGTCCTTCTTTTAAGAGGCCTACTTCTCCAGTCCCTGGCACATCGGCTGTGAAACAGTTCCGACGGCCTCCGTGGTCAAATTCAGGGGGCAGAAATCGGGGACAATCACAGGGTAACAAGAAACCCTGGGTCAAGAGAGGTACAAAACCTCCCCCCAAGTCATGAAGGGTTGCCCCCACTCAATCGGGTGGGGGGAAGATTTCAGTTGTTTACAGAGACCTGGCGGGACACCATCAGAGACAGATGGGTGATCTCCGCAGTAAGTCTGGGATACAAGCTGGAGTTAAAAGACACTCCTGCCCATTTTATGAGGTCAAGCGATCCCCAGAAGAGAGGATCCCTCCTTCTGGCCCTAGAACAACTATTGCTCCAAGGTGTAATCATGAAGGTTCCCTTGGAAGAAAGCGGGTTCGGGTTTTACTCGAACCTTTTCACAGTCCCCAAACCAAATGGGGACGTGAGGCCCATATTAAATCTCTAAAAAGGGCTAAACAAGTTCCTACATGTCAGGACTTTTCGGATGGAGTCGATCCGATCGGTGGCCACCGCCCTACAAGGGCAGGAATGGTTGGCCTCGATCGACATAAGGGATGCTTATCTGCATATTCCCATCTTTCCGGCCCACCAGAAATTTCTACGCTTTGCAGTAGAAGGGCGCCATTTTCAGTTCAGAGCCTTACCTTTCGGTCTGGCCACAGCACCACGAGTGTTCACAAAAATTCTGGCCCCACTATTGGCCAATCTAAGAACACAAGGTGTAACGATAATGGCATATCTAGACGACCTGCTACTAATAGACCACTCAGTGGAAAAGCTGGAAGTAGCTATTCACAAGACAATCAAGTATCTGGAATATCACGGTTGGATTATCAACCGGGACAAGTCAGCTCTAAGACCAGTCAAAAGTCTGGAATACTTGGGGCTAAGGCTGGATTCAAATCTGAGAGATTTTCTTACCTCCAGAGAAGGTGTCGTCTTTAAAAGATTTGACCCACTTAGTGGGTACAAAAAGAAAACCATCCATACGCCTGTGCATGAGGCTGCTGGGAAAAATGGTGGCTTCATTCGAAGCAGTACCCTATGGTCAATTCCATTCAAGGAACTTGCAGAGGGCCATACTGTCAGCCTGGAACAAAAAAGTTCAGGCTTTAGACTTGCCAATGTCCCTGTCCCCTTCCGTTCGCAAGAGCCTCCATTGGTGGTTGGTGCCCCAGAATCTGGAAAAAGGGAAACCCTTCAGTCCGGTTTCTTGGAAGGTGGTCACTACAGATGCCAGCCTCATAGGCTGGGGGGCAGTACTGGAGCAATGGTCTCTCCAGGGCAAGTGGTCAGAAGCAGAGAAGGCCCTGCCCATCAATCTCAGAGATACGAGCAGCCCGGTATGCCCTAGTAGCATGGACATCCAAACTCCAAGGGTCCCCTGTCAGAATTCAATCAGACAATGCCACAGCAGTGGCATATATCAATCACCAGGGTGGCACCAGGAGTCGTTCAGCCCAGAGGGAAGCGAATTGCATCCTGGAATGGGCAGAAAGATATGTCCCAGCCATATCCGCGGTTTTCATCCCAGGAGTGGAAAATTGGAGAGCGGACTTTTTAAGTCGCCAGCAATTATGCCCCGGGGGAATGGTCTCTTCACCCCGAGTTTTTCCAGGCATTATGCCAGCGGTGGGGAACACCGGATGTAGATCTGCTAGCATCCAGATTCAACGCAAAGGTGGACAGATTTGTGTCTCGCACAAGGGATCCCCTAGCTTGCGGCTCGGATGCCCTAGTGTTCCCTTGGGAGCAGTTCAAGCTGATATATGCATTCCCACCGCCACAATTGTTACCGCGATTAATTCCGCAGAATCAGGGTAGAAAAGAAACCAGTGATTCTGGTGGCTCCAGCGTGGCCCCGAAGGGCATGGTACGCGGAGATTGTAAAAATGTCAGTGGGGAGTCCTTGGACCCTCCCACATCGTCCAGACCTGCTTTCGCAAGGACCGATATACCACCCTTCCTTACCAGCCCTAGGTTTGACGGCCTGGCTATTGAAGCCCACATTCTAAAAAAGACAGGGCTCTCTAATCCTGTGGTATCTACCATGATCAATGCCAGGAAGTCGGTATCCAGGCAGATCTATTATAGGATCTGGAAGGCGTACATCACGTGGTGTGAGGCCAAGAAATGGCATCCACGTAAGTACGTAATAGGTAGGATTCTGGACTTCCTACAGTGGGCTGTAGATAGGAAGCTTGCCTTGAGTACTATCAAGGATCAGATTTCGGCCTTGTCAATATTTTTTCAAAGGCCCTTGGCTTCGCATTCATTAGTCAAAGCTTTCATCCAAGGAGTGATGCGTATTAGCCCTCCGGTTAGTATTCCCATATGTCCATGGGACTTAAACCTGGTTCTGTCGGTTCTACAGAAACAACCGTTTGAACCATTGCAACACATTTCCTTGGTTCTTCTCACCAGGAAATTGATTTTCTTAGTAGCCATTTGTTCGGCTAAAAGAGTATCGGAATTAGCTGCCTTGTCCTGTAAGGAGCCATATCTGGTTGTCCATAAGGACAGAGTAGTATTACGTCCTCATCCAGCCTTTCTTCCTAAGGTGGTATCGAGGTTTCATTTGAACCAAGATGTGGTTCTTCCTTCTTTTTTTCCCAAACCTAGTTCAGTAGAGGAAAAGTTATTGCATTCTTTGGATGTAGTAAGAGCAGTTAAAGCTTATCTAAAAGCCACTGCTCAGATTCGTAGAACGGATACTTTGTTTGTTCTGCCGGAAGGCCCCAGAAAGGTTCAGGCAGCATCAAAATCTACTTTAGCCAAGTGGATTCGACAGGTCATAATACAAGCCTATGGCTTGAGAAGGAGACCGCCTCCGTTCAAAGTTAGGGCGCACTCCACAAGAGCAGTTGGAACTTCATGGGCAGTGCATCACCAGGCCTCCTGGTCTTCAGTACACATGTTTACTAGATTCTACCAGGTAGACGTTAGAAGTCAGGAGGATGTCGCCTTTGGGCGCAGTGTGTTGCAGGCCGCAAAAGATCCTCATGCCTGATGGCGCCCAGCTTATGTATAGTGTATCCCTCCCCTCATTTGGCATTGCTTTGGGACGTCCCATTAGTAATGACTAAGTCGCTCTGTGTCCTGTGATGTACGAAAAAGAGAGGGATTTTTATAACGGCTTACCTGTAAAATCCTTTTCTTGGAGTACATCACGGGACACAGAGCTCCCACCCCTCTTTTTGGGACACTTATTGCTTTGCTACAAAACTGAGGTGCTCCCGGATGGGAGGGGCTTATATAGGGGAGGGTACTTCCGGTTTTGGAAGTTGCCAGTGCCAGCACCTGAAGGTATCTATATAACCCATTAGTAATGACTAAGTCGCTCTGTGTCCCGTGATGTACTCCAAGAAAAGGATTTTACAGGTAAGCTGTTATAAAAATCCCTTTTTTTGGCCCCCACCTGGAAGCCTCTGTACCAACACCTTCCAAAAGAAATCCACCATGGATTGCTTTTCAGAGTGCAGCAGAAACTGGCAACCATGTGAGAGACCTAAACATGTTCACTACTTTTATAGCAAGGTGTTGTAGTGTCACTATTTCAGTCTGCCTTACAGGAGTCCAATAGATCTATTTGTGCCAGGTGTATTTAAAATAAGGTTGTTGGGTCTATTTAAATTAGGTTGTTTTAATAGACGACTATTTTAGTTTATTTGTTCTTTCTTTTTTTATTAAGCCTTCAATCGAAATGAATCAACCGAAAGAGGTTTTGGCAACAGAAAAGGTATTTATCATTTAATTCTGTTTTTCTTTCAATTGAAAAATCTGTACACAGGTGTCAAAGGAAAGGGTCCTTGGAGTACCTGCACAGAGTAGTTTTGAATTGGGTGGTTTATATGCACAATACAGTGGTAAAAGCGCAACTATTAATGTGCAGGAGCAGCCAGCACGCTGTGATATTTATCACAGCAATAGAGTACCAAAGTGTGCTGCACTGAAACTCAAAATCACAAACGCTTTCGCAGATAAAAATTTTAATAAAACAAAAATGGTAAGCCAAGTTCCAAAGTGAAGACATCCCAAGGTTATGAAATGTCCCAAATATTAGAACGTTCAGGTATAATGGTGAAAAGGATAGTCAATCTTCAAAAGACACCTTTTGCAAACTTCCCCACCGCCACCACACAGACCCATCTGCTTACTGAAAAGATATCGAAGGTGATCTTAAGTAGTAATCTCGTCTCCCCCCACAGAACAGACCACAGTATACATCTGCTCCCTGATGTATACAGGTAAGTACCCAAAAAGGAAAATCGCAAGCTCCACATAGTGTGGTATCCACATAAATCACTTAAAAGATTTAAATGCACTCACAAAGAATGAAAATCAGCAGTGTTAAAAACTTCAAACTCTGCGCTTTACTTCGCACAATTTCCAGCATCCGGGGCTTGTTTTTTAACCATTTGCCAACCAGCCGCCGCAGTTCTACTGCGGCAAGGTGGCTCAGCTGCGCGAATCTGTACCGGTATGGCGCTTCGTGCACTAGCTTCTGTGGGCGCGCGCCCAGTTTGGCAGCAGTGAAGCCAATCAGCGGGTCCGGCGGAATGAATTTCTGCTGGTCGCCCGCGATCGTTCCCTGCAGAGACAGAACGGGGATCTGCCTGTGTAAACAAGGCAGATCTCGGTTCTGACAATTGATTACTCTGAGATCCTGTCTTTCTGCGATGCAGGCAGACGGATCTTTGTTTTCCAGGCAGCCAATCCCCCATACAGTTAGTAAACACCTTGATTGCTCCTGATGTGAACCCCTTCCCTGCAGTGTCATTAGTACAATGTTAGTGCAATTTTTTTAGCACTGATCAATGGAGTAATGTCACTGGTGTCTATTGTCAGGTGTCTGATCTGTCTGCCGCAATGTCGCAGTCCCTCCTAGAAATCACTGATCACTGCCATTACTAGTAAAAAATGCCATAAATCTATCCCCTATTATGTAGATGCTATAACTTTTGCGCAAACCAATCAATATACGTTTTGGGGGGCGGTTCCCCAAAAATATGTAGCTTAATACATATTGGCCTAAATTGATGAAGAAATTCGTTTTTTATTTTTTTTATTGGCTATGTTTTTTATAGCTGAAAATCAATTTTATATATTTTTGGTTTTTTAATGGCACAAAAATAAAAACTGCGGAGGTGATACCACCAAAACAAAACTTTATTTGTGGGGGGTACATAAATTTTATTTGGGTACAGCGTCGCACGACCGCGCAATTGTCAGCTTAACGCAGTAACGAAACGCAAAAAATGGTCTAGTCGTTAAGGGGGTAAAACCTTCTGGTGCGGAAGTGGTTAGGATGGGTCCCATATTTGTTTGTGTGGGCGAATCCTTTCATTTAGCCCACTTGCTGATCAAGTCATCCATGGCCAGGTTGAGGGGAGGCAGCAGTAATGAATTATTCTTCATTGTTGTCCGTGGCTGCAGCAACAACCCCCAGTATTTGTTGCAGCAATAATAACCCTAAGCATCTGTCAGCAATAGTAACCCCTCCCCATTTCAGACCATGTCAGCAATAACAAATTCCACCCCCTCCGTTTATGTAGAAGATGTAGAATAAGGAGGCTCAGTGGCTAATACACTTGCAGTCTTGGGTTTCAGGTTCAGCTCCTATTTGTGTTTCTGAGAACTTTCTCTGGCAATCCAAAAATATATTCCTTATTTTTTATTTCAAACTTAGCCTTGGCGTGTCTAATCATTTAGATTAGAAGCTTTTCTAAGACAGACATTTGATTAAGTTATGTTATAAAGTGCAGTGGATTTAATTGGTGTTGTACTAAAGAAAAATACTAATTTTCAATTTTAGCAAGCGAGGACTGCAATAAGAATTTTGAGTTTTCGAAGAGAGGGTTTGGAAACCAAAGAGGTACTTGCCAAGTCATTTTTAGTCCACAAATAAGTCAAATGTTATACAGTTTATAACCTTTTGCTGATTGTACATGGTGATGGGTCAGGTTGGCACTTTTAAAAAAAAAAAAAATTTCCCCAGCACAAAATTTAAGTCACTCCTGTCATGAGACATGGCAACTTTTTTTAACACAAATGTTAGTCTTTAATTATATAGTGGTTCCAAGTCGAAGACTTGTCCATAGCAATAAAATAATGAACTACTGTTCTCAGAGGTCTGATATATAATTTATTTTTTTGTGAACTATCACTAATGCCAAAGTGCTCCATCAGATAAGATAAATGGAGTCTAATGTGTTTTCTCTTTACGTCCATGGACGGACACAGCTCCTTAATTATTGACAGGGTTATGTTCCTGTTTAATAGGAGAGGACTAGGCAGACATGTTAGATATTTAAATACATGTAACTTTAACCACTTGACCACTGGGCACTTAAACCCCCTTAATAACCAGACCAATTTTCAGCTTTCGGTGCTCTCACATTTTGAATGACAATTACTCGGTCATACAACACTGTACCCATATGAAATTTTTGTCCTTTTTTTCACACAAATAGAGCTATAGAGGTGGTATTTAATCACTGTTGGGTTTTTTATTTTTTGCGCTATAAGAGAAAAAAGACTGAAAATTTTGTAAAAAAATTTTTTTTTTTTCGTTTGTTATACAATTTAGCAAATTACAATTTTTTTCTTCATAAATTTTGGCCAAAATTTATACTGCTACATATCTTTGGTAAAAATAAGTACAAATTGGTGGATATTATTTGGTCTTTGTGAAAGTTATAGAGTCCACAAGCTATGGTGCCAATATCTGAAAATTGATCACACCTGAAGTACTGACGGCCGATCTCATTTCTTGAGACCCTAACATGCCAGAAAAGTACAAATACCCCCCAAATGACCCCTTTTTGGAAAGAAGACATTCCAAGGTATTCAGAAAGAGGCATTGTGAGTTTTTTGAAGTTGTAATTTTTTCCCACAATTCTTTGCAAAATCAAGATTTTTTTTTTTTTCTCTTTTTTTTTTTTTTTTTCCACAAAATTGTCATATTAGCAGGTTATTTCTCACACACAGCATATGCATTCCACAAATTACACCCCAAAACACATTCTGCTATTCCTCCCTAGTATGGCGATACCACATGTGTGAGACTTTTACACAGCGTGGCCACATACAGAGGCCCAACATGCAGGGAGCACTTTCAGGCGTTCTGGAGCACCCAGGCCAATTCTGACATTTCTCTCCTACATGTAAAAATCATCATTTATTTGCTAGAAAATTACACAGAACCCCAAAACATTATATATGTTTTTTTAGCAAAGACCTTAGAGAATATAATGGTGGTTGTTGCAACTTTTTATCTCGCACGATATTTGCGCAGCAATTTTTTTTAACGCGTTTTTTACGGAAAAAAAATGTTTTGTGCTTAAAAAAAAAAAAACAGTAAAGTTAGCCCAATGTTTTTGCATAATGTGAAAGATGAAGTTACGCAGAGTAAATAGATACCTAACATGTCGCCCTTAAAAATTGCACACACTCGTGGAATGGCGCCAAACTTCGCTACTTAAAAAATCCCCATAGGCGACGCTTTAAATATTTTTACTGGTTACATGTTTTGAGTTACAGAGGAGGTCTAGGGCCAAAATGATTGCTCTCGCTCTAACGTTCGCAGAGATACCTCACATGTGTGGTTTGAAAACCGTTTTCATATGTGGGCGGGACTTACGTATGCGTTCGCTTCTGTATGCGAGCTCACAGGGACAGGGGCGCTTTAAAAAAAATAAATAATTTTATTCATTTTACTTTATTTATTTTAGTTTGACATGTTTTTCCGCCCTAAACATTTTTTTGATCACTTTTATACCTATTACAAGGAACGTAAACATCCCTTGTAATAGGAATATGGCATGACAGGTCCTCTTTACAGTGAGGTATGGGGGGGGGGGTGTCAATAAGACCCCACATCTCACCTCTAGGCTGGGAAGCCTGAAAAAAATACAAAAAAAAAACAACAATCCTGGCTTTGATCGTAGCGGTGAGTCGGTAGAAGCACCGGAGGGCGGCGGGACGGGACATCCCCTCTCGCCTCCCGTAAGAATGATCAAGCGGCGGAACAGCCGCTATGATTGTTATGGTGTAGGGAATCGCCGGCTGAAAAAGCTAATATCTGAATGATTCCTGTAGCTTCTCCCATCATTCAGATATCCCCACACAAAGTCAAGGACGTCATATGACGGCCGGAGGGCGGGAAGTGGGTATTGCGGAGGGTATTGCCGGGCATTGCGGCGGGTATTGCGGCATGGCTGGATCTGTGACTGCAATTGTCACAGATCCAGCCCACAGTGCTGCTGCTGCCATCCGCTCCCTCCCCCTCCCCTCTCACACTGTACCGATCGGTACAGAGAGGGGAGGGAGGAACCGGCGTCATCAAATGACGCCGGTCTGTTTACAAGTGATTGCTCCGTCATTTGACGGAGCAATCACGTGGTAAACGGCCGCTATCAGCGGCGATTTACCGCGATTCGTGATCCGCCGGGTCCAGGACCCGGCGGTCACGGAGTTTCCCGTGTGCGTGCCCCAGGGGGCGCGCGGGAGCGCGATTCTGGGAGGACGTTATATAACGTCCTCCCAGAGTTAAGCAACCACCTTGTCGACGTTATTTGTCGGCAGGTGGTTGTTAAGTGGTTAAACAGTTGACAGCCCTGCCCAGGGGGTGGTCTGTCCGGTCATAACCCCACACCCTGCAGTAAGCAGCTCAGTTTTTTCTGCATAGTAGAGAAGGACCTGGCTCCCTGTTTTTAAGCCCAGGGTCCGGAAGAAATATTTACCTTTTTTTTTTTTTTTTTTTTTTTTTGGAGAATTCTACTATCAACTGCCGGCTGGGCATGACAGGCAGGATAATATGGATCCTTGTAGTCCCGCCAGTCTGGCCATCGAACGTGAGCAGACTTTAGCTATGTGCGGGGTCGGCCACGACTCCCCAGGGCGCCAGGGGTGGCCGGTGAGCTATATGCCATGGGGTTCAGAAATGACTGGGCAGACTGCTGTCTCGGTCACAGTGAACCGGGCCGACAGCTTCTCCGTACTGCTCGGAGGTAGGTCTGTCAGGAACGCACCAGCAAGTCCTCGCAGGGACGGGTAAGTACGGTTCCTCCTGCCTCAGCAGGATGGTACTGCCGGGCATTCCTTGGGGGGGTCGATTCCCCCCCCCCCCCCGTCCTCCCTTCCCTCCCCCCTGTCCTCCTTTTTCCTTTTTCCCTTGCGGGGTTTGCTGCGACCGGGGTACCTGTGGGGGTGTCTGGCACCCGCTCTCTGTGGGGGGTGGTCTTACTTTTGGGAAGCCTCCGCTTTGCACCTCTGCGGCTTTCTCGTCCACATTGCTGTGTTTGGGCGCCATATTTGGGGATGCCTGCTTTTTACATTGCAATTTCCCATTGGCGGCCATTTTGTCGTGGCCGCGCTGTGGCGCAGGTCTGCATTGCGGGCGGCCATTTTCTTGTAGTCCGCATCCTTTCCCCTGATGCGTCGACGGCTATTTTGGAGTGGGTTTTGGCCTCTAGTGCTGGCTAAGCTTCCTAAACGGCGCCAATAGCGCTTTTAACCTCAGAACACTTCAGACATGCGCTGTGCGCGGAAGGAGAGCGGGCAGTGGCGCTGAGCAATCTCTTACCTGGGTGGTGAGTTCCCTGGGTAACACCCCCCCCCGGTCAGTAGCAGCAAGGAGGGTGTGCATTGTTTTTTTAGTGTCTTGACTTGGTCCCTAAGGACTGTCAGTGGGGCAAAATGGTGTTAGAAGCTGGCGTTTCTTCCCCAGACATTCCAGTGGCAGCAACCGGTGCCCCTGCACCTGCGGTACCTATGGACACTTTGTCAGCAGTCCTGGAATCATTTGTTGCCAGGCTGGAAGCAGCGAGCAGGCTTAAGGGGGGGTAAAAAGCGTCTCTCCTCCCCCCACCATCGTCCGGGAAATGCTCTGACTCCGATTCCGGCCTGGCTGCGGCGCAGAACCCTGGTTCTGGTGTATCAGAGTATGCAGACTAGGACCTTCTGGGTGAAGAGGACCCCTTGTCCGGGTCAGTGCAGGACAGAGCACTTGTAGCAGCACTTATTAATCCTTTGATGGACACTTAAGCTTGAGGATGCCGCTGGGACATCCGTTGAGGTCTGTCCCTTTTGGGTCGCACTAACCGACCCGCTCTGTTAGTTTTTTCTTGTGTAGACCCCTGCGTTTAAAGACCCCACAGATAGGAGGTCCGAAGCGGTGAGCCGTTCCATGTTAACCATGCCGTGGTCAGCATTGCGGCCTATATTGTCTGCAACTTTGGTGTCGCAGACACTCACTGAATGGGCTAAGGTGTTGCACCAGGCAGTGGAGGAGCATCAGCTTCCTCCAGAATACATGAGGCTGGCCGACCAGTTGGTACAGGGACTTATATACGTCTGTGATGCTACCCTGGATGCGGCCCTTTCAATCTCCAGGGCCTCTGTATCTGCTGTGGTATTACGCCGCCTGATATGGCTGAAATGCTTGTCCGCGGACCAAGCTTCCAAGAAAGCCCTGGCAGATCTGCGTTTCAAAGGTGGAAGGCTATTTGGTGACTCACTGGACGACATTATCAAGGATGTCACTGGAGGTAAGAGCACGCTTTTTTCCTCAGTCTGCAAAAGTTAAGGAGCCACGCCGTAAGCCGGGTCCCTCCTTTTCCACGCATAAGCGGTATTTTAGTCAGTCGGCCCGCTGGCAGACCCTCCCAGGCTGACAAGGGTCCAGCTGGGGGAAAGAAGCGTCCCTGGGTGCTGAAGCCGAACAAGCCTGCTACTGCATGAAGTTTTGCCCCCGCCTAACTCCCGGGTGGGGGAACGGCTTCGCGAGTTTGCAGCTCGGTGGACCTCACTGCTTTCCGACCAGTGGGTTTGCGAAGTGGTCACCTCGGGGTACAAGATAGTTTTCTTTCTTGTCCACCAGACAGATTCTTTCCCTCCAATCTTCCTCTTCTTCCGGCTCTTCGGAATGCCCTAATGGGGGCAGTACAGGACTTGCTGAAGTGCGGGGTAATCATACCTGTGCTGCCACAGGAAAGGTTTCAGGGATTCTACTCAAATCTGTTTGTGGTCCCAAAGAAGGACGGAGTTCGTCCAATCCTGGACCTCAAGGCCCTCAATGCCTTTTTAATAAACTACTTTGGATTGGAGTGCGGCTCTTCTCATAATTTTTGTTCCCATTGCCCTCAATGCCCTTGTGAGGGTTCGAAAGTTCAGGATGGAATCGATCCGTTTGGTTGCTGCGCTCAATCAGGGAAGCTTTCTAGCTTCCTTGGACATCAAGGACGCTTACTTGCATGTCCCCATCTGCATCAGGCATCAGAGCTTCCTGCATTTTGCGGTTGGAAGACCAATTTAATTTTGTGGCGCTCCCCTTTGGCCTAGCGTCGGCACCGAGAGTTTTTACCAGAGTACTGATGCTGGCTTTGCTGAGACAGCGCGTCATTGCTATCGTGGGCTACTTGGACGATCTTCTTCGGAGAGCTGCTTGAAGCTCAGAATTAGTAGAGGACGTGTCTATAGCCAGTCAGACCTTCTGAGAATTTGGTTGGGTGCTGAACCTCCAGAGTCTGGAATACCTGAGGTTGATTCTTGACTCCTCGTAAGCGACAGTTTTTCTTCCCTTGGAAAAGCTAGACACATCAGTCTGTGGTGAAGTTGCTGACATCCCGCAAATTGTTGTCCCTACACTTCTGCATGCGGGTCCTGGGCCTCATGGTAGCCTCCTTCGAGGCAGTACCGTATGCCCAATTCCACACGAGTCTTGCAGAAGGAGATTCTCTCCAAATGTAACAGATCTCCCTTGAATTTGGATCGTCAGATTCGGGCAAGTCACCTAGTCAGGGCCTCCCTGGGTTGGTGGCTGAGATCCCCGGCTCTTCAGTCCAGGAAGTCGTTCCTTCCCTTCCATTGGACTGTCGTCACGATGGACGCCAGCCTGACAGGTTTGGCGGGGGAAGGGGAGTCTGGGGAGTTCAGTCGGCCCAGGGTCGCTGGACTCTGTACGCATTCCAACTGCCGATCAGGCTGTGGAACTCCGGGTGATCAGGCTGTGCCTCTCCAAGTGGTCACAGAGGCTACAAGGGCGTCCGGCAGGATCCAGTCGGTCAACGCCACAGCGGTGGCATACGTCAACCATAAAGGAGGAACAAGGAGCTCGGCTGCAGCGTCGGAGGTCGCTAACATCTTACAGTGGGCGGAAATTAGCGTGCCGGCTCTGTCGGCCGTTTTCATCCCGGGCGTGGGAAACTGCCAGGCAGACATTCTAATCCTCACTGGACCAGGGAGAATGGTCGCTGCATCCAGAGATGTTTTAACTCCTTTGCCAAAGATGGGGCACACAAGACATGGATCTCCTGGCTTCTCGACTCAACCGCAAGGTGTCAAGGTTTGTGGCCAGGTCCAGAGACCCCTGGGCAGATGCGCCAGACGCATTGGTAGCTCCATGGGGTCAGTATCAGCTAATTTATGCCCCCCCCCCCCTAAAACTTCTTCCTCGTCTGCTCAGAGGCGATCCTGGTGATCCTAATTGGCCCAGTGTCCCTGGTACGCCGATCTGGTGGCGGATGCACCTTGGCGACTACCGATGCGAGTGGACCTTCTCTCACAAGGTCCCATTCTTCATCCTGCTTTACAGTCGCTGGCTTTAACGGCATGGCTATTGAAAACCAGATTCTAAGAGACCGAGGCCTGTCTGATTCGGTTATTTCCACCATGCTGAGGTCACCCAAGTCTTCTCGAAAGATCTACCATCGCACGTGGAGAGCCTATATCTCTGAGGAGATGGAGTGGCGTCCACAGGTGTATTCTATTTCCAGGGTCCTGCTGTTTTTACAGCGTGGAGTGGATCAGAAACTTGCCCTAGAGCACCATTAAGGGGCAGATTTCAGCCTTAACTGTTTTCTTTCAGCGACCCCTGGCGGCTCATTCACTGGTGAGTACGTTTGTGCAAGGGGTCAGACATGTGGATTCTCCGGTTTGACCACCTCTACCTTCGCGGGATTTGAATCTGATCTGGTGCTCTCGGCACTTCAGAAACCTCCCTTTTGAGAACATTAGGGAAATTCCTCTTTTGACGTGCTCTCAAAAGGTTGCCTTCCTAGTAGCCATTACATTAGTCAGGAGGGTTTCTGAATTGGCGGCATTGTCTTGCAAGTCCTCATACTTGGTCCTCCATAAGGACAAAGCGGTGCTAGGCCCGCAGCCTTCCTTCCCAAGGTAGTTTCGGCCTTTCACCTGAATGAGGACATTGTTCTTCCATCCTTGTGTCCTTGGCCATTGCATTCCAAGGAGGTTGCGCTGCATTCTTTGGACGTGGTACGGGCCTTGTGGGTCTACCTGTCTGATATGGCTTCCTTGCCGGAGGTCTGATTCACTGTGTTGGCGACTGGTCCAAAGAAGGGCCTGGCGGTCTCGTCGGCCATCATTTTGCGGTGGATCAGACAGACCGTAATCTAGGCGTATGCCTTTCAGGGGTGAGCGCCTCCCTTTCCTGTCACGGCGCATTCGACCAGGGCAATTGGTGCATCCTGGGCTTTCTGACATGAATCGTCTGTCTCACAGGTGTGTAAGGCGGCGACCTGGTCGTCCGTTCACACCTTTTCCAAATTTTACAAGGTTGATGTGAGTGCATCTTCGGATGCTTCCTTCGGCCGCAAGGTTTTTCAGGCGGCCGTTTGAGGTTGCAACTCCTCCGTTGAGGATCTTTGTTTGGGGTGAAGTTCGTTTTTTGATTGCTGTTCCCACCCCTCGTTTGACACTGCTTGGGGACGTCCCTACTGTCAAGAATTAGAAGTGTCCATCCATGGACGTAAAGAGAAAATAGAATTTTTGTACTCACTGTAAAATCCTTTTTCTCTGTTATCCATGGACGGACACTGCACCCACCCCTCTAAATTCTGCCTTTCTACGAACTGAGGTGCTGACTGCAGGGTGTGGGGTTATGACCGGAGGGACCGCCCCCTGGGCAGGGCTGTTGAACTCTGTTTAAAGTTACATGTATTTAAAGATCTAACATGTCTGCCTAGTCCTCTCCTATTAGACAGGAACATAACCCTACTGTCAAGAATAAGGGGGTTTGTCCGTACATGGACGACAGAGAAAAGGATTTTACGGTGAGTACAAAAATCCTATTTTTCTGTTCCATTGGGACCCCTACTTCTCTCCGACAATCAAATATAACTTGTTAATTTCTTGAATGTAGCTATAGTGTCTGATCATTTTTTTTTTTTTTTTTTTTTTTTATTGAAGCTTTTCTAATGCATTTGATTATTTTGTACCATAAATTGCTGTGAAGTAAATTTGCACTGTGCTGCAAATATGTTTATGTATATAGGCAGCACTAGGGTCCTTAATCTGAATTCCAATCAAAACACTAGGTGCATGGAGTTTACATGTTCCATGTGGTTGTGTGGGTTTCCACCCACAATCTAAAAACATTCTGGTAGGTTTAAAAGCCCATATAAAATTGGCATGTAAGGGAAAAAATTGCGAGTATGCATGTGAGACTGGGATCTTTTAAGTGCCTTGAAGGAATTGATGGATGTTAATGTACAAAACATTATGTCAATTGGTATAAATACCTGTAATATAATATATGTTCAATTTTAACAGGCGGTGACCGCAATCAAAATTTTGAATCTTCTGAAAGGGGGTTTGGAAACCGAAGAGGTACTTGCCGGACATTCTTAATTTCTTTGTTTTTTTGTTAACACGAAGTATTAATATTGTACGTTTTTTTTATTGATGGTATTTTAGATCCAGGTGCTAACAAATAGTCGTTGGCCTTTTTCTCTTCCATTGAGGGGCACAAGTCCTATGCTGTCGGGTTATACTGTTACCTACAGGAGGATTGAATCCTGGCAAACAGAACTTTAAGACCCCTTTCACACTGAGGCAGTTTTCATACCTTTTTAGCACTAAAAAGCGCCTGAGAACTGCCTCCTATTCATTGCAATGAGTGCTTTCACACCTGGGCGGTGTGATTGCGGGATGTTAGAAAAAGTCCTCCAAGCAGCATCTTTGGGGTGGTTTGGGAGCGCTGTCCCAAAACGCCCCTGCCCATTGCACTAAATATTCAGTGCTTTCGAAGCGCCTGAAAAGTGCTTTGGAAGTACCGCAACATGGGAATTTTTTTTTTTATCAGTCTTTTTCTTGAACAAAAAAAATAGGACAGCACATACAAAAGAATATCGGGACAATGGCAGATGTAGAGTACAATATCTCCTAACAGTATCATACAGCAACATTCCTCTAGGATACACACATAGATAGAAGACCGCATGATCGGTACCTTTTTAAGATTCAAACCTTTCAAAGTGATAACATGTTATGACGCCTGGGACCCCGCTCCATCCACTCCGTACATTTCTTTCTAGGGCTACATAGGAAACTAAGAGGGAACATAAAACCCGTCCAATCATACACAGGTTTCAGAGGCCTTGAGCCACCTGTCCCAAATTTTTTTTTTGTATTTGCAGGGACATCCTCTGAGTATATAAGCTTCTTATAGGGCAATACAGCATTAACCTCCGCAATTCAGCATGAGACAGTTGGGGGGATCGCGTCTCATCCACACTCTAGCAATGACTTTCCGCGCAGAGAAGAGCGTTTCGTGCAGGAATATCTTGGTAAATTAAAGTCTGGGTCCAGGAAGATTCCCAGAAGAAACGGTTTTGGCTGGAGCGCAAGGATGGGCGATTCCCCCCAAAAAGTCTGCTTTTTTTTTTTTTTTGTTATATTAAAGTGCATCAACAAACAAAATTTAAGTCAAACCCTTTCTCTAACTGCAAAGGCAGTGTGCAACAAAGATTGTTGAACATCTAAATTATTAATGCTGTATTTGGATTTAGCTAATAAAACCACAACACATCCTGAGGTTACTCTTAGTTGAATTGAACTGTGCCCGTGCCTCGCTCTGCCCATGCTTCAATCACTGTGCCTGTACCTGATGCAGATTTTCATGGGATACGGATTTTACTGCTACACCGGCGGCCATTCCAGTATTCAAAAGCTGCGCCTCCTCCTTGTCTGTGATAGGCGAAACACTCAATTTCCCAGCATTCAGTGTTCCGCCTATCACGGACATCCGCTCATCCTCATAACACAGACGAGGATGAGAGGATGTCTGTGATAGGCTGAACACTGCCTGCTGTGAAATTGAATGTTCCGCCTATCACAGACGACGAGCACTCAGGAGGCATGGCTTTTGAACACTGCAATGGCCGCCGTCTGTCTGCATGACACGCTGATCAGGTAGGCAGACGGCACCTTGCGGTTAGTTAGTGTTACATTACATCTACTTGCGGCGAGTAGATGTAATTGGGGTAACGTCGCCCAGTGCCATTCCAGACACGCCCCCTGCAGCCCTGCTACGGAAACTGAAGGAAAAAAAAATCGATTTTCTTCAAATCTGAATCTATTTGAACTCAAAACTCAATTCAAGATTACATTTTCCCCCCCCAGCCCTACTGGAGCGTTATGGGGGAGCCCATCGTGTCATGCAGGAATCCTACCACTTGCGACCAGAACAGCTGTATTTTGGGGCATTTCCACAAAAGGTGAAAGGGTGCCCGTCTCTCGATCACACATAGGACACGCACTGGAATAGTTATTTTTATACTTTGAGAGTCTAAGTGGTGTGAGGTATGCTCTGTGCATTATGAAAATTTTGGTTAGCCGGTCCGAAAGTTTGGGAGAAACCAGTTTACACGTGTCCAGAGCATCGCTCCACTCGTCATCCTCAATGGGGGCCCATCGCTCCCTCCCACCTAGTCTTCAGTGCGTATGCCGTCAGTCGTCGGAGGCAGTGATAGTATGATATAAAAGTGAGATGAGTTTCTTACGGTCAGGGTTTTTTATGGCTGCCATCAATGGGTTGTTGCCCAGAGAGATCTAAGGGGAACTGTGTGCGGAAGGCATGACGAAGCTGTATCTAAAATACAGTCTATTAGGTAGTGCAAACTCAGACTTTAGGCTTTCAAAAGACTTCAGTTTTCTATTAGAAGTGATATGGGATAAGTAGAAAATTCCCCATGAGCTCCATAATCAATTATCCGGGATCCGATTAAACTCAGGGAGGGCCATGTTATGCCACAGGGGAGTGTAGTTGTGGGGAGTGTAGCTTTCCAGATGCTATGGTCCATACTTTCCTATATTGGTACAGAAGAGTCTTACGGTCTACTGACCTGCCATCCCCCTCCGCCCCCCCCCAGATATCGCTACCATGGAATCCAAGGTTGACCTGGACCATTTTGGACAAAAACCTGTCTGTTTTGTCTGTGGAAGATTTGTGATAGCTGGGCTGCAAGATAGTATAAGTTTAAGTCAGACAGCCATTCCTGCAAGGTCAGTAGGATTCTTAGGTTTGTGCCATGGGAGTTTGTCTATTGTTGCCCCAGACAAACGGCTTTAGAAGAGCTTCCATTGATTTAAAATGCTTAAGTACCAGATATACAGGGGAGTGACAGCATGTACAAGATCTTTTGGCAGCAGGACCATTTTGATGAGATTTATGCGGCCCATGACACCCAGAGGAAGGCGAGCCCAGATTTGTGTCTTCTGCTTAAGCATGTCAAACAACGGTGTTATATTCAGTGAGACATAGTCCGCTGGGTCTCTGGTGGTCCGGATACTCAAGTTTTTAATACTATCCACTAGAGGTCGACCGATATATTGGCTGGCCGATATATCGGCCGATATTTGGGCATTTTTGATAAATCGGCTCTGGCCGATTATTATCAAAACTGGGCCGATATATTTCATGGCTGCCCTTCCTCCCTCCTCCACACTCCTCCACACTCGGCAGCATCAAGCGCCGTGCTGTGTGTGTGTGTGTGTGTGTGTGTGAATCTGAAAGTAAGAGGAGAGAGAGAGAAGCTGTCAGCTTGATGTCGGGGGTGGGCGGGACCCAGCAGATATATTACACCAGCCAATGGGATGGTATCTGGGCGGGCCACTATGTCTAAAGCAGCCCAATCATTGGCTGGTGTAATTTAGCTGCTGGGTCCCGCCCACCCCCACATCGAGCTCAATTCTAACAGCTCTCTCTCGCTCTCCTGTCAGTTTCACACATTACACTCGGCTTAGTGTGAAACCTGCCAATGCAAGTCAGTGCCCCAGCCAGTGCCAATGCCAGCCAGTGCCATCTGTCAGTGCCCCCAGCCAGTGCCATCTGTCAGTGCCCCCAGCCAGTGCCATCTGTCAGTGCCCCCAGCCAGTGCCATCTGTCAGTGCCCCCAGCCAGTGCCATCTGTCAGTGCCCCCAGCCAGTGCCATCTGTCAGTGCCCCCAGCCAGTGCCATCTGTCAGTGCCATCTGTCGGTGCCAGTGCCATCTGTCGGTGCCACCAGCCAGTGCCATCTGTCGGTGCCACCTGCCAGTGCCAACCAGTTCCAATTGCAAGTGCCACTGCCAATCAGTGCCATCTGTCAACTAGTGCCATCTGTCAGTTCCAAACCAGTGCCACCTGCCAGTGCCAATAGTGCCATCTGTCAGTTCCAAACCAGTGCCATCTGTACTGAGGACATCAAGTGTGTGCTAGAGTGACAGGAGTAAGCAGGAAGGAATGGAGTGGGTGAGGTTTTTTTTTTTTTAATCGGCCTAAAATATCGGACACAAAAATCGGCATCCTATATTTGCCATCGGCCACCCCAATTTCTAAATATCGGCATCGGCCAGAGAAAAACCCATATCGGTCGACCTACTATCCACCCTCTGTAGGAGGAGCAAGGCTTTGTCTTTGGGTGGTGGGAAATTGTCCAAGGGGAGTATCTGGGACTTGTCCCAGTTAATTTTCAGTCCAGAAAATGTGCCATATCTTTCTATTAGGGCTAAAGCCTGTGGTAGTGAGTTGTCTGAGCCGTCTAGGTACAAAAGTGTTATCCGCATATATGCTGATTGTTTCCACGACCCCTTCCCTGTGCAGACCACTATCCCCGTGTGGGCACGAACTGCTTTGGCGAGTGGCTCTGCCGCCAATGCATACAGCAGTGACGACTGGAGACACCCCTGTCTAGTACCCCGGGAGAGGGAAAACTGATCCGAGGGCCAGCCATTAGCCAGAACTTTGGCCACCGGGCTCTGATACAGAAGCTGTACCCATTTTATGAATCTGGGCCCCAATTCAAACTTGCCTAAGCGGGTCCACCGATGCCACCACTCAAATCAAATGCCTTGGCTGTATCCAAGGCGACGATTATCCTGGACCCTGGGTTGTCGTGAGCAGTCTGGAGATTAATAAATCTTCGAAGATTGAAAGATGTGTGCCTGCCTGGTCTCCATGGATCAGTGAGAGAATAACCTTGTTAAGGCGGGTGTCAAGTACCTCTGCAAGTATATTAACATCTACCTGAAGCAGGGAGATGGGGCGATAAGTTTCTGGAAGGTGTGGGTCCTTTCCGGGTTTGGGAATTGGCACTATGGTAGCCTCCCTCATGGGGGCCGGTAGTTCAGAGTTTTTTTTTTTTTTGTTTAATATTTTTGAGAAAAATATATAGGCATATCAAATGAAGTACATTGGAACAGAGAGGGGTACACTGGGCGAACGTGTGAAAATAATCACTCAGGAATATAGTAGAGACATTAAGAGTGACCCAACTTACTAAATTAAAATAGCAATATAAAAAGCGCAAAAAGAGAAACAAAAGGGGGGAAGAAGAGAGAAATGCAAGAGAGGAAGGTGGGATGGGGGGGAGGGAGAAGAAGGAAGGGGATTGGCACACAAGTTTAGAGTTTTCAAAGATGGAGTTGTATAATGCCAGCAGCCTAGGGACCGGCAGATCCGAGTATGGGGAGTAAAATTCCACAGGTAGGCTGTCCGAGCCTGGGGCTTTGGATGAAGGGAATTCAGCGATGGCTTTAGAGATCTCCTCTTGTGTCGGAGGCTCCTCCAGCTCCTGGGTCTGATCTTCAGTTAGTTGCGGGATCTGTAACTCTGCTAGGAAGGACTCTATTAGAGAGAGGTCATCTGAAACGGTAGTAGCGTATAGAGAGGTGAAGACTCGCAACATCGTCGTGACCTGAACAGGTTTATTCATGAGGACGTTGTCTCCTCGCTATGGACCAGGCAGGCCAGCAACTTCCCAGCTCGTTCGCCGTGTTCAAATGACCTCTGTCTCAGGAAAACGTTTGCGTTTGGTCTTTTCTTAGGGATCTAGCGTCCTAGAGTAGCTTGTGACTGCCTGCCTTTTCTGCCGTGGGATCGTCAAGGAATTCCCTCTCTGCTGTCAGTAAGTTAGACGTTGCTGTGTCTATGGCTACTGCAGAGGTTCATTTCAGTTTAATACGGGCCGTGAGTCATCCGGGCATGTATCTTAAACACTTCCCATACTATCTGCGGTTGTGCGGAGCTCCCAGTCGGTCGCAAGGTCATCATCCTACGATAATAGTTAACCAAAAGAGGTTTAGGCGCCATGACCCTGGTGAGCGTGCATGTGGTGGAGAAAGCTTGGCCCAATAAGGACAGTGGTCAAAGTGATCTAGGTGAAAAACCTGTATCTGTTAGCCTAGGGAGAAGTGCTCTGGAGAGGAGTTGGTCTATACGAGACATAGAGTGGTGAGATGTAGAGAAACAGGAGTAGGCCTCTAAAGTAGGGTGCCTAAATCTCCACGTATCTACTAGATTAAAGTCATTGAAGGCATGCAAATCTCGTAAGGTGGGTGTGTGCTAGAGAGTGCGAGGGTCCAGTCATTCTGCCGAGGGCTTTATCTAACACATTGTTGTAATCTCCAAGCCATATTGCTGGTACAGCGGGCTGCAATGCCATAAAATTGAATCCCTCAGTCAATACACTAAATTGAAATGGTGGTGGTATATAAAATGCTAACAGGAGGACATACAAGGGCGCCCGATCAGGATCCAGTCGGACAATGCCACGGCTGTGGCTTATGTCAACTATCTGGACATCCTGCGGTAGACGGAAAGAAGCGTGCCGGCCGTCTACATTCAGGGTGTAGAACTCTAACTGGCGGACTATTTGAGTCGCCAGTTGTTGAACAAGGTGAATACTTTTGCACCCGGAGGGGTTTCTTACTCCTTTCGCCGGAGGTGGACGTCGGGTCGTGGACCTCCTGGCTTTTCGACTCAATCGCATGATGTCGAGATTCGTGGCCAGGTCCCAGAGATCCCTGGTCAGATGCGTTGGTGGCCCCGTGGGGTCAGTATCGGCTCATTTCTGCCTATTCCCCACTGATGTTGCTTCCTTGTCTGCTCCTCAATGTGCAGATTGAGGGGATTCCGGTGATCCTAATCGTTCTAGATTTGCCCCGGCGTCCTTGGTACGCCTGGTGGCGAACACACTGTCGGCTGCCAATGTGGGAGGATCTTCTGTCTCAAGGTCCCATACTTCATCCTGCCTTACAGCCGCTGGCCTTATGGCATGGCTATTGACAGCCAGGTACTGAGGGACTGAGGTCTTTCGGATTCGGTCATCTCGACCAGGCTGAGGGCACAAATATTCCTCCTGGGTATATCGCCTCAGTCTGCATCTCACAGATCAGTTTTTTTCTGTAGCAAGGAGTAGGACATGGCTCCCTTTGGGCCCATTGGTCCGGGGTAAAAAGGTATTTTTTCTCCTTTCGTCTTCCAGGACAGCCTCCTGAGATGTATGGCTCCTCCCCCTGGGACAGGAAACCCGTTTACCCACTTTAAAAGGCTGTCCTTCAGGCCTCCTCAGTTTTTTGTGTTTCCTGCCGGACGGGAAGGAACACGTGAAGGAACTTTCTGTTGGGAAGCTCCATATCTCAGGACTGTCCTGGGAGAGCTCCTGGAATAAGTGAACCTACCTCCCTCCGCACTCCTATATCCTGTGGGGAAGATAGAGAAGCGAGAGTCACCGCTGCCTGAGGCTCGGAGAGAGCCGGACCCCGGAGGACAGCAGTTCCCGCCCCAGTACAGGTGGGTTACCTTCGGTAGCCAGGAGCGGTTCCCGCGGTGGGAAAGTGAGAGACGCCTAACCGCCGTGTGGTGTAACAGTCTTCCGGGTCAGCGAAGCGTGGGGCGGAGTTTATGCGTTCCACCAAGAGGAAGTGACGAGAGACTAACGGCGGAACCGCGTCATCCGGGGGCGCCCTGAAAACAAGTACCGGTTTTCCTACGGCGCGGCGGTTGATTCAAAAGGGATCCGGAGCTGGTGATAGACGCTCAGACTGCAGCAGACACCAAGGACCATGGAGGGTGCAACACACAGACCCCGGTTCCACAGGCTCTGGTGCCTCTCAGGTAAGCGTGGTAAGGGCAGGCCATAGCTTATACTGGGAGGTTAGGGTCTTTAAACCCCAGTTACCCTCCCTAGGTGGAGAACCTATGGTGATGGGTCGGGCACTCCTAAGGTTAGCCATGGACAGTGGTGTAGGCACGGAGCTGTAGCTAATGGGATTGTCTTTTCCTTTTGTGCTTAATTACAGGTTAAGGCCCATGACAGGACCCAATCACAGCAACCTAGGAAGAAATGTGCCGTATGTGGGACCAAGTTAGGATCCATTTGGGAAAAGCCTCTGTGTCCTGAATGTGTTAGTAGTCTGGTAAAGGAGGACTCAGTTTCTGCCTGTCACCAGATTTTGTCATCCGTTAAGGATGAAATTGCATCCACTTTCCAGTCCTTTAAGGGATTTATGGATAGGATGCAGGGTCCCCCTGCTCCCCTGCCTAGGGCAGCTAGTATGCCTTCCTTATCCCAAAGTCGGGGTGAAGAGGAAGAGACAGAGGGATACAAGATCATTAGCCTCTTCTCAAAGGGATTCAGCATCAGATTCTGAAGGAGAGGAAGATTACTCCAGGGCATCCAGATATAAATTATCTTTGGATGATGTGGGGGATCTGCTAAAGGCTATCTATGATACGTCGGAGATACAAGAGGAACAGGTTCAACTCTCAAAGCACGACCTTATGTACCAGGGGTCTAGTGCAAATAAATCCAGGGTTTTTCCTGTGCATAAATCCTTAATTTAAGCGATTCTGCTGGAGTGGGAGCAGCCGGAAAAGATAACTTTCTTTTCGGGTAGCTTAAAAAGTTGATTTCCTTTTTGAGTCGGATGTAGCTCATCCCTTGAATAAAATTCCTAAATTAGATGCTCCCTTAGCCAAGGTGTCCAAGAAAACAGACTTGGCCTTTGATGACCTGGGTTCTCTCAAAGATCCAATGGACAAAAGAGGTGACTTGCTGCTTAAGAGGGCTTGGGACGCCTCTTCCATAGGGCTAAAGCTGGTGCTGGCAGCAACCTGTGTGGCCAGAAATTTGGAATGTTGGCTCACTCAGTTACAGGCCCACATTTCAGCAGGTACCCGAGACAACAAATACTAAAATCTTTCCCGCTTTTATTTAAAGCAGTCGGTTTTTTGGCAGATGCCTCGGAGTCTGTTAAGTTAGCAGCCAGGTCTGCCGCCTTGGTAAATGCAGCCAGAAGAGCGGTCTGGCTTAAAGCCTGGACAGGTGATGCCGCATCCAAATTAAAGTTATGTGGGTTACCATTTTCTGGTGACCATCTGTTTGGTCCCAGCCTCCAGGAGGCTTTGGAAAGGACTCGAGACAGAAAAAAGGCATTTCCCGAGAAGAAGAAAAAGTGGGAAGGGAAACCTTTTTTTCGAGGCCCCAAGCAACAAAACCGGCAAGAGGGAAGATCGCCCTAAAAAGCATTGGACGGGCCACAAGGGTCGTGGAAGAGGAGGAATCCTATTCAGTCCTCCAAACCACCCCAAAAAATCAGTGACTCTTGCGTCCCAGTGGGAGGAAGACTGGGGGAATTCCTCCCACAATGGACAAGGTCAACTTCAAGTCCGTTCATTTGGGAAATCATAAAGAACGGATACAAATTTGAGTTCAGTTCAATACCTCCCCCAAGTTTTCAGGTTACTCAGCTACCCAGGGACAGAGAGAAGGCGGAGGCCCTAAGTCTGTTGCTAGGGGACCTAGTAGATCAGAGTTCTAATTCAGGTACCCAAGAAGGAACAGGGAGAGGGTGTATATTCCCATGTATTTGTTGTAAAGAACCCATCGGGAAGATTCAGGTTAATACTAAACCTACGCCCCCTGAACAGGTTTGAGATACAAAAGGTTCAGGATGGAATCAATCTTTACAATTTCAAAGCTTCTGTTCCCAGGCTGCCATATGGCCACTCTGGACCTCAGGGATGCTTACCTACACATCCCAATCCATCCAGGATTCCAGAGGTATCATGTTTGCAGTCAGAGTAAAAGCAGAGATTCTGCATTTCCAGTTCCAGGCGCTACCATTTGGCCTGGCCTCCTCTCCCAGAATTTTCACAAGTTCTGGCAGAGGCCCTAGCCCCTTTAAGGATCAAGGCCATTACGGTAATACCGTATTTGGACGATCTCTTGTTTGTGGCCAACTCTGCCCAACAACTAGAGAGATTTTCTGGAAGCAGAGTTTTCTCTCTTCTCTCGGGTGGCTAATCAACAGGGACAAGTCCCAATTGACACCATCTCAGGAGGTCCTGTACCTGGGGTACAAAATTTCCTCAGTGAAGATGAAAATTTTTCTTAGAGGATAAGGTCAGGAAAGTAGATCAGGCGGTGGCCCAGCTACAATCCAACCGAGTAGCCACGATCAGGGAAGTAATGAGTTCTGGGCCTGATGACAGCCTGTTTTCCGGCAGTCCCTTGGGTCAGGTTTAATCAACGCCCCTTACAATGTCTTGTGCTCAAGTATTGGGACGGCAGAAGGCAGAGCTTAGACCTGCAAATGCCCCTCTCATCCAGGGTCAGGAGGACCTTTTGGTGGAGAGCCCATCACAACTTGGACAGGGTTTGGCCTGGTCCCAGCCGGCGGCTACAATAATAACAGATGCCAGTTCCTGGGGATGGGGTGCTCACACAAAGGAGGCCTCAGCCCAGGGTACATGGTCTCAGGTAGAGGCCATTCGGTCTTCCAACCAGAGGGAGCTTCTGGCCATTCTGAGAGCGATAGAGACTTTCCACGCTCAGGTAGGAGGACAGCATCTGCAAATTCGAACAGACAATGCAGCTGCTGACGCATACCTAAACAAACGGGGGGACCAGAAGTCCTGCGTTGCAATGCATAGCCAACAAGATCCTGGGCTGGGCAGAGACAAATCTATTGTCCCTATCAGCCATTCACCTGAAGGGTTCTCAGAACATGCTGGCAGACTTTGAGTCGACATCAGTTCAGTCAGGACGAGTGGGCCCTCAACGAAGAAGTGTTCAGGGATATAGTACAGACCTGGGGACAGACGGAGGTGGATCTTTTTGCCTCGGAGAAAAACAGGAAGGTGGCTCAGTTTTTCTCAATCCATCCAGGGGATCGGGCCAGAGGCATAGGCGCATTTGCCAACCCTTGGCAGTTCAGTCTTTGTTATGCCTTCCCTCCAGTAAGAATGATTGCGGCAGTTCTTCAAAAATTTCTGACAGAGGAAACTGACCTCATTTTGGTAACACCATTCTGGCCAAAAAGACCTTGGTTTGCCAGTCTAAAGAGACAAGCAATTTCTCCCCCTCTACATCTTCTGGTCAAGAAGGACCTAATTTCCCAGGGTCCTATGCTTCATCCCCAGATAGAGACTGGGGCTGTCAGCTTGGTATCTGAAGAACAATTGCTAAAATCACAAGGATTCTCAGATGGTGATCAGAACTCTTCTGGAGTGTCGTAAGCCAGTAACCAGGGCTATTTATGCCAAGGTCTGGAAAAGATTCAATACTTGGCTTAAGGAACAGGGGTTGGACGATCCAGGGATTCCAGCTATGCTGGATTTTCTACAAGCAGGAGTAGGTGGGTCTTGCTCCTAGCACTTTGAAGGTACAAGTAGCAGCCTTAAGTGTTTTCCTTCAGACCTCACTTCAACAGAATCATTTTGTCAAAAATTTCTTCAAGGCCCTAACAAGGTCTAGGCCAGTGAGGGTAACAACCTGTCCTACCTGGGATCTCACCTTGGTGCTCAAAGCCCTTAATGGTAAACCCTTCAAACCCTTGGAGGAATCTCTATTGAAATGGGTAGTACTAAAGACAGTTTTTCTTATTGCTATCACATTAGCTAGACAGGTGAGTGATTTGCAAGCACTCTCGATTCGAGAACCATTTTTGTTATTAGAAGATAGGATCATACTCAAGACAGACCCCAGTTTTCTTCCCAAGGTAGCATCCATGTTCCATAGGACCCAGGACATGGTTCTACCGACTTTTTGTTCCACCACTGAAGCAGAAGATTCTTCTCTTAGTTTTAGATGTTAAAAGGAGCCTTTTAGTTTATTTGAAAGTCACCAGTGAGTTCAGAAAGTCAGACTCTTTTTGTTAACTTTTCGGGGGCCCGCAAATGCCTTAAGGCATCCAAGTCTTCCATTGCCAGATGGATTAGAATGGCAATTTATAGAAGCTTATGAGTTAGGAGTTCCAGCTCCCTTAGTCAAAGCACATTCAACTAGGGCAGTTTCCAGTTCATGGGCAGAGAGGGCTGGCGCCTCTCCGGGGGACATCGGTAAGGCAGCGACGTGGTCCAGTTACTCTACGTTTGCCAAACACTATCGTCTGGACTTATTGTCTGAGAGGGAACAGACATTTGGACGAAAGCTCCTCCAGGCAGTAGTAACGCCCTGACAAAGTAAGTTTCTTGCTTATCTCAGAGGCTGTCCTGGAAGACTAAAGGAGAAAACCGGAGTTAGACTTACCGGAAACTCTTTTTCTAGGAGTCTTCCAGGACAGCCTGGTTTCCCACCCGGTGATTATATTAACTAGGTGTTGGATGTGTGTACTGACGTTGTGTTAGTATTTTGTGTCTTTTCAGAGCCTTCCGGTAGTTCTTGGTTAAACTGAGGAGGAGGCCTGGAGGACCGCCTTTTAAAGTGGATAAACGTGTTTCCTGTCCCGAAGGGAGGAGCCATACATCTCAGAGGCTGTCCTGGAAGACTCCTAGAAAAAGTTACCGGTAAGTCTAACTTTATTTATTTATTTTTGCTACATTTTTTGTTTCCTGCGGTCTTCGATCAACTGCCGACTGGGTGACAGGCTGGATCCTCGATCCTTGTAGTCTCCCCAGCTCGGCCATCGAGCGTATGCCGGCCCTAGCTACGCGCTGGGTTTTCCACGACATGCCCGTTGCTCCACGGGTGGCCGGTGAGCCTACGCTCCAGGGCCTGCATCGGACCGCTCAGTTTCGGCTGACCTTACGGCCGAGTCGCAGCAGCCTGTCCGGTGAGCGTCACGCTCCAGAGCATACATATGATCGTCCCTTTTGGGTCCAATCACAGCATGCCTGGCCAACAGTCACCTTCCGTGCGCGTACTATTATCTGTTTGGAATGTCTGCCAGCATAATACATGCAGGATAGGTAAGTAAACTCCCCTGCCTCGGCTGGGTGATTTGGCTGGACATTCCTGGAGAGACCAAGTAAGTGGTTGTGGCCCCTTTCTTCCCTCTCTCCCTGCCTTTTCCCTCCTCCCTGGGCTTCTAGCTAGAGGTTGCTGGGGGTCACCTAAGGGGTTCCACTGGAGCGGGGCTGGCTTTAACTAACATTTAAAGTGGTTGTAAAATCATTTTTTAAACTTTTACTTACAGGTAAGGCTTATCTGTAGGTAAAAGAAATATCTCCTAAACCTTTACGGTTTAGTAGATATTCCCCTCGCAATGTGCCGCTGACAGCAGCAGCGCATGCGCACAGGGGATTATCGGGCTGAAGGCTCAGCAGACGCCGAGCCTCGCCGGAACGAAGTCTCCCGCGTGCATGCGCGGGAGTGAGACATCGTGGCTCCAGCCACTCACAGCGCTGGAGCCGCGATACCCTGAAGACACGCCGAGGCATCATGACATCTCCCTCGGCGTGGACCAGGTAAGTTCCCAACGCCTCGTTCTAAGGTAAGTATTTCATAATGAGCTTGTATGCTGTGCATACAAGCTCATTATGCATTTTTCTTTACAGGTGTTAAAAAAATAAATAAAAAATTGTGGGTATACAACCGCTTTAAAAGAAATGTCATTTCTGCTTACCTGAGTGAGTGAAAAACTTGTATAGCGCTAACAAATGCGAACTAAATCGCCTCAAGGCGCTTTGCATCCAGTAGCTTCATGATCCATCAGAAGAGGTGGGTCTTAAGTTTTTTTCCTAAAGGCCCGATGGTTTTCTTCCATACGGATGTCTGTGGGTAGCTCGTTCCATAGCCGTGGTCCTTGGACTGCAAATCTTCGTTCTCCCTTTTGATTTGTAGCGAAACTTGGATGTGAGGGAGATTTTGGTTTGTTGATCAGAGACTGCGTTTGGGGGTGTAGTGCTTTATCTTCTCGCATAAATATTGCGGAGCGATTCCTTGTGGGTGAGACGGGGTCTTGAATGTAACCCGATCCTTTACGGTTAACCAATGAAGGGTCCTCAGTGCAGGGGTGATGGGTTCCCATGGTTTTTTTTTCTTATCAGTCTGGCTGCTGAGTTCTGGACGACTTGTAGGCGTGAAATCTGGTATTTGGGTAGTCCAAGGTAGAGGGCATTTGCGTAGTCGAGTCGGGAGTTGATTGATCCAACTACTACCGCTTTGTCCTCTTCTGGGATGAAGGGAATGAGTCTACGCAGCAGGCGGAGGAGATGGAGGAGATGGTGAGATCCGCTGATTACTGATCCTATTTGAGCATCCATCGACATCTCCGAGTCAGATTACTCCGACTTTTGACTTTGGTGCTCGGGGTGATGGTCAGTCCGAGAATGGTGGGTGGTGTCCAAGAAGTTTTAGTTTTTGTCTTTCGGTTAGCGTGAAGGAGAAGCAGTTCTGTTTTGGATCCGTTGAGTTTAAGTGAACTGTCATCCAATCATCGATTAATGTGAGGCACTTTTCCAATCCGTGATGTTGGTCTTTTTTTCCTTTGATACGAAAGTAGAGTTGGGTGTCGTCAGCGTATGAGTGATAGCACAAGTCCTGTTTGCTAATGATTTTGAGGAGTGGGCGGAGGTAGATGTTAAAGAGAAGGGGTGACAGGGGCGATCCTTGAGGGACTCCGCAGGAAATTGCGCGAGTTTCAGAGGTGAAGGCTCCTAATTTCACTGTCTGAGAACGATTCTCAAGGAAGGAAGCGAACCAAGGTAGGTCAGGGTCTGCGACTCCTGCTACTTCTTTAAGGCGAATGAGTAGAGTTTTGTGGTCTACTGTGTCGAACGCTGCACTTGGGTCCAGCAGCACCAGGAGACATGATTCTCCATCATCTGCGGCTTCGAGGACGTCATCCCATATTTTGAGCAGTGCTGTTTCTGTGCCATGGCCTGGGCGGAAGCCTGATTGTAGCGGATCCAAGAGTTTGTAAGTGTCCAAATGGCGTTGTAGCTGTTGTACTACTGCTTTCTCCATGATCTTGGAAATAGTGTTTAGGCTTATTAGCCGTCTGCGGTAATTTGGGTCCTTGGGGTCAAGATTGGGTTTCTTTAGTAGGGGTTTGATTATGCCTTGCTTGAGGGAGTTCGGAACCATACCTTCTTTGAATGATTGATTTACGATGTGTGTTATGGTAGGTGCTAAGATGTCAGTACATTATTTCAGGAGTTTTGTGGGAACTGTCATTTGGAGATGTGTTGCCTCTGAGGCTACTGATGATGTTTTCGGTGGTGTCAATGGTGATCGGGAACAGCGAAAATGTTGCTAGTTGTATAATGTTCGTATCGATATCCTCTATTTGCTTTGGCTGTGTGAAGGTTTTTTTTTTTTTTTCTGTTGCATTATTTCCTGAATGTTTTTGATTTTGTCGATAAAAAAATCCGATAGCTCATTACAGAACTCTTGGGTTTCGTTTGCTGGAGGCTCTAGACAGGTAGGGTTCATAGTCCGAGTGACATACGTGTGTGTGTGTGTGCGCTTCCTCCTCCATGCTGTTGGCGGCCATTTTGTGGTGGTCCATGCTGGGTTCGGCCTCTAGTGACTGCCCGGCGTCCATCTTACTGTGGTTTCGGCGCCATTTTCTTGTAGTCCACACCCACTGGCCGCTATCAACTGATCGGCGGCCAGGTTTGTCCACCCTGTATGTATATATTGCAGTTCGGCGGCCATCTTTTTGTGGGCTACGGCTGCTTGGCCTCTATCTTTGGCTCGGCGGCCATTTTCTTAGAGCCCACATTATCTTCCATACAGATGTTTTTGGCAGCCATTTTGCGAGACTCCAGCCTCTAGGGTGCATTACACTGGCGCAAAAGTTCACACAGGAAGCGCTGATAAAAGAAGCAGACTGACCCAGCAGCAGTGGGACAGCATCACAGGCGCAGCACACAGCAATATAGCAGTACCGGTCCAGGGTGGTAAGTCCTCTGGGTAACCCAAAATCATTGCAGTGCAGGAGGGTGGCCTATTGATAACTTGCCTGGAGCCCTGTGGGTGTCAGCGTGTGGTCAGCATGGCATCTGAGCCAGATGTCTTCTCCCCTAAAGCACCAGATTTAGCAGCTGGTGCCCCTGAGGTGTCTATGAACGCTATGTCAGCAATCCTAGAGGCGTTTGCTGCCAGGGTGGAAGCAGCACACGGGAATACAGGGGGTAGTAAACGCCCCTGTCCCATGCAATCTTCCGGGGATATTTCTGATGCAGAACCATGTCCAGCAACGGCTCATGGCCCAGATTCGGACGCATCAGACTGCAGACGTGACCGATCGGACAGTGAGGATGACTCAAAGTCTAGGTCAGTACGCGAGACGGCTTTGGTATCTGACCTTATTACTGCAGTGCGGGATACGCTAAAGTTGGAAAATACTGCAGAAGCAGCAGAGACCCCGGGCCCCTTTGGGTTTCGTAAACCTGCCCGCACTGCTAAGGTGTTCTTATTTTGACAAACACTTATACAAGGAATGGGAGAACCCACTGAGGGTCTTTACAGCCCCAAAGAGGTTTGCGGTACGGTACCCCTTTGAGGAGAGTTTTCTGAAGAAATGGATCTCTCCCCCTATAGTGGACCCTCCGGTGTCCAGACTTAATAGAGCCACCACTATTGCAGTAGAATGGGCTCCTGTTTTCAAGGACCCTGTGGATAAGAAGCCTGAAGCACTCGCTCGCTACCTATATTCAGTGGTAGGCTCGGCAGTACGCCTGGCATTGGCGGGGGCCTTAGTGTCTCAGACACTTACTGAATGGGCAAAATTGCTACTCCAGGGGTTAAAGGAGCGAGATGCTTCTCTTAATGAGAACTCTCGGGTCGGGGGACGTCTTTGCAAATTCGCGACTCAGTGGACAGCTCTAGTCTCCGACAGGTGGGTTTGCGAAGTAATCTCCTCAGGCTACAAGATAGAATTTCTCTCTTGTCCACCACCTCCAATCTCCAGCTACTACCGACCCGTCGGGAGGCCCTGTATGGGGCGGTCCAGGGTTTACTGGAACGCGGGGTAGTTATTCCAGTTCCAGAACAGGAACGAGATCAGGGTTTTTACTCAAATCTGTTTATTGTGCCGAAGGAGGAGGGGGTTCGTCCAAGCTTGTATCTCAGAGCCCTCAATTGCTTTGTGAAAGTACAAAGATTTCGGATGGAGTCGGTTCGATCTGTAGTCACGGCTCTCCATCCGGGGGACTTTCTGGCCTCCTTGGACATCAAGGACACATACCTGCATGTCCCCATATACTCCAGACAGCAGAGGTTTCTGCGATTTGCTATCAGGAAGAACCACTACCAGTTTGTGGCCCTCCCGTTTGGCCTTGCCTCAGCACCCAGGATGTTCACCAAGGTGTTCGCTCCGATTCTGGCACTTCTAAGACAGCGGGGTATCGCTATCATGGGCTACTTGGACGACCTTCTACTGAAGACCCCTTCAAGCTCAGAAATAGAGGTAAGCGTGTCCATTACCAGTCAGACTCTTCGAGACTGGTTGGATACTAAACCCGCAAAAGTCAGTATTGGTGCCCACTCAACGCCTTGTGTACCTGGGGTTGATTCTGGATTCCTCAGAGGCAAAGGTATTCCTCCCTGTAGAGAAGTTGCATACCCTCCGGGCTGCAGTATGGCAGCTGACTTCCAGGAATTGGTCGTCGCTCCGTTTTTGCATGCGAGTGTTGGGCCTCATGGTAGCCTCCTTCGAGGCGGTCCCATATGCTCAATACCACACGAGTGTTACAGAAGGAAGTTCTGTCCAGATGGAACAGATGCCCTTCATCTCTGGATTATCAAATCCGAGTGGGCCACCTAGTCGGGAGATCCCTGGTATGGTGGCTGATGGCACCGGCTCTAATGGCCGGGAAGTAATTTCTTCCGGTTTACTGGATAGTGATCATGACGGCCGCCAGCCTTACAGGTTGGGGGGGGGGGGGGGGAGTCTGGGGTGTTCAGTCGGCGCAAGGTCGCTGGACCCCAGAGGAAGCCCTCCTGCTGATCAATGTCCTGGAAATCCGGGCGATCAGGCTGTGCCTATTCAAATGGTCTGAGGCTGCAAGGGCGTCCAGTCAGGATCCAGTCAGACAACGCCACAGCAGTGGCATATGTCAATCGTCAAGAAGGAACAAGAAACTCGGCTGCAGCATCGGAGGTCGCTCGCATCCTGAAGTGGGCAGAGAGGAGCGTACTGGCACTGTCGGCCGTATACATTCCGGGTGTGGAAAACTGTCAGGCGGACTACCTGAGCCGCCAGATGCTGGACCTGGGAGAATGGTCCTTACACCCGGAGGTGTTCCAACTCCTCTGTTAAAGATGGGGCACACCAGACGTAGATCTTCTGGCTTCCCGACTCAATCGGAAGGTATTCAGGTTTGTGGCCCGGTCAAGAGACCCATAGGCAGACGCAACGGACGCGTTGGTGGCATCGTGGGGTCAGTATCGGCTAATCTATGCCTTCCCTCCCTTAAGGCTTCTTACTCTTCTGCTCCGCAGAGTGGAGGCAGAGGGAATTCCAATGATCCTAATCGCTCCAGATTGGCCCCAGCGTCCTTCGTACGCCGATCTAGTACGTCTGGTAGCAGACGTCCCCCGGCGCCTACCACTACGGAAGGACCTGCTATCGCAAGGTCCCATACTCCATCCTGCTTTACAGTCACTGGCTTTAACGGCATGGCTGTTGAGAGCCAGGTACTGAGACCGTTGCCTATCAGATTCAGTAATCTCTACTATGAGAAGTGCTCGGAAACCGTCCTCTAGGAAGGTTTATCACCGCACTTGGAAGGCCTACATCTCCATGTGTGAGGAAATGAAATGGCATCCGCGTACTTATTTGGTTTCCAGAATCCTGCTGTTTTTACAGCGTGGGGTGGACCAAAGGCTTGCCTTAAGTACGATTTAAGGGACAGATATCTGCCCTGGCTGTCTTTTTTTTTTTTTTTTTTTTCCAGCGACCCCTGGCGACTCACTCTCTCGTGAGTACATTTGTGCTCCGTGGGACTTGAACCTGGTCCTCTCGGTGCTTCAGAAGGCACCGTTTGAGATTAGAGATATTCCCCTGTTGACACTTTCTCAGAAAATGGTCTTGTGGCGGTTACGTCAGACGAGTCTCTGAGCTGGCAGCCTTGTCCTGCAAGGCTCCCTATTTGATTTTCCACAAGGATAAGGTGGTGCTGCGGCCGCAGCCTTCCTTCCGAAGGTCGTTTCGGCTTTTCATCTCAACGAAGACATTGTACTTCCATCCTTGTGTCCTCACCCGTCGAATCCTAAGGAGTCGGTGTTGCATTCCTTGGACGTTGTCCGAGCTTTGAGAGTATACTTATCTGCTACTTCCCTGTTCCGGAAGTCGGACTCACTGTTTGTTTCGGTGGCTGGTCCCAAGAAGGGCCAAGCTGTCTCGTCGGCCACCATCTCTAGGTGGATCCGACAGAGTAATCCAGGCTTACGCCTTAAGGGGTCAAGCGCCCCCCTTTCCGGTCACGGCACATTCAACCAGGGCAATAGGTGCCTCTTGGGCTTTCCGACATCAAGCTTCTGTTTCCCAATTTATGTAAAGTGGCGACTTGGTCGTCCGCTCACTTTCACAAAATTCTACAAAGTTCATGTAGGTGCATCTTCGGATGCCTCTTTTGGCCGCAAGGTTTTGCCAAGCGGCTGCTTAGAGTTGCAACTCCTCCGTTGGAGTGTTTTGTGTTTGGGGTAAAGTTTATTTTATGCTGTTACCACCCCTCGTTTTTTCTTTGACACTGCTTTGGGACGTCCCACTTTGTCAATAGAGGCTGTGTCGGTCCATGGACGAAAGAGTAAATAGGATTTTTTACTCACCGTAAAATCCCCTTCTCTGAGTCCATGGACCGACACAGCACCCACCCCTCCTTTTTAAGTTTGTACTGCTTTTTGACTAACTGATCTGCGAGATGCAGACTGAGGTGATATACCCAGAGGGTCCGCCCCCTGGGCGGTACTGTAGAGGGTGTGATGCAACACTTTTTACAAGTTTTCTGCCTAGTCACTCCTAATTAACGGATAATACCCACTTTGTCAATGGAGGCTGTGTCGGTCCATGGACTCAGAGAAAATGATTTTACGGTGAGTAAAAAATCCTATGCTACATGCAGGGAGACAATACTCCCTGCATGTAGCAAAGTCTAAACAAAGCAGACAACAACTTGTACATTGTACAGGAGATGGTCAGAGTGCAGACCTAGTACAGGAGATGATCAGAGACTGCGGAAATGCTACAGATGGTCGGTGACTGCGGACATGCTACAGGAGATGGTCGGTGACTGCGGACATGCTACAGGAGATCAGCAGGTAAGTATAAAAAAAGAATACCTGTTGTGCGGGGAATGGTCCCCCCCGCCGGATTCTGTCCCCCCCCCCCCTGTCGGCTGCTATCGGAACTCTGCCCCCCCCCCCCCAGCCCTGTACATTGCCGCTCCCTCCTACTGTTCCTCACGAATGCAAATGCTCTTAATAATACCGCCCCGCCTCTCCAGCCCTCCGCTCATTAGCATTTGTGAAAAAACAGTAGGCGTGAGTGGCGCTGGAGAGGTGGGGCGGTATTAGAAGAATTTGCATTCGTGAGTAGGAGGGAGCGGCAATGTACAGGGCTGGCGGGGGGGCGGAGTTCCGATAGTAGCTCAGAGTCACGGGGGAACAGAATCCGGTGGGGGGAACAGTGCGACTGTGTACATGCCTCGCTCATGTGACTGCCCTCTCTCCTCTCTGCTTTCAAGTCTCTGACGCCAGGTGAGACGTGAAAGAGAGGAGAGAGGCGGGCCGGGCAGTCACATGAGTGCGTTGTAGGAAAAAAAAAACACAAGGTAACAGCTCTCCCTAGAGGAGTGGGCGGGGCTAGACATCGCGGTAAACGATTAATAGGTTTGCATGCGTCGGTGCCGCCCGAATACCGATGCAGCGATTTAAATTTCGCACCCCTACCATCTACGGACGTTTGCGGTATCGGGGTCCTGCTGTTTTTTGCAGCATTGAGTGGATAAAAAGCTTTTAAGCACCAATAAGGGTCAGTTTCAGCCTTGGTTGTTTTCTTTCAATGGCCTTTGGCGTCCCATTCCCTGGTGGGTACCTTTTTTTACAGGAGGTTCGACTGGGCTTTCCCCAATTGGACCACCTCTCCCTCCTTGGGATTTGAACCTGGTGCTCTCGGTTCTTCGGGAACCTCCCTTTGAGAACATCAGAGAGATTCTTCTCTTGACGTGATCTCAGACGGTGGCCTTTCTAGTGGCCATTACTTCTGTCAGAAGGGTTTCTGAATTAGCGTACTTGCCTTGCAAGTCCCCATATTTGATCCTCCATAAGGATAAAGTGATACTACGCCCGTGATCTTCATTTCTTCCAAAGGTTGTTTCAGCTTTCCACCTGAATGAGGACATTGTACTTCCATCCTGGTGTCTTCGGTCATCGCATCCCAGAGAGTTTGCGCTTCACACTTTAGACGTGCTATGTGCCTTGCGGGTGTACCTGTTTGCTATGGCTTAGTTTTGGAAGTCTGGCTCGCTGTTTGTGTCGGTGTCTGGTCCACAAAAAGGTCTGGTGGTCTCGTCGGCCACCATTTTCTAGGTAGATCAGGTAGACCGTTGTGCGGGCCTATGCCCTTAAGAGGTGCGAGCCCTCCTTTCTAGTCACGGCGCTCCCAACCAGGGCATTTGGTGCTTCCTGGGCTTTCCGACATCAAGCGTCTCTCTCACAGGTGTGCAGGGCGGCGACTTGGTTGTCTGCACACGTTATACAAAATTTTTAGAGGATGATGGGAGTGCATTTTCAGATGCTTCCCTCGGCCGCAAGGTTTTGCAAGCGACTGTTTAAGGTTGCAACTCCTCCGTTGAGCTCTGCTTGCTTGGGGTGAAATAGTTTTTTTGCTTACTGTTCCCACCGCTCGTTTTTGACACTGCTTTGGGACGTCCCAACTGTCAAAACTTAAGAAGGCTGTGTCTGTCCATGGACGAAAAGAGAAAATAGGATTTTTTGTACTCATCGTAAAATCCTTTTTTCTGTCGTCCATGGACGGACACAGCACCCACCCCTCCTTTTTAGGTTTGTACTGCTTGATATGAACTGAGGCTGCATGCTGCAGTGCAGAGGGTTATGTCTGGGCAGGGCTTTTTAACTCTGTTAAAGTAACATGTCTGCCTAGTCCTCTCCTATAAACAGGATCTTAACTGTGTATGTCCATGGACGACAGAGAAAAGGATTTAACGGTGAGTACAAATCTTCTTCTCTTTTTTTTTTTTTTTTTTTTTTTTTTTTTATGAGCTCAACAAGCTTTATTTTTTTGATAGCTGGGGGGGGATTTATCTGTCACTCTGAACAGAGTGTAGATCAAAGACGGCCAATCAAATGCGAAGCCATTCAGTGGATAGGCAATATAGGCTGGCATTCAGTCTTGTGTTTTTTTACATATTCTCTATGAATATGAAGGCACAGGTCTAGAGAACATGGGACTCTAAAAACATATTTTCTGGGTTATATATATATATATATATATATATATATATACTCTGTTGGATGTGTTGTCATCTGTGCAAGTATTGGACTTTGTTCTGTGTTAGAAGTTAAATGAATTGCACTCTCTGGAGAATTTAAGTGTTGCTGCGGAAACATAACTTATATCATCACAATAATAACGAAACATCAATTATCTAACCGAAACATCAATTATCTAACTGCACAATTTATATTACATCACTACAGTAAGCACCTTGAAGGAAGTGACTGATGTGAATGTATATGTTGGTGCTATATAAATACAGTAATGTTTTTTTATTTTTTTATTTTAACAGGCGGTGACTCCAATCAAAATTTTGAATCTACGGAAGGGGGGTTTGGAAACCGAAGAGGTACTCATCAATCCATTACTTTATTTTTTATGAAGGGGGAAAAAAAAAAATAGTTGGAATGTTGTACATTTTTATATATCCTTTTACTGATGGTATGGTAGGTCTAGGTGTTGACTAATTAACATTGTGTCCCTTAACTACTTGGAGCCCGGGCCATAGACAAATGATGGCCACAAGGCGGCTCCTCATGGTCGGGAGGCCGTCTATCGACGGCCACGGCTCCTCCGGCCACTAAGGGACATGTGAGCGTGTGCCCGGCGTGTCGCTGAGATGCCGATGCGCGTGCCTGGCAGCAGCGATGTCCGCCAATTACCCGCAATCGGCCGTTACACAGCCAAGGACGTGGATCTCTGTGTGTAAACACAGAGATCCACGTCCTGTCAGGGAGAGGAGACTGATGCTGTGTCCCTTGTACATAGGGACACAGATCGGTCACCTCTCCCAGTCTCTCCCCTCCCCCCCCCCCACAGTTAGAATCACTCCCAGGTTACACATTTATGCCCTTCCTCGCCCCCTAGTGTTAACCCCTTCCCCGACAGTCACATTTATACAGTAATCGGTGCATATTTATAGCATGTATAAATGTGAATGGTCCCAAAAGTGTCCGATGTGTTCTGACAAAAATCACAGATCCCTGCCTCCCTACTAGTAAAAAAAATAATAAAAAAGTCCTAATTTTATCCCCTATTTTGTAGCTGCTATAACTTTTGCGCAAACCAATCACTATATGCTTGTTGCGATAAAGGGATTTTTATAACAGCTTACCTGTAAAATCCTTTTCTTGGAGTACATCACGGGACACAGAGCGACTTAGTCATTACTAATGGGTTATATAGATTACCTTCAGGTGTTGGCACTGGCCAATTCCAAACCGGAAGTACCCTCCCCTATATAAGCCCCTCCCACCCGGGAGCACCTCAGTTTTGTAGCCAAGCAATAAGTGTCCCAAAAAGAGGGGTGGTGGGAGCTCTGTGTCCCGTGATGTACTCCAAGAAAAGGATTTTACAGGTAAGCTAAAAATCCCTTTTTTCTTTTTCGTACATCACGGGACACAGAGCGACTTAGTCATTACTAATGGGACCTCCCAAAGCAATGCCAAATGAGGGGAGGGATACATAAGCTGGGCGCCATCAGGCATGAGGCTCTTTTGCGGCCTGCAACACACTGCGCCCAAAGGCGACATCCTCCTGACTTCTGACGTCTACCTGGTAGAATCTAGTAAACGTGTGTACTAAGGACCATGTTGTGGCCTTACAGTACTTGAGCCAGGGAGGCCTGGTGATGCACTGCCCATGAAGTTCCAACTGCTCTTGTGGAGTGCGCCCTAACTTTGAACGGAGGCGGTCTCCTTTTCAAGCCATAGGCTTGTATTATGACCTGTCGAATCCACTTGGCTAAAGTAGATTTTTGATGCTGCCTGACCCTTTCTGGGGCCTTCCGGCAGAACAAACAAAGTATCCGTTCTACGAATCTGAGCAGTGGCTTTAAGATAAGCTTTAACTGCTCTTACTACATCCAAAGAATGCAATAACTTTTCCTCTACCAAACTAGGTTTGGGGAAAAAGGAAGGAAGAACCACATCTTGGTTCAAATGGAACCTCGATACCACCTTAGGAAGAAGGCTGGATGAGGACGTAATACTACTCTGTCCTTATGGATAACCAGATATGGCTCCTTACAGGACAAGGCGGCTAATTCCGATACTCTTTTAGCCGAACAAATGGCTACTAAGAAAATCAATTTCCTGGTGAAAAGAACCAAGAAAATGTGCCGCAATGGTTCAAATGGTTGTTTCTGTAGAACCGACAGAACCAGGTTTAAGTCCCATGGACATATGGGAATACTAACCGGAGGGCTAATACGCATCACTCCTTGTATGAAAGCTTTGATTAATGAATGCAAAGCCAAGGGCCTTTGAAAAAAAAATATTGACAAGGCCGTCTGACCCTTGATAGTACTCAAGGCAAGCTTCCTATGTACAGCCCACTGTAGGAAGTCCAGAATCCTACCTATTACATACTTACGTGGATGCCATTTCCTGGCCTCACCCCACGTGATGTACGCCTTCTAGATCCTATAATAGATCTGCCTGGATACCGGCTTCCTGGCATTGATCATGGTAGATACCACAGGATTAGAGAGCCCTCTCTTTTTTAGAATGTGGGCTTCTATAGCCAGGCCGTCAACCTAGGGCTGGTAAGGAAGGGTAGTATATCGGTCCTTGCGAAAGCAGGTCCGGACGATGTGGGAGGGTCCAAGGACTTCCCACTGACATTTTTACAATCTCCGCGTACCATGCCCTTCGGGGCCACGCTGGAGCCACCAGAATCGCTGGTTTCTTTTCTACACTGATTCTGCGGATTAATTGCGGTGGGAATGCATATATCAGCTTGAACTGATCCCAAGGGAACACTAGGGCATCCGAACCGCAAGCTAGGGGATCCTTTGTGCGAGACACAAATCTGTCCACCTTTGCGTTGAATCTGGATGCTAGCAGATCTACATCCGGTGTTCCCCACCGCTGGCATATTGCCTGGAAAACCTTGGGGTGAAGAGACCATTCCCCCGGGCATAATTGCTGGCGACTTAAAAAAGTCCGCTCTCCAATTTTCCACTCCTGGGATGAAAACCGCGGATATGGCTGTGACATACCTTTCTGCCCATTCCAGGATGCATTTCGCTCCCCTCTGGGCTGCACGACTCCTGGTGCCACCCTGGAGATTGATATATGCCACTGCTGTGGCATTGTCTGATTGAATTCTGACAGGTGACCCTTGGAGTTTGGATGTCCATGCTACTAGGGCATACCGGGCTGCTCGTATCTCTAAGAGATTGGTGGGCAGGGCCTTCTCTGCTTCTGACCACTTGCCCTGGAGAGACCATTGCTCCAGTACTGCCCCCCAGCCTATGAGGCTGGCAACTGTAGTGACCACCTTCCAAGAAACCGGACTGAAGGGTTTCCCTTCCCAGATTCTGGGGCACCAACCACCAATGGAGGCTCTTGCGAACGGAAGGGGACAGGGACATTGGTAAGTCTAAAGCCTGAACTTTTTTGTTCCAGGCTGACAGTATGGCCCTCTGCAAGTTCCTTGAATGGAATTGACCGTAGGGTACCGCTTCGAATGAAGCCACCATTTTTCCCAGCAGCCTTATACACAGGCGTATGGATGGTTTTTCATTTTTTTTTGTACCCACTAAGTGGGTCAAATCTTTCAAAGACGACACCTTCTCTGGAGGTAAGAAAATCTTTCTCTGATTTGAATCCAGTCTTAGCCCCCAAGTATTCCAGGCTTTTGACTGGTTTTAGGGCTGACTTGTCTCGGTTGATAATGCAACCGTGAGATTCCAGATACTTGATTATCTTGTGAACGACCACTTCTAGTTTTTTCACTGAGTGGTCTATCAGCAACAAGTCGTCTAGATATGCCATTATCGTTACACCTTGTGTTCCTAGTTTGGCCAATCGTAGGGCCAGAATTTTTGTGAACACTCGTGGTGCCGTGGCCAGACCGAAAGGTAAGGCTCTGAACTGAAAATGGCGCCCCTCTACTGCAAGGCGTAGAAATTTCTGGTGGGCCGGACAGATGGGAATATGCAAATAAGCATCCCTTATGTCGATCGAGGCTAACCATTCCTGCCCTTGTAGGGCGGTGGCCACCGATCGGATCGACTCCATCCGAAAAAAGTCCTGATATGTAGGAACTTGTTTAGCCCTTTTATATTCAATATGGGCCTCATGTCCCCATTTGGTTTGGGGACTGTGACAAGGTTCGAGAAAAACCCGAACCCGTTTTCTTTCAAGGGAACCTTCATGATTACCCTTGGGGCAATAGTTGCTCTAGTGCCAGAAGGAGGGATCCACTCTTCTGGGGATCGCTTGGCACGTTTGACCTTATAAAATGGGCAGGAGGAATGTCTTTTAACTCCAGCCTGTATCCCAGACTTACTGCGGGGATCACCCATCTCTGATGGTGTCCCGCCAGGTCTCTGTGAACAACTGAAGTCTTCCCCTCACCCGACTGAGTGGGGGCAACCCTTCATGCCTTGGGGGGAGGTTTTGTACCTCTTGACCCAGGGTTTCTTGATACCCTGATTGTCCCTGATTTCTGCCCCCTGGATTTGACCGCGGAGGCCGTCGGAACTGTTTCACAGCCGATGTGCCAGGGACTGGAGAAGTAGGCCTCTTAAAAGAAGGACTTCTACCCTTGTTCTTAACCGGTAAGAGTGAACTTTTACCGGCAGAAATTTTCTGGATATATTTGTCCAGATCTTCTCCAAATAAGCGTTCTCCATGAAATGGGAAGCTAACCAGCAGTTTTTTACAGGGAGCTTCAGCAGACCAGTTTTTGAGCCACAGAAGCCTGTACTATAGACAGCGTAAGCGGGAGGCCTGTTGGATTGTATCCTTTATGGCGTCCACCGCAAAACACAAGGCTCTAGGCAGGTCAGCTAGGGCAAGAGCCTGCTGATCTGGTAAGTCCCTTAAGACTTGTTTCAACTGATCTTTCACTGCTTGGCAGACTCCAATCGCTGCTACCGCAGGTTGTGTCACCATGCTTGCTGTAGAGAAAGCAGATTTTAGTAAAGACTCCAATTTTTTATCTATTGGGTCTTTGACATTGGAACATTATCTACTGGACATGTCAGTGATTTGTTAACAGAAGAGATGGCTGCGTCCACTGTAGGGACCCTCCATTTTTTTATGAACTTATCCTCCATGGGATAGATCACCGGAAATCTCTTGGGGGGAGCAAATATTTTATCAGGATGCTCCCAATCCTGGTAAATAAGCCCTTCTAATAAAGGGTGGATTGGGAAGGAACAGACAGCCTGGGGAGCTTTTAGCGACCCCAGCGAGGAAAACCGTAGTGGATGGTGGTTCCGCCAGAGGCATTTTAAATGCTGATCGGACCATATTAGTCAGAGACTGAACCCATAATCTTTCAGCCTGAGATGCTGAGAAAGGTTCTTCCACTGTTGATTCCCATAACTGAATCAACCTCATCCTGATCCCCTTCAGGTAGGTCGATCTCTGGGACTGTTCCTCCACTAACAGGCACTCTGAAGGAGGAGACGGAGATCGGACGCGCTTTTCCTGAGACAGGGAAGCAGCGATCAATGCTGTTAATCTCTCTTCCAATCCTCCCAGAGTTGAGGATAAAACCTCCTCTGTTATATATACAGGAGCAGGTGGACTGGGGACAGCCGCAGCACCAGGCATTCCTGCGGGGTTTCTACGGCTACTGACCTCTGAATTCTCAGGGGAGATTGGTGCAGTACAAGCATGCCCAATATCCTCAGAGCCCGATGGAGACCCCTTTGGCTTCCTGGAAGATCTATTTCCGGAGCGTCTGGGCGACATATCCTTTAAGCACAAAGCTGAGGTATTCCCGTCGTCATACACCAATTTTGCTGGTAATAATCTAACACAGGTGCTGCTATATACCAGCTGGTGTCCACTAAAGTGCCTTTCTATGGGGATGCCTGCATCAACCGCCTCTGTGTGCCACTGTTTGTTGCTAGCTCTGTTTGCATCCAGCTGACACTTGTACTGTGTCTTTTAACTATGCTGGGACGCCCGCACATGCGCAGAAGCGCCGCGGCGCGCATCGAGCGTCATCCACCCGCCCGCCCCTTTTTTTCATAGGAGGCGCGTGCACGCCCGTGCGCCATTGGCGCCCTTTTCGAAATCAAACAGGGGACTAGGAGCCAGGGCCCTTTTTGCCGGAGGGCCTGTGCGGTGGATGAGCGCAGCAACAGGGCAGAGGAAGTGGATTCCCACAGAGAAACATACCAGCTGCCTGGATCTTTTGACTTGAGAAAACCAAAGATCCACATGACAAGAAAAATGGACTACAGCGGCCTCTAGTGGTTTAACACAGGTACCGCGGTCCCCCTTTTTTTTTTTTTTTTTTTTTTTTTCTTGACTACTATTAAAATTTTACATTTTCAGTAGTTACAGGCAAACACAGATATTTAGCGGGAATACCGTTAGGTAACAGACAGAAAGACAAATTAGGCTTGGGGGTCCCCCAATAGAACCAAGTTCCTGGGGGCCCCCACTTACCTGATCCCCGCCGCAGGACTTTGTTTGGTCCACAGAAGTCCAAACTTCACCTATCACGGCAGGCATTGTAATTAAACCTTCAGGGACCGGGTTCCCAAGGATTCCACTCCCCTGGACCTGTATAGCACCCTGCACAGACAACATCTTGGTCGTGGGTATGACCAGAGCTCTGGATCCCAGGGTCCAGCCCTCCTAAGAGAAGCATTACAGGCAAAACCTTGCTCTTCTGCTGCAAGGCCCGGGTACCGACCGTTTAGCTATGAAGCTTTTTTGGTGGGATCCGGAACAGCTTACTAAGGCCCAAAAGAACCTGTACGCAAGCCCAGTGAAAACACATGTTACTCTTTGGCCAACACCTTAGACACTGGCAAAAAACTGAGGTGCTCCCGGGTGGGAGGGGCTTATATAGGGGAGGGTACTTCCGGTTTGGAATTGGCCAGTGCCAACACCTGAAGGTAATCTATATAACCCATTAGTAATGACTAAGTCGCTCTGTGTCCCGTGATGTACGAAAAAGAAATATATTTCTCTTACCATCCATGGACTGACACGGCGTCTCTTTACACTTTACACGTGGGTTATGTCCCTGCTTGCAGGAGAAGACCTAGGCAGAATGTGAAATGTTATACATACATTCCAAAAGCCAGAGCTGAACAGCCCCACCCAGGGGGCGGTCCCTCCGTACATAACCCTCCCACTACAGTCAGCAGACTTCAGTTTTTTTCTGCCTAGCAGAAGAAGACGTGGCTCCCTCAGGAGCCAGTCTCCTGACCTATTTTATTCCTTTTTGGAATTATTTTTTATTTTATATTTGAGAATCTTCTATCAACTGTCGGCTGGGCAACAGGTTGGGTACAAGATATCCTCGTAGTCTTCCCTGTCCGACCATCGAGCGTGCTGATCCTCGCCTTGTGTGCGTGAGACTCAGTTCACGACAGGCCCCATGACTCCAGGGGTGGCCGGGTTTGCTTTCATGCTCCCACGGTCCTCTCAAGACTGAACAGCTCCTGACTGACTGTATCTTTCGCGGTGGACCGGGCCGACAGCTACTCAGTACTGCACTGTGATAGTCCTGTCAGAAACACCAGTGTGTCCCTCAGGGGACGGGTAAGTAGTCTCTCCTGCCTGCAGGTGAGTACAAAAGGCTGTGTGTTTCTCTGTGGGGGATTTTCCCTGTCTCCCCCTGTATTTTATTGTCGCTCTCTGTCACCATTACTGGCGCTGGCTGTGTGGGGTGCTTGGGGGTCACACTGTTCTTGGGGGGGCTCATGCTGGTCTGCAATGTATGCTTTGGGGCTTTTTTGTGTTTTTTTTTTTGGGGCCTGAGCGGCGCTGTGCGTGTGTGCTGTTTCATTTTAACTGCGTCATGGCGGCCATCTTGCCGCGGATCGCCTCAGTGAAGTGCGGCGGCCATTTTCTTGTAGCCCGCGCGCTTTTCAGCACTAGTTTGGCCTCTAGCGCTGCTGTAGCAGCGCGAATCTCCTCACAGCTCACCAGCGCTGACACAGCGCGGTACAGACAGCGGAACTAAGTGGTCCCTGATCCGGTTTGGTGAGTCCCCTGGGCGCCCCCTCCTCAGTCAGCACAGCCTGTGGGTGGACTTTTTATCTGAGAGAGTCTCAGAGGGGGACAATATGGAGTCTGTGTCACCAGCTTCCCCTAAAAATGTCAGTGGCAACAGGCAGTGCTTCAGCACCTGCGGTCCCTATGGACCTGTTGTGGGCAGCCCTGGAATCAATTTCTGACCAGGATGGGAGCTGTGTGCAAGCGCAAGGTACAAAAAAGGCGCCCTCTCCCCACTTTATCTACTACGGTGGGATCTGAATTTGGTGCTCTCGGTCCTCCAGGAACCTCCTTTTGGGAATATCCGGGATATTCCCTTCTTGTCTTGTCTCAGAAGGTGGCCTTTTTAGTGGCAATCACTTCTGTTTGACGAGTGTCTGAGTTGGCGGCTTTGTCCTGCAAGTCGCCATGTTTAGTCATCCATAAGGATAAGGCGGTGTTGCATCCGCGACCTTCCTTTTTTGCCAAAGGTGGTGTCGACCTTTCACCTACATGAGGACATTACCCTCCTGTCCTTGTGTCCTCACCCATCGCATCCCAGAGTTTGCGCTGCACATATTGGAGGTGGTACGAGCCTTACGGGTGTACCTGTCTGCTACTGCTTCTATTCGGAAGTCCGACTCACTGTTTGTGACTGTCTCTGGTCCATAACAGGGCCAAGCGGTTTCGTCTGCCATCATTTTTAGGGGAATCAGACAAACCGTCATTCAAGCCTATGCTCTCAAAGGGCGGGCGCCTCCCTTTCTGGTCACGGCGCATTCCACCAGGACAATTGGTGCTTCCTGGGTTTCCCGACATCAAGCGTCGGTTGCACAAGTGTGCAAGGCGGCGACCTGGTCGTCTGTTCATGCCTTTTTAAGTTTTATAAGGTTAATGTGGCTGCATCTTCGGATGCTTCCTTCGGCCGCAGGGTGCTGCAGGCCGCTGTTTAAAGTTGCGACTCCTCCGTTGAGGAGCTCTGCCTTATTGGAGTGAAGTTTTGGTTTTTCCATTTATACTGCTCCCATCCCTCTTGACACTGCTTTGGGACATCCCACGTGTAAAGTGTAAAGAGACACCGTGTCAGTCCATGGATGGTAAGAGAAAATAGGATTTTTTGTACTCACCGTAAAATCCTTTTCTCTGACATCCATGGACTGACGCGGCACCCACCCTTCTTTTCAAGTTTGTACTGCTTTGTTACGAACTGAAGTCTGCTGACTGTAGTGGGAGGGTTATGTACGGAGGGACCGCCCCCTGGGTGGGGCTGTTCAGCTCTGGCTTTTGGAATGTATGTATAACATTTCACATTCTGCCTAGGTCTTCTCCTGCAAGCAGGGACATAACCCACGTGTAAAGTGTAAAGAGACGCCGTGTCAGTCCATGGATGTCAGAGAAAAGGATTTTACGGTGAGTACAAAAAATCCTATTTTAAAAAAAAAATGTAGAATACGTATCGGCCTAAACTGAGGAAAAAAAAGTTGAAACAAAACAGGGATATTTATTATAGCACAAAAAAAAACGCAGAGGTGATCAAATACCACCAAAAGTTATTTGTGTGAAAAAAATTACGTCAATTTTGTTTGGGAGCCACGTCGCACGACCGCAATTTTCATTCAAAGTGTGACTGTGCCAAAAGCTGAAATATCGCCTGGGCAGGAAGGGGGTATATGTGCCCAGTAAGCAAGTGGTTAATAGGTGAGAAAAAATGCCAGTCTTGTAATGGTGGAAAACCACAAAGGGGTTAATATGGATTCTACTGCTGTTCCGAGTTTTGGAGTTAAGATAACTTTGCGTACACGGCTAGGAATAACTCAGACACATCCTTCTGTCGAACTACACCGTTATCTCTGCTTTATTACAGGCAGTACCAAACTTTTTACACACAGCATGATACGTCACTATTATGTTAATGTGAAACTGGAAAGCATATCTGATTGGCTGAAATACAAGAGTACAAAAATATGATGGTCAAGCTTGGTTGTCCCTCTGATCTGTCTTCACTTTCGCATTCCTAAAGATGCGTGGGAGGAAGGGGTATCCGACATTTTCTGTTTTCTTTAGTCTTTTCAGTGGGAGGGGTGTTATTAGAGGCAATATTAGTACTATATGTACTATAGAGGCAATATAGACTTTATAGTACAGTAAAGATGCATAGAGAATAGACATTTTCTAGTTTAACGTTATGCTCATCACATTCCTTCTCAGTCCTATACTGTTAAATTAATACTGTTGTCTACAGGAGGATTGGATAACGAAAAAATCGTTTTCATACATCATGGGACACAGTCAGGCTAATATTCATTACCTGCTGGGTTAAACTCAATCTCCAGGTGAATGTACACAGGTAGACCAAAGGTCTTCAGACAGGAAGTGATCCCCTATATAACCCCTCCCATACAGCAAGTAATTCTGTTTTTTTAAGTGTCTGCAATGTGGATAGCACGGTTTGTTTGAGCTCAAGGTCTCTAGTTCCACAAACTATTATAAAATCAAGGGATTGACCGATCGGATCCATTTGACACAGGCTTTATATGCTTGGATAAATGGTACCCGAGCCTTGCAAGGAAGATTTGTATGCTGCGAAGCTTTGCCTGTAATGCAGCCTCCGGGCGCTGGACCCTACGGAGTGAAATCCTGGACACTACAGCGCTAAAGCCTTGCTGTAGGATGCTGTACAGGTCCGTTGAAGTGGACCCTAAACATGAAAAGGGTACCCAGTCCTTGAAGGTCCTCAAGTGAAAGGAACCTGCCGTGGAGGGCTAAGATTGGGCCCTTCATGGCTGCTGAGGAGTGGATGGCACAGTATAAAGATGGATATGAGATGTTCTACTCCATGTGGGTTACTTGGATAAACTACACAAGTCTGGCTAGGCTGTTTGCCCCTGGGCCCTCGCCGGCTGCGGCCCCCTTTGTTTCATCGGATCGGGTTAGGGGGGGCTTGGGGGCACCAAGGGTCTGAAAGTGAAAAGGAAGCTGAGCTATGGCAGGTCTGCCACAGTTTAAATTAGTTTAGTGTATTGGGTGTTTTTCCTTTTTTATCCTCAGTTTATTGTTACTGTATTTATTTTTTTTCTCTTTAATTTATTTCCCTTATTTTATTTTGTGTTCGTGGGCCTGGTGCCTAATGGTGCGGTCTGATCCTTCTCTCTGATTGGAGGCCTACACCCTCCGCGGAGATGTACCAGACTGGGACGATAGGGGTGACCCACTGCTGTTTAGCAACATATTACAACCATGAAATGTATTCAATTACTCCCCCGGATGTGGTCCCCAAACTTGTGTGCAAACCTTAGGCCCCATGCACACGAGACGCTGTTAAACGTGCGTTCAGAGGCAGTTAAACACTTTTTTTTTTTTTTTTTTTTCCAACTGCCCCTGAACCCATTTAATGTTCTCCTATGTGACCATGCACACGGTCTCATTTATTGCCGTTTATATGCAGTTGCGTTTAACCTCGTTTTTCCAGAAGCAAAAAATGGGTTCAGACGCAAACGTGTAACACGTTTCAGATGCTTAATGCCGTACCGGCGTTTTGCTGCGTTTTCGTTTATAAGCGTTGTTAAAGGTGACCTATTTTTTTAAATTAGAAATCTCAAAAATTATGGCAAATGAAACCAAAAAAAGCAAATTGTTTTCTCTTATCGTCCATGGACTGACACAGCTGGATACTGTAAACGTGTGGGTATATGTCCCTGCTCGCAGGAGAAGATCTAAGGCAGAATGTTAGATGTTGGAAACATACATTCTAGAACAAACCAGAGCTGAACAGCCCCGCCCAGGTGGGTGGTCCCTCCGGATATTACCCTCCCACCTGCAGCTAGCAGCCTCAGTTTTTTTCTGCCTAGCAGAAGAAGACGTGGCTCTCTCAGGAGCCAGTCTCCTGGAAGATTTTACTTTTAAATTGTATTCCTTTTTGGGAATTTTAATTTTATTTTTGAGACCTTCAATCAACTGTCAGATGGGCAACAGGTTGGGTACACTGATATCCTCGTAGTCTTCCCTGTCCGACCATCGAGCGTGCTGATCCTCGCCTTGTGTGCGTGAGGATCAGTTCACGACATGCCACATGACTCCAGGGGTGGCTGGGTTGCTTTTATTTCCTGCGGTCATCTCAAGATTGAACAGTACCTGACTGGACTGTATCTCTCGTGGTGGACCGGGCTGACGGCTACGCAGTACTGCTCTGTTATAGGTCTGTCTGAAACAAGCCAGTGGGTCCCTGAAAGGGACGGGTGTGTAGTCTCTCCTACTGCAGGTGAGTACATGCTGGCTGTGTTCTTTTATATGGGGGCTTTCTCCCTGTCTCCCCCCTGTTATGCTGCTCTCTGCACCCTGTACTGATGCTGTGCTGTGGGGGTGCTTGGGGGTCACTCTGGCCTGGCTGGGAGCTCATGTCTGTAGTGGGTTCAGGAGAGAGGGGCAGTTTTTTTGGTGTGTGGGGTGATATTGCGTGCGCCATTAGCGCGCATTAGAGCTTTGAATTTCGCGTTCGGCGGCCATCTTGGCGTGGTTCAATGGTGCAGTTAAAGCTGCGGCCGGTGGCCATTTTATTGTAGCCGCCGCACATTTACTTTCGGTCTCTAGCGGCAGCGCTGCGGCGCAAATCTCCTCAGATTCTTCACTCTCAGGCTCACAGCGCGGTTTCTTCAGCAGGACTGAGCGGTCCTTAAGGGTTGGTGAGTCCTCTGGGTATCCCCTCCTCAGCGTATCCAGTGGGTGGACTGTATATATTCACTGTATAAGGTCTGAGGGTGGAGTTATGGAGTCTGATACACCTGCTCTCCACACTTGCCTGGGGTAACTGGCAGGGCTGCACAGTTAAACCTGTTCATATGTTTCCTGCACCTGCGGTACTTATGGATCAGTTGTCGGCAGTCCTGGAATCATTCCTTGTCAGAATGGAAGTGTTGTGCGAGCGAGAGGAGCTATAAGTCCCCCTCTCCCCACAAATCTTTAGTGAAGGAGTGCTCTGCTTCAGATATGGGCCTAGCTACTGTGCTCAGGACCCTAGTTCTGAATATTTAATGTTTATGAACAGGACATTCCCTTGTGAGGAAGACTCCAGTTCTGTGTCAGTAAATGACAGAGCGCTTGTAAGTAAACTCATTGATGTGAGGAACACTCAAGCTGGGTGCTGTGGCTGAGGTACCTCAGGTGGACGCTTTTCCCTTGGTTCCTTCAAGCTTTTCTTTAACACAGCTTCCTCACGGTTTTCCTCACACGCTGCGTCAAGAGCAGCTTGGATGATACAGTGGTACACAGTGTTTCCCTCCCCCTGGTCGGTGCAGCATGGGGGGGGGGGGGGGATTTATTCATTTATGTCTCTAGTCCCTGTGAGCCTTCGGTGTGATGTCGTGAGGCAACAACAGGGTCTATGCACCTGTGGTTTCCCGCCATTTCCTGGGGAACGCTTTGAGCTCTGACACACTGTCTGAGGATCAGAGGTTACCTGCATGCTGCTTCGGCAGCACAGTCAAGCAGGTTGGAATGATAGAGAAGATTATGCGCCTCTAAGCCATAATTTAAACTCACCCCATACCTTTACACTGCATACATTCACAGTGTATGTATGTGGTGTTGGTCTCTGTGTCTGCGTGGGTGTCCCCCCACGTTCCAATGCTGTGTTTCAGTGCCATACATGATATAAACGTGCAAAATATGTTTATGCACGACTCTAGATACATTCACAGTACATGTATGTATTATACTCTCTGGGTCGGCGCAGGTTTCCGCCTGGGGCTCCGGTGTCCTCCCGCACTCTCGGTATGTGCGCTAAGGCTCTCTGCACAGTATAGACATGTTCATAATGTTTGTTGCACATACTATACGTGTTCACAGTATGGGTTTACTGTGGGGTTCCTCCGGGTACTCCAGTTTCCCCCCACGCTCCAATGGAAATGCACAGCATAAACATGTGCAATATGTTTATTCACATGCTATCATTCCTACACTGTATCTGTGTCCGGGTGTTCCGGTTTCCTCCCACGCACTTACGGTATGTGCGCCTTTGGCCCTCTGCACAGTTAAACATGTTCAATGTCCATCACGCATGCTATAATACCTACACGGTATGTGTATGCAGTCTGTGTGGGTTTCCTCCGGGTACTCCGGTTCCCTCCCACACTCCATTGGTAAGGGCGCTTCGGCCGCTATGCACAGCCTAAATTTGTGCGATTTGATATCAACATACAAACATACCTACCCGTTATGTCTGTGCAGTCTGCGTGGATTTCCTCCGGGTTTCCACCCGCGCTACATGACATGCGTGCCTTTGGTGCAATACACAGTGTTAACATACACATTATGTTTATACATAACACTAAATACATTCACAGTAGTTGTAGGTATTGCATCCCCTGGGTATGCGTGGGGTACTTCGGTTGCTCCCACGCGCCAACGGTGTGCGCGCCTTCGGTGCTATGCACACATAGGCTTGTGCAAAATGTTTAGCACACATACTATAATACCTACACGGTATGTGTATGCAGTCTGCGTGGATTTTATCTGGGTGCTCCAGTTTCTCCCCCGCGTTCAAATAGTGTGCGCATTTTCAGCGCTATGCACAGTATAAACGTGCAATTTGTTTATTCGCAGGCCAACAAACCTACACGTTTTGTGTACGCAATCTGCGTGGCTGGTTTACGTCCAAGCCCCGCTTTGCGTGCATTCGTCGCGGTTACAGTATAAACGTGGTTAATAGGTTTATCCACACATAATAAACTACATACGCCGTATGTGGTTGTATTATGCTCTTTGTGGCTGGGTGGGTTTCCTCCCACACTCTATTTGCGCGTTTGACGCAATACATAGTATAAACTACATGTTTGTACAATCAGCACTTATCCATGGGTAGCTGCTGGATGAAGCATTGCCAAAATAATCCCTGGTTTCAGGGGTACCACTTTCCACCTGCTTTCAGTGGTAAGACTGTGTTCGCCAGGCTGAGTGAGGTTAGCGTCACGCCCGTTAGTGGCTGCGTCTCTGGCGTTTTCTGTAGCTCAATGACTGGGCAAAAGCCTCTGTTTCATCTATCAGTCGACTAGCAGGTGCACTGCAACTGCTTTAGCCTTTAGGGTCTCTCCCCGGGGTGGGTTTGCGCCACCTTTGGAGGCTGAGGTACTGGTCCTCTGACCGAGTTTCTAGGGAAGCTCTCAAGTTGCCTTTATTGGCCAACAGTTGAGGCCCCCTGTTCACTGGGGCCTCTCCTCTGATACATTGCGGAATCTCTTTGGGATTTTCATACATCTCGCTGCAAGACGGTCCTGTCGGCTGTGTGCATTGCAGGGGAAGGGTCCTTGCATCCGGTGGCGTTTCCACCTCCTTTACCGGAGGTGGGGCACTGGAAGTGGACCTTATGGCCCCTCGACTCACTCGTAAGGTGGCAAGATTGTGGCCAGGTCCAGGGACCCCTGGGCAGACGCGTTGGAAGCCCGTGGGGGCAGTATCGCCTGATATATGCTTACCCTCCGCTACTGTGGTTGCCTCGCCTGCTTCGCAGAGTAGGGGCTGAGGCCATTCCGGTGATCCTCATTGCTCCGGAACGGCGACATTGGTACGCCGATCTACTTCGGCTAGTCGCAGAAGTTCCTTGGCGAATACCTATTGGGGTGGACCTTCTGTCTCGTGATCCCATACTCCATCCTGCTTTACAGTCCTTGGCTTTAATGGCATGGCTGTTTAAAGCCAGGTGCTGAAGGACCGAGTTCTCTCGTATTCGGTCATCTCTTCTATGTTGTTGGCACGGGAAATATCACCGTACCTGGAAGGCTTGCATCGCTATGTGCGAGGAACTCGAGTGGCGTCCTCGGACGTATTCCGTTCCCAGGATTTTGCTGTTCTTACAGCGTGGTGTGACCCAAAAGCTGGCCTTCCATACCCTTTTGAGGGTCGGATTTCGGCCCGGGCTGTCTTTTTCAACGACCACTACCAGGCCATTCCTTGCTTAGCACCTTTTGTGCAGGGGGTTCGCCATGTGATCTCCCCCCCCCCCCCGTCAAGCCTCCTCTCCCTACTTGGGATCTGAATTTGATGCATCTCGATTCTCCAAGAACATTCCTTTGAGAATATCAGAGATTCCTCTATTGACCTTGTCCCAGAAGGTGGCCTTCTTAGTGGCCATTACTTCGTTTAGACGGGTGTCTGAGTTGGCGGCCTTATAAAAGTCTCCTTTCTTGGTCCTCCATAAGGATATGGCGGTGTTGCGCCCACGACCGTCCTTTTCCAAAGATGGTCTCGGCCTTTCACCTTAAGGAGGACATTGTTCTTCCATCCTTGTGTCCTCACCCATCGCATCCCTGAGAGTTTGCGCTTCATACATAAGATGGGTACGAGCCTTACGGGTGTACCTGTGTGCTACGGTTTCCATTCGGAAGTCTGACTCACTGTTTGTGTCTGTCTCTGGTCCAAAACCGGGCCGAGCGGTGTCGTCTGCCACGGTCTCTAGGTGGATCAGGCAGACCATCATACAGGCCTATGCCCTTAAGGGGCGGGCGCCTCCCTTTCCGGTTGCGGCGCATTCCACCAAGGCAATGGGTGCTTCCTGGGCCTTCCGACATCAAGCGTCGGTTGCACAAGTGTGCAAGGCGGCGACCTGGTCGTCCGTTCATACCTTTTCAAAATTTTATAAGGTTAATGTGGCTGCATCTTCAGATGCTTCCTTCGGCTGCAAAGCATTGCAGGCCGCTGTTTAATGTTGCAACTCCTCCGTTGAGGAGCTCTGCTTGTTTGCAGTGACGTTTTGGTTGTTCCTTTTCTACTGCTCCCACCTTTCTGATACTGCTTTGGGGACGTCCCACACGTTTACAGTATCCAGCTGTCAGTCCATGGACGATAAGAGAAAATAGGATTTTTGTACTCACCGTAAAATCTGTTTCTGTGACGTACATGGACTGAAACAGCACCCACCCTTCCTTTTTTAAGGTTTGTACTGCTTTGTTACGAACAGAGGCTGCTAGCTGCAGGTGGGAGGGTAATGTCTGGAGGGACCGCCCCCCCCCCCTGGGCGGGGCTGTTCAGCTCTGGTTTGTTCTAGAATGTATGTTTCTAACATTCTGCCTAGATCTTCTCCTGCAAGAAGGGACATATACCCACACGTTTACAATATCCAGCTGTGTCAGTCCATGGACGTCGGAGAAACTGATTTTACGGTGAGTACAAAAATCCTATTTTCCCTTATCTTTCAGGACAGCACATGAGTGTGGCTCCATCCACTAGGAAACGGGAAACACAATCTCCACCATATTTTAAAAGGAGGCGACTCCCCACATCTCGTCAGTTTTTGTTTCCTCCGGCAAGGGAACACCTAGTAGGAGTCAGGTCTCTTAAGGTGCTGTCCTGAGAGGCCAGGCTGCCTACCCCACCATACCTTTTTTGTCCTCCAGAAAGTCTGATCCTCCCACACCGCGCCACAGGGTAGTAGGTAAGTGGGCTCCTCCCTCTTCAGCTCAGAGGAGCAGGGACTGTTCCTGGGGCCGTTCGCAGGGTTTTTTGAACCGCATGTCGGCGTTGCAGGCCACCGCCATCTTTTCGGTGGCTGAGTAGAGACTCAGCTAGCAGGAAGTGAGGTATCCTGCAAGGGGCGGCACTGGGATCAGGCGCAGCGTCATTTCCGGCGGAACTCTCGCAGGGGGAGAGGGGAGTGAGAGGTCCTGGTGCCTATAATTGCGGTTCTGGTCCGGCGCAGCGGCGTCTTTGGACTCCGGAACCGTCGTTTGGAAGCCACAGACCGAGCACTGCTCCACGATGTAGACTGTGACAGCAGCGAGTGGGACAGGCACAGGCACCACCAAGGCCCAGGTAAGCGGGTATGTGGGATCTACCCTGTATACTGTAGGTGTTGGCTGTTAAACTAACTCACCCAGGTGCACAGTTAGTATAGGAGGCAAGTTTGACTCACTAAAAAGGGATGCTGGTGTTTTTTTTTTTTTTTCTCCTTTTTGGCTTTTCTGTGTGGCAGGCTAAGATCTCTGACCCTCCTATCAAAAAGAGATGTCCCTCGTGTAAAGCAAAGTTACCAGAGGGCTGGAAGAAAGCTTTATGCCAAATTTGTGTTAAATCCTTAGTGAAGGAAGAAGCTTCTTCTGCATGCAGCGATTTAATCGCATCGGTCAAGAAAGAGCTAGATGCTACCATATACAATCTTTTCGCTCTTCTCTTGCAACACCATCCCTGAGTTAGCCAACTACCTCGGGATCCTCTCAGGGCTCACAATTAATCCCAGGGGTAGAGGCTGAAGCTGGCCCTCCTACCCAAGGGGAGCATTCCCCCTCTCACTCCAGGGAAGATGAAGAGGAGGAAGAAGAGGCAGGAGACGCACCTATAAGATACAAACTGTCCTTAGAGCAAGTAGACAGTTTGTTGAAAGCAATATATGCAACATTGGGAATAGATGAAGAAAAGAGAATTATCGCTGTGTTGTAAACTATACAATAATTATATCCACTATTAATCTATAATCTATAACTATTGCATATATGTATTAATTGTATAGTCCCTTGTTTGCTAGTCGTGTTAGGCCTATACACTGTTAATTATGAAGGCAGACACAGTTGATCGTAAACCAAGTCATGTTACATTTATTCCTCTAAAAATAGGAAACATATCGTACAGCAAATATCAGATACACTCTATAACAACTCTAATAATAATATAAAAGATACTTAATACTCATGGCTTCATCAGCTGGTTTCAGATTGGAGGCCCCAGCGAGCCTCATGGAGTTAGGCCCGAGTCTATTAGGCCTTCAGAGATCCATGTGGTTTCAGCCAGGTCCTTGGGTCAGAAGGGCTGAGCTCTGTGTTACGAAGTCTTTTTACAAACGGACACCATTCAGACTTCCCCCATTGCCAACCCCTTTTCCTTCTGGACCAACCATTGTTCACAGGGCAGTCTCTCTTCATTTTGCCTGTAGATTTTATTGTTCTATACACTCATAAGCCAGACCCCCTGCTATGTAGACTTTGCCTGGGGCCAAATCCCTCTGTAGCTTCAGCATGGCTAACCTTGGTTGTAAGAACAGATATGTGGAAATGTTCAGACTATACCAGATTGTTCTCCAACACACTGCATGACCGAATGTATGCAGGGCTTGGTGAAACAATGTCGCACTTTCCCTGTGCATTCAGTAATCTCGGAAGCCATTAAAAAAAGAATGGGCTGATCCAGAGAAAAAAAATCATTTTTCCCAAGAGCGCATAGAAGACGCTTTCCGTTCAGTGAAGACCCAGATGCGCTTTGGAATAAAATGCCAAAATTTGACGCAGCGTTTTCACAAGTTTCCAGGTCAACCGACTTGGTATTTGAAGACATGGGTATACTCAAAGATCCCATGGACAAAAGGATGGATCAGCAGCTTAAAAAAGCTTGGCAATCCATCATGGGTAACCTTAAACCAGCTATGGCTACTACCTGTGTCTCCAGGAACATGGAGTGCTGGCTGAATCAGCTCAAAGCCCATATTATAGCAGACTCGCCTTAACAGGAGATCCTTGATTCTTTTTCTACTCTAGCAGCAGCCGTTGCTTATATTTCTGACGCTTCTGCAGAATCAATAAGGATGTCAGCCAGATCTGGGGCCTTAACAAACTCAGCCAGGAGAGCTCTATGGCTTAAGACATGGCCAGGGGACGCAGCTTCCAAAAATAATGTGGAATTCCTTTTTTTGGAGATGTTTTTTTTCGGTCCTCATCTAGATTCTGTTTTAGATAGGACAGCGGACAAAAAAGTCCTTTCCTGTTAAAAAGAAAAAACAACCAGTTAAGCGTTTTTTTCTACCTCAAAAAAATCAGGATCAGGAAAGCGCAGGCCCCAAGAAAAAAAAATTGGTCGGCGCAAAAAGATAAAGGCAGAGGGAATGTCCTCTTCAATCCTCCTGCGCCAGCCAATAAAACGCAATGACGTGTCATTGCCTGTGGGGGGGAAAGCTTCAAAAATTCCTTCCTCTTTGGGCAAGCGTGACGGAAAACACTTTTTTTTTGGACACGCTGGCCCAGGGATTCAAAATAGAACTTTCGGATCTTCTTCCAGAAAGATACTGTGTAACAGACCTGCCAAGGGACACAACAAAGGCCCTAGCCATGAGAAACCTGTTGGGGGAATCTGAGACAGGGTGATGCGGTTCAGATATCTCCAGAGGAACGTTACCGGGGTTTCTATTCCCATATCTTCCTGATAAGGAAGCAATCAGGAAGCTTCCGTCTCATTCTCAATCTGAAACCGTTAAACAGGTCAGTCCAATACAGACGGTTCCGCATGGACTCCATCTTTTCGGTGGGAAATCTTAGTCAAGGGATGCTTCATGGCATCAATCAACTTAAGAGATGCATACCTGCATGTGCCCATTGCCTCTCAAGTCTCAAATACCTCAGGTTGGCAATAAATATGGGGAAGGAGGTGCTTCATTTACAATTCAAGGCCCTCCCGTTTGGTCTGTCATCCGCTCTGCGGATGTTTACCAAGATAATGGCGGAAGCTCTAGCTCCTTTCCGTCTACAGGGAATCTCGGTCATCCCTTATCTGGACGACCTCCTAATTTTTGCCCCTTCCAGAGAGAGGTTGCAGGTAGATTTAACCAAGGCCTGCAGTCATCTGTAAGCCTTGGGCTGGATTATAAATACTCAAAAATCAAATTTCGATGCTGCTCAGAGTTCAGTTTCTAGGTTATCTGATAGATTCTGTAGAGCAAAGGATTTTTCTCCCAAATGAGAAGACGAGGTTTAGAGCAGGGGTCTCAAACTGGCGGCCCTCCAGCTGTTGCAAAACTACAAGTCCCATGAGGCATTGCAAGGCTGACAGTTACAAGCAGGACTCCCAAAGGCAGAGGCATGATGGGACTTGTAGTTTTGCAACAGCTGGAGGGCCATTAGTTTGAGACCCCTGGTCTAGAGGGTAGTAGCCAGTCTTCAGACAAACCAGGAAGTGTCAATCAGGAGGATTGTCAGTCCTGGGAACCTTAACCTCAACAATGCCTGCCATTCAATGGGCGAGGCTCCATTTCAGGCCCCTCCAGAGTTTTCTTTTACAGGTATGGGATCACAGCCCAGAAACCTTAGACACAAAAGTAAAGCTTCCCACCAAGGTCAAGAGGACTCTGGTGGTGGAGGAGGAATCAGGCAGTTCTGTCAAGGGGCCTGCTTTGGTCCTTCCTGACAGAAGTAAGGGTCACGACAGACGCCAGCAGTTGGAGGGGGAGCCCACTGGGATCAAAACATAGCACAGGGAGTTTGGTCCCGATCCGAAGCAGGAAGGTCCTCAAACTGGAGGGAATTAAAAGCAGTTGCTCAAGCCTTAGCTGCCTTCTCTCCAAACCTCCAAGGGTCCCATGTAGAGGTCGACCGATATATCGGCAAATTTTTGGCACTTTTTTAATTAATCGGCATCGGCCGATTATTCTGAAAAAAAAAGCCAATAAAAACAAAAAAAAAAAACAAGCGCGGCTTGCAAATAACATCTTTCATAGAAGTCAATGCAAGTTGCCTGAAGTTTCCCATGGAGGTGGAGTGACTCATCTCTGGGCAGCCTGCTAAGTGAGAGATAAGGGTTACAAATGTTTCTTCTTATCAATGAACTGAACTCCTTGTGTAGAAGTTCTTAGTTTAACCATTTAAAGGCTAAATCTTTTCTGACACTTGTAGCTTACAAGTAAAAATCCTGTATTTTCTGCTAGAAAATCACTTGGAACCCCAAATATTATATATTCTTTTTTAGTAGAGACCCTAGGGAATAAATTGGCGGTTGTTGCAATATTTTATGGTATTTGCGCAGCGGTCTTTCAAACGCAATTTTTTTGGGGAAAAAATACACTTTAATGAATATTAAATAAAACTAAAAACTTTTTTTTCCGTCAAAGTTTTGATTACCTGTTTTTGTTCCGGCTTCCTGATTCCCTTACCGAAGATGGCGGCGGCAGCACCCGAGAGCCGAGAGAGAGATCCGCTTCGGGTGCCGACATCGCTGGCGCCCAGGACAAGTAAGTGTCCATATATTAAGTCAGCAGCTGCAGTATTTGTAGCTGCTGATTTTTTATTTTTTGGGCGGAACTCCGCTGCTTTCACACTGGAGCGGGCAGGCGTTGGCAGTAAAACACAGCTAGTTTTAGCTGCGCTTTACCATCATTTTGGTGGCGATATTCGGCTGCTAGCGGGGGGCTTATAACCCAGCCAGCGGCCGATGAAGAGGTTAAATGCACCTGTGTTGCACCGCTGCAGAAGCGCTTTGCAGGCGCTTCGGCAGCAGTGCCCATTCATTTCAATGGGCAGTAGTGGTGGAGGAGCGGTATACACAGCTCCAAAGATGCTGCTTGCAGGACTTTTTTGTAACGTCCTGCCAGCGCACCGTGTCAGTGTGAAAGCACTCAGGCTTTCACACTGACTGCAGGGGAGCTGTTTTGCAGCCATTTTTACAGGTGCTATTTTTAGCCCAAAAGTGACTGAAAAACACCCCAGTGTGAAAGGGGGTCCTTTTTTTTTTTTTTTTTCCCCCTTCATCTCATAAAATCTAAAAAAATCGGCATCATATATCTGCCATCGGCCGCAGCGATTTCTAAATATCGGCATCGGCCAGCGAAAAACCCATATCGGTGGACCTCTAGTCCCATGTGCAGATTCTTGCAGACAATGTCACCACAGTGGCATACCTGAACAAACAAGGGGGCACAAGGAGCAAAGCTCTACTGTTGCTGTCATCAGAAATCCTAGAGTGGACAGAGAAGCATTTACTCTCCCTGTCGGCAGTGCATCTCAGGGGCACGCTAAACGAAGTAGCAGACTTCTTGAGCAGACAAAATTCAAGAGGCAGCGTGGAGCCTGAATCCGGAGATATTCTCACTGATCACCAAGATGTGGGGATGTCCTCAGGCGGATCTGTTTGCATCAAAAGACAACGCCCAGCTCCCTCAATTCTTCTCTCTGCACCGAGACAGCGGATCAATAGGGATAGATGCCTTGGCACATCCCTGGAACTTCCATCTGGGTTATGCCTTCCCTCCTTTTCAGCTAATTCCTCTTGTATTGAGAAAAATACAGAAGGAAAAGTGATCAGTAATCCTGATCACTCCGTTCTGGCCAAAAAGAGCCTGGTTTTCCTCCATCCTACAAATAATGATCAAACCTTTCTGGCAGCTTCCTCTCAGACAGGACTTGCTACTTCTGGGCCCAGTATACCACCCGGATGTAGCCAGACTAAGCCTTACCGCTTGGTATCTGAGGAGCAGTTATTAAGGAACAAATGACTGTCTGAGCCTCTAGTATCCATTCTACTCGCCAGTAGAAAGAGTAACTAGAGAGATCTACGCAACAGTTTGGAAGGTTTACAACTGTTGGTGTCACTCATCAAAACGAACCCTATAAGACATTGTGTCGATTCTGGAGTTTCTACAAAATGGTGTGGACAAAGGTCTTGCAATTAGCACTCTCAAAGTGCAAGTGGCTGCCCTGGGAGTATACCTAGAAAAACCAATTTCCTCGGTTCCTTTGATCACAAGATTCTTTAGGTCACTTACTAGAGCCAGACCAGTGCCTACTGAACATTTTCCTAAATGGGACCTGTCAGTTTTGCAAGCCTTCACGAAAGAACCTTTCGAACCGTTACAGACAATCTCGTTGAAAGATTTGACTCTTAAGACGGTATTCTTAGTTGCAGTTACGACTGCGAGACGAATTAGTGAACTACACGCTCTTTCAATAAAAGAACCTTTTTATGTTTTACCGAGACAGGATTGTGCTTAAAACGGATCCAGGGTTTTTGCCAAAAGTGGCATCCGTTCATAACAGATTGCAGGAAATTATCCTGCCAACTTTTTGTTCAAATCCTTCAGGAAGAAGGGAGACTTCATTCCATAACTTAGATGTAAGAAGAATTTTATTACACTACTTGGAAATAAAGGACTTTAGGTCTTCGGACTCTTTATTTGTTCTTTTTTCTGGCAACAGAAAGGGACGCCAAGCATCGAAGGGGTCAATTGCTAGATGGCTAAGACTGGCTATTTCTGAAGCTTATTCCCAGATGGGTTTGTCTCCTCCACAGGGAATACGAGCACACTCTACTAGAGCTCTAGCCACTACATGGGCAGAAAAAGCTGGTGCCACCCCACATCAGATCTGTAAGGCGGCTACGTGGTCAAGCTATTTGACATTTGTCCATTACAGACGACCTGCTGTCAGCCGATGATCAGGCATTTGGCAGAAAGGTCCTGCAGGCTGGCTGTTGTCCCTCCCTAGTTGGAAAGTCTCGATTATCTTCTTGTGTGCTGTCCTGAAAGACGATAAGGGAAAATTCAAGTTAGACTTACCGGTAACTTGTTTTCCAAGAGTCTTTCAGGACAGCAAACTACCCGCCCTTCTTGGTTTGTATATATTGATATATATGTACATACATGCTGTGATTAATCATATTCTGATTATGTGTTCCAGCTTGGGCCGGAGGTACTCTACTACAACTGACGATGTGGGGAGTCGCCTCCTTTTAAAATATGGTGGAGATTGTGTTTCCTGTTTCCTAGTGGGTGGAGCCACTCGTGCTGTCCTGAAAGACTCTTGCAAAACAAGTTACCGGTAAGTCTAACTTGAAAATTTTGAGGTTAGGGAGGGTCTTATGATTCTTAACTAAACGCTTATAGACGCAAACGCCGCTAAACGCGACTGCAATCGCGGCAAAATGGGCGTTACTAAACGCCGGTTTTAGCCTTTAAAAACGTGTATTCAGCAGTGTTTGCACTGGCGTCCCATGTGCACGGAGCCTCAATGTCTTCCCTGCTGACTACATGCACCCGGTGAAGGGCCCTTCATGTCGTGTGCGGTGACCATACGGGGGAGTTTTGGGCTAGCTGTGGGTGTTTGCAAAGTCGTCCTCCTCGACGGCCGCACATGCGCAGTAGCCTTTACCTGGGCGAACGAAGAATTGTGACGTACACGAATACAGTCAGGCCAGGACCGCGCAGGTTATTTAAGTTGTGTAGGCCAAGCATGCGGTGCTTCTAGAAAGCAGCTGTGTGACAGCAGGCTCTGAACAGACACTTGCAACTGTTTATTTCTCCTTACCCGGCTCACCTTAAGTCACAAAGTGTTGGCAGGCTAAAGGTGCTTAGCAGGATTGTTGCATATGGGCCTGGTGAGCTCTATTGAAGGGTCTCCCTTCTGAGGTGTGTTAAATCTTACACCCAAGTACTTTTTTTGTGGCTAGTAATGTCTTCAGTAATTCCTGATGAACCTAGTCGTATCCCTAGTGTTGTATCCCCTGAAGGACCAGAGGCTTCCGGGCAATCTTGGCCGCTGCGCCTATCTGGTATTGTGCCCACAGTCAGCGCTTCTGCTTCACCCTTTATCACTAAGGATTAACTGTCCTCAGCCCTAGCCGGGTCAGAGCACAGTATTGCTGGCATGATTGCCTCCATCCCGCAGGGTGGCAAGCGTGACAGATCCCTCTCCCCGAGCCGCCTAGTCTGGAGCAGGAATGGGTTGAGGATGGGTTAAAGCTCTGGATTCGGTGGAGTGCCCGGCAGATGAGTCTGCTTCTGAGCAATCTGGACAAGAAGATATCCAGTTGATGTCTGCCTCGGTCGCAGAGGCATTTGATCCAGTCTCTGACCGAAATGGTTTGTTCTGCCTTTAAGTTGCCTCTTGCAGAGGTGACTGAGCCCCCTGGTCCTCTCTGGGATCCCGGAGTCCTCTTCAGGTCGCACAGGCTTTCCCCCTACACCCCCTGTTGGAACAGGCAGTGTATCCTTATTGGGAAGATCCTGATAGGATTTTTGTTCCTCCTAAACGGTTTTCCCTTTTATATCCCATGAATGAAAAGTTAATTAAGAAATGAAGCATGCCAGCCGTAGATGCAGCTGTCTTTTTCCTAAATAAGAACTTAACTTGTCCGGTAGATAACGCACAGGGCTTTAAAAACCCTGTTGCAGCAATTGGTATTTGCCAGTCCGTAAAGGATCAGGTCAAATGGCCTGACAGGCCCAACCAGGAGGATGATCTGCCTGAAAGTAAGACAGATATTCCTCAAGAACTGTGTTTTGCTGTTGATGCCTTAAAGGATTCAATACAGCAGATTTCTCGTCTAGCTCTCATCTGTACATATGCGCAGGTTATGGTTTAAGAACTGGTCAGTCAAGCTTCCTTGTAAGAAGTTATTGGCAGATTTCCCCTTTCATGGGGAACATTTATTCGGTGATCACTTGGACAAATATGTTAAAAAGATTTCCGGAGGGAAGCGTTCTCTACTTCCTGTGAAGAAAAGCACCAAATGTCCCTCGTTAACCTCAGGGACTGCTTCCTCAAATGTCTCAGCGCCAGGGCAGTGCGGCTGCTAACAAAGCGCTAAAGCCAGGTCCAAAACTATTCTAAATGCAGCACCAAGCCCTCCGGGGATACCCCACTCCCATCGAGTGGGGGGAAGGTTGCTGCACTTTGCGGAAATTTTGGAAAACAACAATTCAGGATGAGTGGGTCACCTTAATTGTATCTCGCAGCTACAAGCTGGAGTTGTGGGGGGCTCCCCTCAGGCTTTTAAGATCCAGCGTTCCCTCGGATCCTCCAAAAAGACTTGTTACTACATCTAGTGCATCAAGGAGTGATTGTAAAGGTTCCTGTATTCGAAAGGGGAACAGGTTTTTAGTCAAACCTGTTCACGCTTCAGAAACCAAACAGACACAAGGCCTGTTTTTTGACCTAAGATCCCTGAACAAGTAATATTGATGCAGTCCTTTTTTGGATGGAGTCTGTCAGCTCGGTAGTAATCTCACTCAGAGGGGGGAGACTTTTTAGCCTCCATAGATCTAAAGGACGCGTATCTACATCTTTCAGCCTCATCTGAGGTTTCTAAGCTTTGCAGTAGAGGAATTTCATTTTCAGTTTGTGGCTCTACCCTTTGGACTTGCTACAGCTCCCTGAGTGTTCACAAAGGTCCTAGCACCAGTACTGGGTCTTTTAAGGGCCCAAGGGATTCTGGTGCTCGGGTATCTGGACGACCTCCTGCTCAGGGATCACTATCCAGGCTCTAGAACAGAGCATAAGGTACACAGTGCAGTATTTGAAAAGCTTAGGCTGGATCATAAATACCGAAAAGTCAGCCTTGAGACCAGCTCAAAATCTAAAGTATTTGGGTCTGATCCTAAACACGGTCCAAGCAAAGAGTATTTTTCCCCCCCCCGTAAGGATCTGTGCCCTGAAGGTTCAGATGCGTCATATAAGGCAGGGTTCCCCAACCCCGGGTCCGCGGCCCACTGCCGGGCCGTGGCCTATTTGTAGATGGGCCGCGAAGGCTGCACTGTGTGAGGTGCGGCAGCGGGCAAGCAGAGAGATGACATCTCTCACCGCCCGCCCGGATCACGGCACTTCCGCCCACACAGCGGGGCTCCTACTGCGGTGAGGCGCGGGAGCAGAGAGATGAGATCATCTCTCGCCGCCCGCCTGGAACGCGGCACTTCCGCCCACACAGCGGGGCTCCTATACTGCGGTGAGGCGCGGGAGCAGAGAGATGAGATCATCTCTCAGCGCCCGCCCATAACGCGGCACTTCCGCCCACACAGCGGGGCTGCTATACTGCAGCGAGGCGCGGGAGCAGAGAGAGAATCTCTAACCGCCCGCCCCGCATTACCGCTGTTCTCCCTCACCTGCCTGTGCTGCCACCACGGCAGGTGACAAAAATCTACTGGCAGGTGGCAATCCGCACCTGGTGGCAGGCGGCAATCCGCACCTGGTGGCAGGCGGCAATCCGCACCTGGTGGCAGGCGGCAATCCGCACCTGGTGGCAGGCGGCAATCCGCACCTGGTGGCAGGCGGCAATCCGCACCTGGTGGCAGGCGACGTGGCAAGTGACAAATCGCACCTGGTGGCAGATTCTGCATTATGGTGAGTTTGAACTATTTCATTTTATATTACAATACAATGACAGAAATAATGCGCTTCAATCATCCCAACACCATATCAGCCATTGTTCTGTGATGATTGAGGCGCTAACACTAGCCATTTCCCCGACAAACTGCCCGCGAAAAGCTACATAACAACCCAACCCCCCCCCCCAGGGCCTTGGCACGATTCTATTACACAACGCCGGTCCTCGGTGCCAAAAAGGTTGGGGACCACTGATAAGGGGCACCAGACAACCCTCTATCTAGCTCTGTATGAGTTTTCTAGGGAGGATGGTATCCTCCGAGGCAGTGCCCTATGCCCAGTTTCATTCCAGGCCTTTACAACAGGACATCTTGTTGGCTTGGAACAGAGGAAGAGCCCTGGATTATCCAATGCGCTTATCCCCTGGGCATGCTTAAGCCTAAACTGGTGGTTGCAGGATCAGAACCTACGAGAGGGAAAATCCTTTCTCCTTGTAACTTGGAGTACGGACTACAGAAGTCAGTCTCAGGCTGGGGAGCGACCCTAGAGGGGCTCGCTGCTCAAGGAGAATTGTCAAGGACAGAACAGATCCTGCTCATCAACGTCTTAGAATTACGGGCAGTACGTCTGGCCCTACAGTCCTTGACGATATAGCTTCAGGACTGTCCTATCAGGGTACAGTCCGACAATGCCACTGCAGTGGCATATATAAATCACCAAGGCTGTACCAGGAGTTGTTCAGCTCCTGAAAGAGGTGAACCACATACTAGCCTGGGCCGAGGGACATGTGCGATTTTCAATCTGCAGTCCATATCCCGGGAGTAGAGAACTGGAAGGCAGATTATCTCAGCTACCAGCAGATTTGCCCGGTGAAATGGTCCCTACATCCAGAGGTGTTCCAGGAAATTTGCCAACATTGGGGATAGCCAGAGGTCGACCTACAGGCATCAAGGTTCAACAAGTTACAGCAGTTAATATCCTCTGGCAATTGGAGCAGATGCTCTGGTAGTTCCATGGAATCAGTACTCCCTGGTTTGTTTTCTCCTCTGGTCATTTTCCTTCCACATTTGTTGAGCAGGATTCAGAGGGCGTTCCAGTCATTCTGGTGGCACCAGCCTGGCCCAGAAGTCCTTGGTTCCTGGAGATTGTGAGATTAACAAAAGATGGGCCATGGACGCTTCCATTGCGCCCTGATTTACTTTCTCAAGCTCCTATATTCCACCTCAATTTACAGTCTCTAATTTGACGGCATGGCTATTGAAGCCAGGGTGGTGTTAAAGGACCGAGGCATTATGGGACCAGTAGTGTCTACCCTAGTAAATGCTAGAAAAGCTGTCGCTAGGAAGATCCATCAGAAGGTCTGGAAGACTTTTTTTTTTTATATTGCTTGGTGTGAAGGCAAAAAATGGTATCCATGGGAATACGTGATTGGGAGAAGTTTCAGCCCTATCGGTATTCTTCCAAAGGACTTTGGCCTCTCATTCACTGATCAGAACCTTTTTATGCAAGGGCCAACTCTCTTGTTTCCCCCCATTAAGTCACCCATGTGTCCATGGAACTTGAAGCTCTGTTACAGAAACAACCATTTGGACCTATAAAGGAAATTCTATTAGACTGGCTGTCACGTAAGCTAGCCTTCCTGATGGCTATCACCTCGGCTAGAAGGGTGTCGGAGTTGGCGGCCCTTTCGTGTAGGGAACCATATTTGATCCTTCACCACGTCAGGGTCGTGTTACGACCTGTTTCATCCTTTTTGCCAAAAGTGGCGTCGGCCTTTCATTTAAGTCAGGAAATTATTTTGCTTTTTTTTCTATCGGCCTCATTCGGGGGAAGAGACGACTGCATTCTTTGGACGTTGTCCGGGCAGTCAAGGTTCATTTGTCTAGATCTGCGGAGATCCGAGGGTCAGACTTTTTTTGGTTAAAAAAAGACCCAAGAAAGGGCAGGCAGCTTGCTTCCATTGCCGATTTTGGCCAGTCAGGCCTACGGTCTGAAACATAAAGCTCCTCCCTTTAGGGTGAGAGCTCATTCTACCAGGGGTGTAGGAACCTCCTGGGCTTTTCGCAGTCGGGTATCTGTGGCTCTGATTTGTAAGGCTGCTACCTGGTCTTCATTGCACACGTTCCCAAATTTTTATCAAGTGGATGTTTGAGCAGCCGAGGATTTGGCTTTCAGGCCGCAGTGTACTGCAGGCTGCCGTATAAAGTTCTGATGGCTACTGTTTGGCAGGGTGTCTCCCTCCCCTCAAGGCTATTGCTCTGGGACTTCCCAGCAGGTAATGAATATTAATTAGCCTGTCTGTCCCATGATGTATGAAAAAGAAAATAGGATTTTTTTTTCATCATACTTGCCTGTAAAAATCCTTTTCTTTAGAATACATCATGGGACACAGGTCCCTCCCCTCTTCTTCTTTTTTTTTATTTGATGACTCAGTGCTTGCTACAAAACTGATGTGCTTCCTGTATGGGGGGGTTATATAGGGAATCGCTTCCTAACGACTTTGGTCTACCAGTGTCCATTCGCCTAATGATGAAGTATAACCCAGCAGGTAATGAATATTAGCTTGACTCTGTCCCATGATGTATGAAAAAGATGAGGCTTTTACAGATAAGTATGACAAAAAAAATCCTATTTTTATAGTACTTTAAAATCTGAAGATCTACATGATCCCTATCAGTTATTGTTCGTTCACTTCCTGTACTAGGCTGGAAAGCTAATCACAAATAAGATTTTGAATTGTCACCCTGCCATGGGTTTTGAAATTGACAGTGGCTTTTTTAACCCTTAGGCTCCATGCACACTGGACGCTAAAAAAAGTTATAAAAACGCCTGTAGCTTTGCAGGGATTCTTTCAACGTTTAACGTTTTTGCAGTAGCGTTCATTAGCTCTTTTCAGCATTGGCGTGTTTTTTTTCATTTATATTTTTCCAATGGATCAAAAACGCTGGCGAACTGCGTTTTTGAGCGTTTTTCTGCGCTTTAGCGTTTTTGGCGCTAAACGGCACGTTGAATGCGATTTTCGGGCGTTCAGAAAAAAGCCCATTAACTCCACTGCTCATTAAAGCTGAAAAACGTCCATGTGTGCATGGACACATAGGCTAACAGAGTGGAGTTTATGGGCTTTAAAAAAAAAAACGGCCAAACTCCGATAAACTGCAGTTTATCAGCTCCAGTGTGCATGGAGCCATATAAAGCAGACATATGACCTATTGTTGCCAGGAATGACACCCTTAGAAATGCCATGCAGCCTTTGTAGTGCACATAGATCAGAAATGATTATGCTTCGGGGAGAGAATTATCACTAAAATGCAACGAAGTGTGAAAGAAAAAAATCAGCAATTTGAAAGAAAACTAAATGCGTTTACCAGCTTGCTTTTTAGCAAGCTGACATTCAGTTATGGTTTCCATCTACTAAGAATATTTTAACCATATTTGTTATATTAAGGTAACCGAATTTAGCTGGTGTTTCGCCAGTGACTATAAAGATATTTTCAAGATATTCTCCTTTACTTTGCTGGGATCTTTTATCTCATTTTGTTGCGAAGTGGCAAGATCTATTAAAATGGCAATAACTTTTCATATAGTTCTTCAATGTGTATAAAACATGTTTGTTTTTATTATTTTTTTGTAATGCTGGCATTCTGTTTTTTACAAATTAAGCCTCTGCCAATTTGCAAGCAGGTCCTGGAGTCTTTTTTATGATGACATAAGAGATCCTAATTGTAACTGGTTGATCATAAAATGTTTAAAATTGTACTAATAGAATATCTTTTCCCCTCCGATAGGCAGAGGTCGAGGTGGATTTGGTACATTCGGCAAAGGTATATTTCCAAGCCTTTAGCATTTTCAAATAAGGTCTTCCCTTTATTAGCACCTGGGACTCCACTTTTAAAGTTGACCATCCGGATTTCCCCCTTTTAAGAAAATCGTGATTAAGATGGGGTCTGGTATGCTAGTTGAAAAAAAAAAAGTTACTTTGTAGGAGAAATGTACCAAGCTAAGACCATGTGACTACCTGAATGTTGTAGTTTTACACACCACATGGCTACACTTGCTTTTCCTCTATCGTACATCACAGGATTCACAGCAACTTTTTTTGAATCCTTACTAAGTGGGCTATGCGCCACCTACAGGTTATTGGCCACTGGCAAGAAAAGACGACAAGTCTCAAAGTAATAACTCATCTATAGGGAAGGCTTTTTTTTTGGCCACTATCTGACTGTGATGGCCACTGTTTTACACCTCCTTTGCAATGGTTTCAACATGGACCAGGAGACCACCTGAATCCATTCCTACAGCTATCCTGTTCAGAAGAATGGTACCCAGACTCTGAGCTATATGAAAAATGTTGGAATAGCCTGTATTGTTGCAGGTTGGCATTGGACCTGGCATTTATGGAACCCTGTGCATGGTTAGGTTTCTAGGTGTATTCTGGTTTGTTGCTTTACACGTTCAGGGCAGTGGACCCTGGCATGAGACAAAGATCTAGGAAGGCCCTCTGGGTGCAGTCTGCCGTGATGGGTAAAGATTATGGTCTCTTTGGCAGTGTCCAATCACCTGTAGATGGTGCATAACCCTATTTAGTAAAGATTTCTGAAACTCATCTGTGTTCTGATGATGCTCCTGAGAAATGGATTTTACAGGTAAAAAAATCCAATTTCTCTTTTGTCCATGGACACACGGCTTCCTTATAATCTTTACTTGTGGGTTACGTTCTTTCTATTAAAGGACTAGGCAGACATGTAAATGGTTAAACATGTAATCTTTAGCAAAGCTGAACAGCTGCGCCCAGGGGGCGGTCCCTCTAGTCATAACCCCTCTGACTGCAGTGAGTAGCTCCCGTTATTTCTGCCTTGCAGAGAAGGGCCTGGGGCCCATTGTTCCTGTGGATTTCTCATCGTCCATGGACTGACAGCTTCTAATACTGAAACACGTGGGTATATGTCCCTGCTTGCAGGAGATATAGGCAGAATGTTAGATGTTAGAAACATACATTCTAAAAAAACAGCTGAAAAGCCCCGCCCAGGGGGCGGTCCCTCCGGACATAACCTTCTACCTGCAGCCAGCACCCTCAGTTTTTTTTTTTCTGCCTAGCAGAAGACGTGACTCTCTCAGGAGCCAGTCTCCTGGAACATTTTTATTCCTTTTGAGAATTTTATTTTTGAGATCTTCAATCAACTGTCGGCTGGGCAATAGATTGTGGGTACAAGGTATCCTCGTAGTCTTCCCTGTCCGACCATCGAGCGTGCTGATCCTCGCCTTGTGTGCGTGAGACTCAGTTCATGACATGCCCCATGACTCCAGGGGTGGCCGGTGGGCTTTTATGCTCCGTGGTCCTCACAAGATTGAACAGTGCCTGCTGAATCTTTTGCGGTAGACCGGGCCGACAGCTACTCAGTACTATGATAGGTCTGTCAAACACACCAGTGGGTCCCTCTGGGACGGGTAAGTAGTCTCTCCTGACTCAGGTGAGTACATGCTGGCTGTGTTTCTCTGTATGGGGGATTTTCCATGTCTCCCCCCTGTAGGATGAAAAAAGCATAAATCTGGCACTGCTGTGTGGGGGTGCCTGGGCGTCACTCTGGCCTGACGGGGGGGGGGGCACGCGCTCATGACTCTCTGCCTGGTGCTGGGGGAGCTTGGTGTGTTTGGGCCTGGATGCCATTAGGCGCCTTGTCTGTTTTTTTACTGCGCTCTCGGTGGCCATCTTGCCGTGGATCGATGGCAGTTACATGCGACCGACGGCCATTTTCTTGAAGCCGCGTGCGCTTTCACTTTCGTTTGGCCTCTCGCTGCTGCGGCGCAAATCTCTTCACTGTTTACTAGCGCTGGCAGTGCGGTGCAGACAGCTGAGCGGTCCTGTAAAGGGTTGGTGAGTCCTGGGTATCCCCTCAGTCAGCGCAGCCAGTGGTCGGACTTTTTATGTACTTTTGGTGCATAAGGTCTGAGGGTGGCGAGTCTGGGTTACCTGCTTCCCTACTCTTGTTAGAGGCAACAGGCAGTGCTTCTACGGTCCCTATGGACCAGTTGTCGGCAGTCCTGGAATCATACCTGGTCAGGATGGAAGCAATGTGCGAGCGCAAGGGAGCGATAAAGCGCCCTCTCCCCACACATTCTCCAGTAGGGGAGTGCTCTGATTCAGATGTGGGCCTAGCTGCTGCTGCTCAGGACCCTAGCTCTGAAGATTTTTAATGTTTTTGAACAAGGACATTCCTGGTGAGGAAGACTCCAGTTGTAAGTCAGTAAATGACAGGGCGCTTGTAAGTGACCTCATTGATGCTGTGAGGGACACTCTCAAGCTGAATGCTGTGACACCTCAGGTGGAGGCTGTCCCCTCTGGTTCCTTTTTAAGGCCATAGCTTCAAAAAAGGTCTTATGTGCCTTTTTTTGATAAGTTCATTGATCAGGTCTGGGATAATCCGCTGAAGACTTTGACCGTCCCGCGGCGTCTATCCATAAGAAACCCCTTTTGAGGCCCTGGTTAAAAAATTGTCCCCCCCCCCGATGGTCGCTCCCCCGGTCGCCCGATTGAATAAGGCCACCACTCTCCCGATAGAGGGGACTTCTGCATTTAAGGACCCCACTGACTGGAGGTCAGAAGTGGTGAGTAGAACTGTTTGCCTTGTTGGGGTCCGCCTTGCGTCCTATCGTAGCGGCGACACTTGTGTCTCAGACACAGATTTTGCACCAGACTGCAGGAGCATAATCTCCCTCCAGATACCATTGCCCTGGCCCACCAACTTGTGCAGGGTTTGGTGTATGTGTGCGATGCCACTTTGGACGCGGCCCCTTTAATATCTTGGGCCTCCATCTCTGCGGTGGTGTTGCATCGTATTATGTGGTTGAAATGCTGGTCGGCTGACCTAGCTTCCAAGAAGCTCCTGGCTGATTTGCCCTTTAAGGGCGGTAGACTGGGGCCCCCCTGGATGACATTAAGGATGTCACAGGGGGTAAGGGCACATTCCTTCCTCAGTCTACTAAGGGAAAGGAGCCCGCCGTAATCCGGGCACCTCCTTTCCAGCAAAGACGTTTTTCGTCAGAATCCACGGGTAAGCCCTCTCAGACTGACAACAGTGCGGCTGGTGGGCAGAAGCGTCCCTGGGTGCGGAAGCCGACTCTGGGGTAGGGGGATGACTTCGGAGGTTCACGGTTCGGTGGACCTCCCGGATCTCCGATCGGTGGGTGTGCGAGGTGGTCACCTCGGGGTACAGGATAGAGTTTCGTTCGTGACCCCCAGACAGATTCTTTCCCTTAAATCTCCCTTTCCTTACTGTCAGGCGGCCCTCTTGGGGGCTGTACAGGATTTGCTCAGGTGTGGAGTAATTGTGCCAGTACAAAAGAGGTTTCAGGGGTTCTACTTGAATCTGTTGTTCAAAAAAAGACGGGGTCCGGCCAATCCTTGACCTCAAGGCCTTGAATGCCTTTGTGAAGGTGCAAAAATTCCGTATGGAATCCATTCGCATGGTGATCGCTACACTCCATCAAGGGGACTTTCTGGCGTCCTTGGACATCAAGGACGCCTAATTGCGTGTCCCGATCTGCCCAAGTCACCAGAAGTTTCTGCGCTTTGCAATAGTCGAAGTCCACTATCAGTTTGTGGCTCTTCCCTTTGGCACCACGGGTTTTCCCCAAGGTGCTTGCCCCGTTTTCTAACTTTGGAGGAAAATGTCACAATAGTCAGTCAGACCCTCCGGGACTTCGGGTGGCTCCTGAACACTCAGAAGTCGGTCCTGGTCCCAACTCAGCATTTGGAGTATCTGGGTCTGCTCCTGGACATTTAGGAAGCAAAGGTGTTTCTACCCTCGAAGTTGCAGACACTTCTGTCGGCAGTACGGGTCCTGACGTCCCGAAAATGGTCGTCAATCAATTTCTGCATGAGAGTCCTGGGACTCATGGTGGCCTCCTTTTTTGAGGCCGTTCCGTATGCCCAATCACACACTCGGGCATTGCAGAAGGAGATCCTGTCCACTTGGGACAAGTCCCTGGTGTCATTGGATCTTCAGATTCAGGTGAGTCACTCTGTCAAGGCGTCCCTGACGTGGTGGCTGAGATCTCCGGCTCTTCAGTCTGGGAAGTCTTTCCTGCCTATCCAGTGGATGGTGGTCATGACGGATGCCAGCCTGACAAGCTGGGGCTGAGTTTGGGATGCCCTTTCAGCTCAGGGGCTCTGGACGAATCCCATCTACTGATCAACGTCCTGGAATTGCGAGCAATCGGACTCTCCACGTGGTCGAAGAGGCTACAGGGCCACTCTGTCAGAATCCAGTCAGACAATGCCACGGCTGTGGCGTATGTCAACCATCAGGGGAGCACGCTGAGCTCGGCTGCAGCATCCGAGGTCGCCCACATCCTAAGGTGGGCGGAAAGAAGCGTGCCGGCTCTGTCGGCTGTCTACATTCCGGACGTAGAAAACTGGCAGGCGGACTATCTGAGTCGCCAGTCGTTGGACCAGGGAGAGTGGGCCTTGCACCCGGAGGTGTTTAAACTCCTTTGCCGGCGGTTGGGCACGCCGGATGTGGACCTGATGGCCTCTCGACTCAATCGCAAGGTGTCGGTTTGTGGCCAGGTCCAGGGACCCCTGGGCAGACGCCTCGGATGCCCCGTGGGTCAGTATCGCCTGATACATGCTTACCCTCCGCTGCAGTTGCTTCCTCGTCTGCTGCGCAGGGTAGCGGCCCAGGGCATTCCGGTGATCCTCATTGCTCCAGATTGGCCTTGGCGTCATTGGTACGCCGATCTGGTGCGTCTCATCGCGGATGTTGACTGCCTATGTGGGAGGACCTTCTGTCTCCAAGGTCCTATCTTTCATCCTGCTTTACAGTCTCTCTGGTTTTAACGGCATGGCTATTGAGAGCCAGTTTCTGAAGGACCGAGGCCTTTCGTATTCGGTCATTTCGACCATGCTGAGGGCACGGAAGTCTTTCTCTAGAAAGATCTATCACCGTACCTGGAAGGCTTACAACGCTATGTGCGAAGAGCTAGACTGGCGTCCTCGGACGTACTCTGTCCCCAGAATCCTGCGGTTTTTGCAGCGTGGTGTGGCCCAAAGGCTGGCTTTGAGCACAATTAAGGGTCAGATTTCGGCCTTTGCCGTTTTCTTTCAACGACCGCTAGCAGGTCATTCCTTGGTTAGCACCTTTTGTGCAGGGGGTTTGCCATGTGATTCCCCCTGCCAAACCTCCTCTCCCTCCTTGGGATCTGAATTTGGTGCTCTCGGTTCTCCAGGAACCTCCCTTTGAAAATATCAGATTCCTTAACTTTGTCTCAGAAGGTGGCTTTCTTAGTGGCCATTACTTCTGTTAGACGGGTGTCAGAGTTGGCGGCCCTGTCATGCAAGTCGCATTACTTTGTCCTCCATAAGGATAAGGCGGTGTTGCGCCCGCGACAGTCTTTCCTTCCAAAGGTGGTCTCGACTTTTCACCTTAATGAGGACATTGTTGTTCCGTCCTTGTGCCCTCACCCATCACATCCTAGAGAGTTTGCACTTCACACATTGGATGTGGTACAAGCATTACGGGTGTACCTGTCTGCTACTGCTTCCATTCGGAAGTCTGTCTCACTGTTTGTGTCTCTCTGGTCCAAAATAGGGCCAAGCGGCGTCTTCCACCATTTCTAGGTGGATCAGACAGACGTTATACAGGCCTATGCCCTTAAGGGGCGGGCGCCTCTTTCCGGTTACGGCGCATTCCACCAGGGCAATTGGTGCTTGCTGGGCTTTCCGACATCAAGGGTCGGTTGCACAAGTGTGCAAGGCGGTGACCTGGTCGTCCGTTCATACCTTTTCTAAGTTCTATAAGGTTGATGTGGCTGCATCTTCGGATGCTTCCTTCGGCTGCAAGGTGTTGCAGGCTGCTGGTGAAAGTTGCAACTCCTCTGTTGAGGAGCTCTGCTTGTTTGGAGTGAAGGTTGGTTTTCCTTTACTACTGCTCCCCACCCTCTTTCTGATACTGCTTTGGGACATCCCACGTGTTTCAGTAATAGAAGCTGTGTCAGTCCATGGACAATAAGAGAAAATAGGATTTTTGTACTCACCGTAATATCCGTTTCTCTGACGTCCATGGACTGACACAGCACCCACCCTTCCTTTTTAAGGTTTGTACTGCTTTGTTACGAACGGAGGCTGCTGACTGCAGGTAGGAGGGCTATGTCCGGAGGGACCGCCTCCTGGGCGGGGCATTAGGCTCTTTTTTGTTTTAGAATGTATGTTTCTAACATTCTGCCTAGATCTCCTGTGAGCAGGGACATATACCCACGCGTTTCAGTATTAGAAGCTGTCAGTCCATGGAAGTCAGAGAAACTGATTTTACGGTGAGTACAAAAATCCTTGGATCTACTATCAACTGCCGACTGGTTGACAGGCTGGATCCCAGATCCTTGTAGGTGCCAAATGGCCGACGCCATTTTCTTGTAGTCCGCACGCTTTTATACAGGGGCAGCTGGCGGCCATTTTTCCTGTAGTCCCAGCTCTGTTTTTGCCTTTGGCAATGAAAACGTCTCTTCTGGATGGCGCGAACAGCACAGAACTCCTCAGGCACAGGAAGACACCGCAGCCATGCCTGTTAGGAGGCATATGGGGAAGAGCGGACGGCGGCGCTGGCCGCACCGGGATCAGAGCGGTGAGTTCCCTCGGGTCCCTCACTCTGAGCAGCTTGGGGGGGGTGGATTTTTTTTTGCTGCCTTACCTTGGTCCCTATGGGTGTCAGGCAAGTGTGGGTTTGCATGGCGTTAGAAGCTGGTGTTTTCTTTCCCTGACATCCTTGTGGTGACAACTGGTGCCATGTACCTGGGGTGCTTATGGACACTTTGCCGGTAGTCCTGGAGTCCCTTATTACCAGGGTAGAAGCAGTGTGGGGACAAAGGGGGGTAAAAACGCCCCCTCCCCCCACCATCTTCGGGGTAAAAAAGCTCTGATTCAGACTCGGGCCTTGCTGTGGCAGATGTCCCCTGCTCTGACTTGTCAGAAGATGCAAACCAGGACCCTTCGGACAGTGCGGAACTGTGTCCTTGCTGCCTTCCGTGTCAGCGCAAACAGGTGCTTGTTGGAGCACTTATCACTGCATGCGGGATCCCCAATAAAATGGAGGTTACGGCGAGGGCATCTATTAAGGTGTCTGTCCCTTCTGGGTCTCAGTAGCCGGCCCGCACCGCTAGGATGTTTCCCTACCTAGTTAATTTGATAAGTTTTTAAAATGGAACGGCCACAGCATTCCAAAGATAATAAAAAAAAAATTTGCATGGCTGTCTGTTATCCTTTTGGGGAGTGTGTTCTGAAAAAGGACTCCCCCTGATGGGGGGCCCCCCCCGGCAACCAGGGAATTACCCCGGTCTTTAAGTACCCTGCAGACTGGAGGACCGAGGCGGTGGCCCGGTCCTTGTTCATGGTATTGGGGTCAGCATTGCGGCCACTTTTGGCCACGACCCTGGGGTCACTGGCGCTTCCTTAAATTGGCAAAGATTGCTGCACCGTGGTTGAATAGCAACAGGCTTCCCCGGTTTGCATGATAGCAGACCGGTTGGTGCATGGCCTCAAGTATGTCTGCAATGTGGCCTTAGCTGCAGCTCCCTGGCTGTCCAGAACTTTCAGTATCTGCAGTGGGGCTACGCCACATGATTTGACTGAAATGCTGGTCTGCGGACCAGACGTCCAAGAAGACTGGCTGATTTGCTTTTCCAGGGTTGGGGGCATTTTGGGGCCTCACTGGATGACACGATTAAAAATGTTGTTTGGGGTGGGAGCACGGCGCTCCCACAATCCAGAAAGGGTAAGGAGCCACACTGTAGGCCAGGGGCCTCCCTTTTTTTCCCGCCGAGCCCGCAGGTGAGCGTTCCCAAGCCGACAAGGGGCCAGCTGAGTGACAAAAGTGTCCCTGGGTTCGCAAGCCAGACGGCCTGTGAACAAATCTGTGAATGCATGACGGGCTGCCCCTGCCCCACTCTCGGGTGGGGGGGTCGCTTTCGTGAGTTTGTGGCTCGGTGGACTGCCCTGCTTTCAAACCAGTGGGTTTGCGAAATGGTCAGGGTACAAGAGAGATTTTCTGTCTTGTCGACAAAACAGATTTTTTTTTTTTCCCCTCCATCCTTCATCTTCCTGGCTCATCAGAATGCCCTGTTTGGGGCAGTGCAGGACCTGCTGAAGCGCAGGATGATAGCGCCTGCACCACTGCCGGAAAGGCTTCAGGGATTCTATTCCAATCTGTAGTCCCACAGTAGGACGGGGTTTGTCCAATCCTGGACCTCCAGGCCCTCAACTCCTTTGTACAAGTACGAAGGTTCAGGATGGAATCAGTTCGCTGCTCTCCATCCGGGGGATTTTTTCTGGCGTCCTTGGACATCAAGGATGCATATTTACAGGTCCCCGTATATGTCGGGCATCAGAAATGTCTAGGTTTTGCAGTTGGGGTCGATCACTACCACCAAGGGTTTCTCCAAGGTGTTCACCACAATCCTGGCTTTGCTAAGACAGCGAGGAATTGCTATGTGGGCTTCCTGGACGACCTTCCGAGGGCTTCTGCATACTCAGAAATAAAGTAGGATGTGGCGATTGACAGTCGGACCCTTCAAAAATTTGGTTGGGTACTGAACCTCCTGAAGTCAGTGTTGGTGCCGACTCGGCGCCTGGAATACCTGGGCTTGATCCTGGTATCTTCAGAGGCAAGGGTTTTTTCTCCCATTGAAAAAATTGCAGGCTCTTCAGATGACTGTGAAGCTGTGGCATCCCGCTGGTGGTTGTCGCTGTGCTTTTGCATGCGAGTCCTGGGTCTTATGGTAGTCTCCTTCGAGACAGTACCGTATGTTCAAATTCCATACTCGAGTCTTGCCAAGGGAGATCCTGTCCAAGTGGGACGAGTCTCCGTTGTCCCTGGATTGTCAAACATGGGTGAGCCACCTAGTCAGACCTCCCCCTGGTTTGGTGGCTGAAATCTCCGGCCCTTCAGTCCGTGAAGTCGTTCCTTCCTTTTCATTGGACGGTACTCGGACAACGCCACGACTGTGGCATATGTCTACCGTCAAGGAGGAACAAGCAGCTCGGCTGCTGCATTGGAGGTCGCTCACATCCTGCGGTGGGCAGAACTGAGTGCGCCGGATTTATCGACCGTGTTCATTCTGGGTGTAGAAAACTGGCAAGCGGACTACCTAAGTCGCCAGATGCTGGACCAAGGAGAATGGTCGCTACACCTGATGTGTTTCGACCCTTTTTTTTTTTTACCTGAGATGGGCACGCCAACCGTGGATCTCCCGGCTTCTCGATTCAATCGGAAGGTCTTGAGGTTTGTGGCCAGGGCCAAGGATCCCTGGGCGGACGTGACGGACGCGTGTGTGCCCCTGTAGGGTCAGTATTGGCTAAGTTTTATATACCTTTCCCCCACTGAATCTTCTGCCTCATCTGCTCCGAAGAGTGGGGGCTGAGGGGATTCCGGTGACTAATTGTACCAGATTGGCCTCGGCGTCCTAGGTGCGCTGACCTAGTGCGCCTGGTGGTGGATGCACCTTGGGTCCTATACTTCATCCGGCTTTGCAGTCGCTGGCTTTAACGGCTTGTCTGTTGAAAGTCAGGTTCTGAAGGACCGAGGCCAGTCGGACTGTAATTTCGTCCATGCTGAGGCCACGGAAGTCATCTTCTTGGAAGATCTATCATCGCACGTGGAAGGCCTACATCTGTGTAAGGAGATGGGTTGGCGCCCACGGGCATAGTTGGTTTCCAGGATCCTGCGGTTTTTCTAGGATGGTGTGGATCAGAAACTTGCCTTAAAGTGGTTGTAAACCCCCTTTTTCAACTTGCACCTACAGGTAAGCCTAGATTAAGGCTTACCTGTAGGTGCGAGAAATATCTCCTATACCTACACGGTTTAGGAGATATTTAGTAAAAATGACATTGCTCCGTGTCTACGGCGCATGCGCGCCGTAGAGAATGGCGCATTCATGGGGTTAATCCCATTCACAAAATCGGCTACTTCCCAGCAATAGCTGGGCGTAGCCGATTGTGACGGCTCTTGCGCAAATGCGCAGAGTGACGTCACCGCCGCTCCGGCCAATCACAGCGCCGGAGCGGCGCTGTGATTGGCTGCAGCGGCGATACCCGGAAGTAACCTCCTGGCTATCGCCGCAGCGATGGATGCGGCTAGATGGAGGGACGCGGACGGCTTCGGGGGCCCCGATCTAAGGTAAGTGGTACATAATGAGCTAATATGCTAGTCATACTAGCTCATTATGCCTTTCTCTTACGGGGGGGGGGGGGGAACTAAATGTGGGTTTACAACCACTTTAAGCACCATTATGGGGCAGTTTTTTTTCAGCCTTGGCTGTTTTTCTTTAAACTACCCTTGGCGGCTCATTCACTGGTGAGTTTGTGCAAGGGGTCCGACATGTGGCTCCTCCGTTTCGGCCACCACTACCTCCGTGAGATTTGAATTTGGTACCCTCGGTACTTCAGAGAACTCCATTTTGAGAACGTCGGGGAGTTTCCTCTTTGACACTCTTAGAAAGTTGACTTCTGGTGACTTTATGTCTGTGAGGAGGATTTCTAAATGGCAGCATTGTCTTGCAAGTCCCCCTACTTGATCCTCCATACGGATAAAGCAGTGCTACGCCCACAACCTTCGTTTTTTCCGAAGGTGGTTTTGGCCTCTTTTGAATAAGGACATTGTACTTCCATCCTTGTGTCCTTGGCCGTCGCATCCCAAAGAGGTTGCGTTACATTCCTTAGACGTGGTACGTGTTCTGCGGGTGTATTTGTTTGTTACGGCTCCGTTCGGAGGTCAGACTCACTGTTGGTCTCTGTGATTGGCCCATAAACGGGCCTGGTGGTGTCGTCGGCCACCATTCTCGATGGATCAGTTAGTTTGTGATTCAGGCCTATGCCCTTCAAGAGCGGGCGCATTCGACCAGGGCACTTGGTGCCTCCTGGGCCTTCCGACATCGAGCGTCTGTTTTACAGGTGTGTAAGGGGACGACCAGGTCGTCCGTTCACACTTTCACTAAGTTTTACAAAGTTGACGTGCATGCATCTGCGGATACTTTCTTCGGCCGCAAGGTTTTGCAGGCGGCTGTTTAAAGTGGCAACTCCTCTTTTTGAGGAGCTCTGGTTGTTTGGGGGGAAGTTTACTTCTGTTCCCACCCCTTGCTGTCTGACCCTGTTAGGGGACGTCCCACAAGTCAAGATTATAAGAAAGCTGTGTCCGTCCATGGACAAAAGAGAAAATTAGTATTTTTGTACTCGCCGTAAAATCCATTTCTCTGAAGTCCATGGGCGGACACAGCACCCACCCCTCATTTTTAAGTTTGTACTGCTTTTGACGAACTGAGCTGCTCACTGCAGTGAGAAGACGTTATGACCAGAGGGACCGCCCCCTGGGCGCGGCTGTTCAGCTTTTGCTAAAGATTACATGTTTAACCATTTTACATGTCTGCCTAGTCCTCTCCTAATAGACGTAACATAACCCACAAGTCAAGATTATAAGGAAGCTGTGTCCGTCCATTGACTTCAGAGAAAAGGATTTTTAGTTCATAAATCCTATTTCCCGCAAGAGATTTTGCAATGGCAAAACTTTTTTAAAATAAAATATGTTTGGTAATATTTTGTATACATTTTTGCAAATGTTACCTGTTTTTTAAAAGTCTTTTTTTTTTTTTTTTCCTCTACACTGAAATATTCCTGAAGTCTGACAGTGCTAGTTTAGGGACTCACTAATTGTATTATCTTTTATGCTTATACAGATTCTAATGGTAACCAAGAAAGTGAAGAATTTACTAATGACGGTAATTCTGTGTTTGCTTATACTTTTATCTTTTGATAGTTGTGTTTTTTTTTTTTTTTTTTTTTATCTTTCATGTTTGAAAATTTTAGGAACAAAGTAAACTTTTAAATTTTACATGCAACACTTAATATTGTGATCGACATGCTAAGTGATAACTTATTCCACCACTAGTGGGCAGTGATAAAAAATACAAGATTTTCCATGAGTCTTGCAAAAAAAAAAAAATTACGGCAGATGGTTTTGTTGCTGGTGGAGGGAAAATGTAAGTAATATTCTGTCTGTAGTAATCGGATTCGGTTGTTTGAGGAAATATTTAAGTGGTGTCTTTTAAACCTATATAAAACAAGTTGATCCCAACCTGGTTAAAGAAAACTGAAATGAATGCTCAACAATCACTGGACCTATCACAACTATTTACTTTATTAGAAATATGAAAAAATGGATTAGCTGCACTCCACTCTTGGCTCCTATTGCCGTTTTTGTGAACAAAGTGCATACAACCGTGTTGTATGCAGGCTCTTTGACAACTAATAAATACAGCAAGAGGCGCTAAGAGTGGAGTGCGACTGATGCATTTTTTTTGTTGTTTTTCTGATGAAGTGGTGATGAACTACAGCACCCAAATTGTCCATGTACAGGAGGGACGAGTCTTTAGTGGAGCTGTGAATTTGGGTATGTCTCTTCCCCCCCCCCCCCCCCCTGTTCAGCCATAGCTTGATGGCAATTGCAGGTTAAGTGAATAACAAGATTAGGCCTTAAAGCGGAGTTCCACCCAAAAATGGAACTTCCGCTTTTTGGAATCCTCCCCCCTCCGGTGTCACATTTGGCACCTTTTCAGGGGGGAGGAGGGCGCAGATACCTGTGTAATACAGGTATTTGCTCCCACTTCCGGACATAGATCACTGCGGTGACCTACGCCACTTCTTACAGTCCATGGACTGACACAGCATCTTCAATCTTGACAAAGTGGGTTATGTTCCTGCTCATAGGAGAAGACTAGGCAGAATGTTAGATGTTTTAACATGCATTCCATTACCAGAGCTGAAAAGCCCCGCCCAGGGGGCGTTCCCTCCGGACATAACCCTCCTACCAGCAGCCTAAGGTTTTTTTATACCTAGCAGAGGACGTGGCTCTCTTCGGAGCCAGTCTCTTGAAGAAATATTTTCATTCCTTTTTGAATTTTTATTTAATTTGAGAATTCTTCTATCAACAGTCGGCTGGGCAACAGGTTGGATAGTTGCTATCCTCGTCTTCCTAGTCCGACCATCGAGCGTGCTGATCCTCGCTCAGCGTGAGATCAGTCCACGACATTCCCCACGGCTCCAGGGGTGGCCGGTGAGCCTTTTGCTCCAGGGTCCACATATGTTTGAACAGTTTTGCTGTATCTTTCACAGTGGACCGGGCCGACAGCTACTCAGTACTGCACTGTAAAAAGGCCTGTCAGGAACACACCAGTGGGTCCTAGCTGGATGGGTAAGTACTGTTTCCCCTGCCTCAGCAGGTGAGTACATGCTGTGTGTTCCTATGGTAGGGGGATTTCTGTCCCCCCCCCCCCCTGTTTTTACTACGGTCACCTTGTTCTGGCGTGTGCTTACTGGGGGTGCCTGGGGATCATTCTGTCCCGGTGGGGGGTCTGCATTTTATGTGGGGATGCTTCTTATGTCAACCTGGGCCTTCTGTTTTTTCTTGCGCTGCTGGGCGCCATGTTTTACTAATGTTTTTGCTTTCTTTTATATTGAAAATTTGCATTGGCGGACATCTTGCTGTGGCACACTTATGATTGCGGCGGCCATTTTCTTGAAGTCGTATGCTTTTTTTTTTGTGCTAGTTGGCCTCTTACCGCTGCCTAAGAGCGGCGCGATTCTCCTCAGTCACTTCACTGTTCACTCGCGCTGAGAGCGGGACATAGGCAGCAGAACCGAGCCTCCTTTTAAACCCCCTTATACCCGGTGATGTCCTTATCACAATAGCTAGTGGCTCCATTGCAAGGGCGAAAAGCAGAGGTGACAATGGGAACCACTGCCTTGTCTCCCCTCGCTAGATGGAACCAGTCTGAGCACGCGCCATTTATCCTTATCTTTGCCCTGGGGCTCTCGTACAGTATCTTAATCCATTGAGTGAATTTGGGGCCAAACTGATATTCTTCCAGCACCTTCCACAAATAATGCCACTCAAGGCTGTCAAATGCCCTTTGTTTCGTCCAAGGATAAAATTGCTCTCGCCCCTCCTCCTATTGGCAACTGGGTATTCAAAAATGCTCTTATATTAGAACTGGTAGACCTGCCTGGGTTAAATCCCGTCCGGTCAGGATGTACCAGTTTTGAAACTATCTTATTTAATCTCGTTGCCAATATTTTGGCCAGGATTTTTATATCTGCGCACAGAAGAGATATCGGTCTGTATGAGGCCGCCTCCAGTTGATCTTTCCCTTCTTTCAATAATGCAATGATTGTTGCCTCTTCCATTGACCTGGGCAGTCTCCCCTCAGCCACCCAGTTAAATAACTCCCAGGAGTCTTGGAAGCAACCCCCTCACCGTAAGTTTTTTATATATTTCTGTTGGCAAGCTATCGGGCCCCGGTGCCCTTTGGCCCGCCATTCCTTTTGTCGATAATTGTATCTCTTCCAATGTGAGTGATACCTCTAACCCCTCCCTATCTTCCTCTGTCAGCCGGGGGATCTTCAAGCCTGCAAAAAGTGTCCATTTCTCCCTCCTATATTATGCTGAATACTGCTGTACAGATTCTGATAATATTTTTTGAAAACTTCAGTTATTTTTGGCGTGCCTCTCTTGATTTTCCCCCTCCTCATCATAGACCGCCGGGATAACAGATGAGGGATTATCGGCCTTCGCAATTAGGGCTAGAATTCTCCCCACTCTCTCTCAACCTCCCTGGAATCATTTTTTATTTTCCGCCTATCTTATTATTATTATTATTATTATTATTATTATTATTTATTTTATATTCTTCCTGTGCCACTAGCCATTTCTTACATTCTTCCGGGGTTGAGTTTTCTATATAATTGATCTCTAACCTCCTCACCTTTTCACTCGCTGCAATTTCCTTAGCGCGCGTTTATTTTTTTAATAAATGCTATTTTTTTAATCTATTCCCCGCAAAAACGCCTTCAGGGTATCCCAAATTACTCCTGGTGAGGCTGAGCCCATATTCACTGCTATAAAGTCCTTCAGGCTGCACATATTCCCTCCGGATCTTTAATTACCTCTAGCCAAAATTATTTTAACTTCCAGTCACCTTTATTGTGCCCTCTATATGCATCTTTATCTCAAAAATCATTGAGTGGTCCGAGATGTTTCTTGGTTCGTATGCCACCTCACCCCAGCGCCTCTTCATTACAGAAAAATGGTCTATTCTGGACAAAGTCGAGTGTGTCCTCGAGTGGCAAGAGAATTTGTTTTTCCTCCTGTATGTCTTCTCCTCCACACATCTCGGTCCCACCTCCCCACAAAATTGGGCAAGAGGGCTGCCGATTGTCCGACGGGGGCACCTGCCGGGAACCTATCCAGTTTTTTATTCATGGTCATGTTAAAATCACCTGTCACTATTACGGGCACGCCCGGCCTGTCCATGACAAACTCCATTAGATCCCACAGAATTTCCGTACCAAACGGACGGGGAATATATATGCTTGCCACTACGTATTCCCTTGTCTCTATCAGCAATGAAGAAATGCATAGCGTCCTTAATTGTCCATCTTGCTCTGTCTGCAGGAAAACACCAAACCTGCATCTATCAGCACACTCGCACCCCTTGTGTAAGAGGTGTGAGTGGAATGATATGGGATCTTATATTGCCTGTGCTTTACTATAGTGGTGGTTCCTTTATCCAGGTGCGTCTCCTGCAGGCATAGTATTTTAATAGTGTTGGCTATTGAAAAAATTGCTTGTCTTTTAATTGGATCTTTTATCCCCCGAACATTCCATGAACACACTTTTAAATTTTTACCTTGGTTTGGGGTTCCCTTTCTGTTCCCGCTATTGTGCATCGTCTACCCCCCATTTTAATTCCTCCCTTTCCAATATAACTCCCACCATAACGTTAAATTCTTTAATAATATCTGCTTATGTGCACGTGATTTTTGTGGATCTTCTCCTTCTAGTGCCCCATTCAAACATACCTTTTCCACTGTCGCCCTCCCCCCTCCCTTGCCCCAAAAAGTCATATTTAGGTCGGTTTACCCATTACTGTGTGCCACTCACACTCTCCCCTCCCTCCTTTCCCCTGCCCCACTTGGGGCCAATGTGGTGGGCTTCTAAAATGACCGTACTCTACTTTTGCTGTGACCCCCTCCCCCCCGTTAATTCTATTGTTTTCAGTGCATCTCTCTCTTGTGCATCTTTTACATATCTTTGACATTTCTTGACATGCAATCTTGTTTATACACCTTAGTGCCACTTTCCATAACAAATACACTACCATCAACTCTCTCCTCCCTCCCACCCCGCTCCTGAAAAAAAGAAGAGGAAAAAAAAAGGGGGGGGGGGGGAGTCCAAGTTCTTTATGTTAATGTCTGTTAGCCGTTTCCGTGCTGCTATGTCTTCCCTTCTTTTGTGTTCATCCAGGACATTAGTTCGGCAGGCGTATTGAAAAACCTGTTTTCCCCTTTCATGGTTATCCGCAAGCGTGCCAGATAGAAGATTGCATATTTGATCCCCTTTTCCTGCAATCTACGTTTACACTCAGTGAATTTAGCCCTTTGCCTCTGTAATTCTGGGGAAAAATCCGGATAGATTGAAATTCTTGCGCCGTTAAACTGTATCTTTCATCTCTCTCGCTTTCTGAAGAATGATAATTTAGTCTGTAAAATGCAGAAGTTTAATAAGAATGGGTCTAGGGTGACCTCCCTCAGCTGGGGCTCTAAAAGGAACTCTGTGGGCTCGCTCAATTGAAAAATACTTTGATAAATTGTCCTTGCCAGTTTCCCATAAATTCAGTGGTGCGGCTTCCTTCACTCTTTTCGGGGAGACCCACTACCCTTATATTTTTCCTTCGTAACCTATTTTCCATATCGTCAATTTTATTAACGCACATGTTCAGCTGTTCTCTCATTACTTTCATATCTATTATCATCGGATTAACATCATCTTCAACCTGACTGAGTCTCTCCTCTAGAGCGGTGGTCTGCATCCCAATCCCCTGAACATCATGCTTTAATACTGACATGTCCTCCTTTATACCCCTCAATTGGTCAAATATTTCGGTTAATGAGGATTTGCAGTTAATTGCGGAGAGAATCTCTCATAGAGGGCTCCTCCAGCACTGTTCCAGTGGTTGTCTCCGTCACTTTTTCTGGTACCCTCCCCTTTGATTCCTGGCCGCCTGCCACCTTTCCCACTGCCTCCGTATTTGATATTTGGCCCTGGCTTTTCCGCTGCGAATTTGTTTGATGGATCCCTTGCCTTTTCGTCGGTGTGTGGCCTGCTGTGTTTCCCGCGACTTGTGCATATTTTTCCAATTTGTCTGCCGCCGTTGTCTACCCATTTTTTGTTCCCCGTGAGGACTGGGTCTGGGGTACCTGGGGCTTAGACTGTAACTGTGCATTCCTAGTCATTACCGACAGTGTACCCGGCATTTTTTCTTTCTCCTGTGGGCGTCAACTTATAGGGGTTCTATATATGTTATGTCCTTTTTGTCCTAGCTTTCCCCCCTCCAGTCACTGCTACTGTAGCCCCCTGTAGCTTAGTCACCCACCGGCACTGATCGCTGAGTGGGCTCCCACAGGCTTCCCCAACGTCCTCTTTCCTCCTCCAGAAAAATAAAGCAATAACTTTGCTCACCTCAGGCTCCAAGTTGTAAAGATGGCCCTTTAACAGCGTCCGTCCTCGTCTTTCCTCTGCATATGGAGAGTAATTATGGCAGGCTGAACCTGGTGGGCTCTGAATATGCTCTTGGCAGAGTGCTGGCCAGACAGCGTGATACAATGCTGTACTGTGCTTCCGGGTGGCTCAAGGTGGCTCCACCAGCAGATGTTGGTCGGACGGAGCGGAACTGGGACCTGCAAGCCGTTCCCCAAGCTGACGGGGGTCACTCGGTGCCACCACAAGGCACAGCTGGTCTCGATATCACATTCAGCGGGCAGCGTCCCGTCGCAGGAGCTTCATGGGTAGCGCCCCAAGGAGTCGGCAGGTCCGGACAGTCAGTCCCACTCTCGTCTCCTCTCTCTCTCTCCTTTGCCTCTTCCTGCCATACTATTCCTTAGATCCGGCATGTATCATGGAGCGAGGTGTAAGGTTCGAGCGGGCTGCTCCTCTCCCTCTCACAGCAACATCCGGTCACGCCCCGCAAGGGAGCTTTAAAGAGCCCTCTCCCCACACCATCTCCAGGGGAGTGCTCTGATTCTGATATGGGCATTGCTGCGGCACAGGACCCTAGCTCTGAATTTTTAGTTATTTTTGACCAGGACATTCCTTGTGAGAAACTCCTTATCTGGGTCAGTGCATGACAGGAAGCTTGTTAGTGAACTCATTGATGCTGTGAGGGACACTCAAGCTGGAGGCTGCGGCTGAAGAACCTCTGGTGGAGACAGTCTCCTTTGGTTCATTTAAAGTTAATCTTTCTAAGAAGGTTTTTCCCTATACACCTTTCTTTGACAGATTCATAAACCAGGTTTGGGACAAACCGCAGAAGTCCTTTGTGGTCTCGCAGCGTCTGGCGGTTAGGTACCCCTTTGAGGAGAGCCTGATTAAAAATGGGCCTCTCCTCCGTTTGTTGACACCCCCCCCCCCCGGTCGCCCGATTGAATAAAGCCACGACCCTCCCGGTTGAGCGGACTCCTGCCTTTAAGGTCCCTACTGATACGTCGGAAGTGGTGAGCAGAGCCAGGTTCACCATGCTGGGATCCGCGCTATGTCCTCTGGTAGCGGCGATCCTGGTGTCTCAGACACTCGCGGAATGGGCAAAGATTCTGCACCAGACTGTGCAGGAGCATAATCTTCCTCCGGATTGTATTGCACTGGCCGGCCAAATAGTACAGGGCCTGGTGTATGTGTGCGATGCCACTATCTCTAGGGCCTCAGTGTCTGCGGTGGTTTTGCGACGCCTGATCTGGTAAAATGCTGGTCTGCTGACCTGGCCTCTAAGAAGCTCCCGACGGATCTGCCTTTCAAGAGCGGAAGGCTATTTGGTGCTTCCCTGGATGACATTATTAAAAATGTCACGGGGGGTAAGACCACCCTTCTTCCTCAGCCTACTAGGGCAAAGGAGCCGCGCCCTGAGCTGGGTCCTTCCTTTCCACTCAGGTTTTTTTCATCAGTCAGATTCCGCTGGAAAATTCTCCTGGACTGACAAGAGTGCGGCTGGAGGACAGAAGCGTCCCTTGGTGCGTAAGCCGAACAAGCCGGCAAGCAAGACCGCCACCGCATAAAGTCTTGCCCCCCGCCCAACTCTGGGGTGGGGGGGACAACTTCGTTGGTTCACGAATCGGTGGACCTACCGGATATCTGACCGCTGGGTATGCGAGGTGGTCACCTCGTGGTACAGAATAGAGTTCCTTTTCTGGCCACCAGACAGATTCTTTCCCTCAAATCTCTCTCTCTCCTTCCGGCGCGTCGGGCTGCCCTATTAGGGGCAGTGCAGGACTTACTGAGGTGCCGAGTAATTGTGCCGGTACCGGCAAAGGAGAGGTTTCGGGGATTTTATTTGAATCTGTTCGTGGTCCCAAAGAAGGACGGAGTCCGACCAATTCTGGACCTCAAGGCCCTTAAATGCCTTTTGTGAAGGCTCGGAAATTCCGTATGGAATACATTCGCTCGGTGATTGCTGAGCTCTACCCGGGGGATTTTCTGGCATCCTTGGACATGAAGGACACCTACTTGCATGTCCCAATCTGCACGGGTTACCAGAAGTTTCTGCGCTTCGCGATAGGCGAAGACCACTATCAGTTTTAGGCTCTTCCTTTCGGTTTGGCGTCAGCACTGCGGGTTTTCACAAAGGTGCTTGCCCCGATTCCAGCTTTGATGAAACAAAGGTATTGCTATCGTGGGCTATCTAGATGATCTTCTGAGAGCAGACTCTGGCTCAGAATTAGAGGGAAATGTGGTGATAGCCAGTCAGGCCCTCCGAGAATTGGGCTGGCTGCTGAAAATTCAGAAGTCGGTCCCGGTTCCGACTCAGCATCTGGAGTACCTAGGATTGATCCTGGACTCCTCGGAGGCGAGGGTATTTCCACCCTTCGAAAAATTAGACTCTTCAATCTGTGGTACGGGTGCTAACGTCCCGCAAATGGTCGTCACTCCGTTTTTTTGCTTGAGGGTCCTGGGACTCATGGTGGCTTCCTTCGAGGCGGTGCCGTTTGCCCAATTCCACACTTGAGTCTTGCAAAAGGAGATTCTATCTTGCTTGAACAAGTCTCCATTATCACTGGATCGTCTGATCCAGATGGTTCACCTGGTCAGGGCATCCCTGACGTGGTCTTTGAGATCCCCGGCTCTTCGGTCAGGAAAGTCGTTCCTCCCTGTCCAGTGGACTGAACCCGACGGACGCCAGCCTTTCGGGCTGGGGCGGAATCTGGGGAGTTCTGTCGGCTCAAGGGCTCTGGACGAGTCCCGTCTGCCGATCAATGTCCTGTAACTCCGGGCAATCGGACTCTCTCCTCGTGGTCAAGGAGACTGCAGGGACGCTCAGTCAGGATCCAGTCAGACAACGCCACAGTGGTTGCTTATGTCAACCATCAGGGGGAACTCGGAGCTCAGCTGCGGCGTCCAAGGTCGCTTACATCCTAAGGTGGGCGGAAAGAAGTGTGCTGGCTTTGTCGGCTGTTTACATTCCAGGAGTAGACAACTGGCAGGCGGACTATGAGTCGCCAGATGTTGGACCAGGGGGAAAGGTCCTTGCATCCGGAGGTGTTTCACCTCCTTTGCCGGAGGTGGGGCACGCTGGATGTGGACCTATTGGCCTCTCGACTCAATCGCCAGGTGTAGAGATTCGTGGCCAGGTCCAGGGATCCCTGGGCAGACGCGTTGGTGGCACCGTAGGGTCGGTATCGGTTGATATATGCCTATCCTCCACTGAAGTTGCTTTCGCGCTTTCTTTGCAGGATGGAGGCCGAGGGGATTCCAGTGATCCTCATCGCTCCAGATTGGCCTCGGCGTTCTTGGTACGCCGAACTTGTGCGCCTTTCGGCAGACGTTCAATGGCGACTGCCTGTGCGCGAGGACCTTCTGTCTCAAGGTCCCATACTTCATCCTGCTTTACAGTTGCTGGCTTTACCGGCATGGCTATTGAAAGCTAGGTGCTGAAGGACCATGGTCTCTCAGATTCGGTCATCGACCATGCTGGGGGAATGGAAATCTTCTATGAAGATATACCACCGTACCTGGAGAGCCTACATCGCTATGTGCAAGGAGCTGGATTGACGTCCACGGACGTATTCAGTTCCCAGGATCCTGCTGTTCTTACAGCGTGATGTGGACTAAAAGCTTGCTTCTAAGCACCATTAAGGGTCAGATTTAGGCTCTAGCTATTCTCGTCCAGCAGCCGCTTGCAGGCCATTCTTTAATTAGTACCTTCGTACGGGGAGGGGGAGGGGGGTGTCCACCATGTGCTCCCCCCTCTTAAACCACCTCTTCCTCCTTGGGATTTGAATTTGGTGCTCTTGGTTCTTCAGGAGCTGCCTTTTGAGAACATAAGATTACTCTCTTGACTGTCTCAGAAGGTCGCTTTCCTAGTAGCCATTACTTCTGTCAGAAGGGTTTCTGAATTGGCGGCCTTGTCTTGCAAACCGCCATACTTGGTCCTCCATAAGGATAAGGCGGTGCTATGCCCGCAGCCTTTTCTCCCAAAGGTGGTCTCGGCCTTCCACCTTTTAATGAGGACTTCCGTCTTTATGTCCTCGTCCATCGCATCCCAGAGAGTTTGCGCTCCACATATTGGACGTGGTACGTGCCTTGCGCGTGTACTTGTTTGCTACGGCTTCGATTCGGAAGTCTGACTCGTTGTTTGGCCCTGGTTTGGACTAGACACAATCGGTTTCGTCTGCCACCATTTCCTGGTGGATCAGGCAGACTGTCATACAGGCCTATGCCCTAAAGGGACGGGCACCTCCCTTTCCGCTTACTGCACATTCAACCAGGGCAATTGGTGCTTCCTAGGCTTTCCGACATCAAGCGTCTGTTGCACAAGTGTGCACAGCGGCAACCTGGTCGTCCGCACATACCTTTTCAAAGTTTTAGAAGGTTGATGTGGCTGCATCTTCTGATGCTTCATTCGGCCGCAAGGTTTTGCAGGCAGCTGTTTAAAGTTGCAACTCCTCCGTTGAGGAGCTCTGCTTGTTTGGGGTGTAGTTTGGTTTTTCCTTGATACTGTTCCCACCCCTCGTTCTTTGACACGGCTTTGGGACGTCCCACTTTGTCAAGATTGAAGCTGCTGTCAGTCCATGGACTGTAAGAGAAAATAGGATTTTTTTTGTACTCACCGTAAAATCCTTTTCTCTGACGTCCGTGGACTGACACAGCACCCACCCCTCCTTTTTTTTGTTTTTGTACTGCTTTAATACGAACTGAGGCTGCAGGTAGGAGGGTTATGTCCAGAGGGACCGCTCCCTGGGCAGGGCTGTTCAGCTCTGATAATGGAATGTATGTTAAAATGTCTAACATTCTGCCTAGTCTTCTCCTATGAGCAGGAACATAACCCACTCTGTCAAGATTGAAGATGCTGAGTCAGTCCATGGACGTCAGGATTTTTTTTACTCACCGTAAAATGCTTATATTTTTTTCGGCGGAACTCCACTTTAAGTAAACCTGTTGTGCCTACAATGTTCACATGAGCAGAAAAACTGGACCACAGAGCAATGGAAGAATGTGGCCTGGTTTGATGAATCACATTTTCTTTAATATCACGTGGATTGCTTGGTGTGTGTGCTTTGCTTACCTGGGGAAGAGATGGCACCAGTATGCACTATGGGAAGAAGGCAAGCTGGAAGAGGCAGTGTGAAGCTTTGGGCAATGATACCTAAACATTGTTGCTGGCCAGGTACATCTCTTCATAAAAACATATCCCTGATGGCAGTGGCCTATTTCAGCCAGATAATGAACCCTGCCACACTGCACAATTGTTTCAAGGACCGTTTGAGGAACCAACATGGAGTTTGAGGTGTTGACTTGGCTGCTGAATTCTCCAGATCTCAATCGAAATGTGCATCTGAGATGTGCTGTAAAAACAAGTCTGATCCGTGGAGCGCCCCCCTCGCAACTAACGGGACCTAAAGGTTGAATTTTTTTAAATTAAAATGATAAACCTGCTATACTCGCCTGCTCTATGCAATTATTTTGCACAGTGTGGTCCCGAACCACATAATGTAGGGTCCCCCCACTGGCAAACTTGGCTCCTGTTCATGTGCCCCCATAGCAAGCGGTTTGCTATGGGGGCACACAGTGCATGCTCGCTCCCAGGCTGTGTGTTTATAGAGTTGTGCTTCAAAGACATGAAGCGGAGCTAAACCTCACTGTATGTCTATTTGTAATCCTAGAATATTATTATACAGGATTTATATGGCGCCAACATTTTGCACATCAGATTACAATGTAGAAGGGATAGCACAATTGCAACACAGTTCAATACAAAGGTACAGGAGAGCACTCGTGGAGCTTAAATTCTAAGAGTGGGGGGTGGTAGAAAAGGTAATGGCTGCGGGGATTGTCTGGTGGTGGTGGCTCAGGTACAGTTCTTAAATGGGTGTGGAATAGGCTTCCCTGAATAAATTAAATTAGTTTTCAGGCATCTCATAAAGGTAGACATGGTATTGGCTGACTGGACATGCCGGGTAAGGGATCTCGAGGATGGGAGAGGCTCTAGAGAAGTCCTGGGCGTGAGCTTGGGAGAAGGTAACAAGGGAGCTAGAGAGCAGGAGGTCCTGGGAGGAGGGGAAAGAATGATTTTGGCTGATATCTGTAGATTAATTTGGTGATGTAGCTGTGTGCAATGTTGTGGTTAGTATATTGAATTTTATACGGTGGGGTAGTGGAAGCCAGTTGAAGGGATTGGCAGAAAGGAGCAGCAGTCACAGATCGGTTAGTTCTGGGCTTCACATATGACTGGGCTGCTTGCTGTCTCAGTCAGTGGATCGGGCCGACAGCTACTCCGTACTTCTCGGTTGTAGGTCTGTCAGGAATGCACCAGCAGGTCCTCGTAGGGACGGTTAACCACTTAAGCCCCGGACCATTTGGTAGCTAAAGGACCAGAGGTGAATTTAGAATTTTGCACTGCGCTGCTTTAACTGTAAATTGTGCGGACATGCATTGTTGTACCCAAACGAAATTTGCGTCCTTTTCTTCCCACAAATAGAGCTTTCTTTTAATGGTATTTGATTGCCTCTGCGATTTTTATTTTTTGCGATATAAACAAAAAAAGACCGAAAATGTTGAAAAAAAATGATATTTTCTACTTTTTTGTTATAAGAAAAATCGAATAAACTAAATTTTAGTCATACATTTAGGCCAAAATGTATTCAGCTACATGTCTTTAGTAAAAAAAATGTCTAAGCGTATATTTATTGGTTTGCGCAAAAGTTATAGCGTTTACAAACTAGGGTACATTTTCTGGAATTTACACAGCTTTAAATTTATGACTGCCCATCTCCTTTCTTGAGGTGCTAAAATGGCAGGGCAGTACAAAACCCCCCCAAATGACCCCATTTTAGAAAGTAGACACCCCAAGGAAATTACTGAGAGGCATGTTGAGCCCATTGAATATTTTTTTTTTTTGTCCCAAGTGATTGAATGACGAAAAAATAAAATTACAAAAAGTTGTCACTAAATGATATATTGCTCACACATGCCATGGTTATATGTGGAATTGCACCCCAAAATTTTGCTGCTTCTCCTGAGTACGGGGATACCACATGTGTGGGACATTTTAGGAGCCTAGCCGCGTACGGGACCCCGAAAACCAATCACCGCCTTCAGGATTTCTAGGCACAAATTTTTGATTTGACTCCTACCTATCACAGTTTCAAAGGCCATAAAATGCCAAAATAGCACAAACCCCCCCAAATTACCCCATTTTGGGAAGTAGACACCCCAAGCTGTTTGCTGAGAGGCATGGTGAGTATTTTACAGCTCTCATTTGTTTTTGAAAATGAAGAAAAATTTATTTTATTTTTTTTTTTCCAATTTTCAAAACTTTGTGACAAAAAGTGAGATCTGCAAAATACTCACAATACCTCTCAGCAAATAGCTTGGGGTGTCTACTTTCCAAAATGGGGTCATTTGGGGGGGTTTGTGCCATCTGGGCATTCCATGGCCTCCGAAACTGATAGGCAGTGAGAAGTGAAATCAAAAATTTACACCCTTAGAAAGCCTGAAGGCGGTGATTGGTTTTTGGGGTCCCGTACGCGGCTAGGCTCCCAAAAAGTCTCACACATGTGGTATCCCCGTACTCAGGAGAAGCAACAGAATGTATTTTGGGGTGTAATTCCACATATGCCCATGGCATGTTTGAGCAATATATTATTTAGTGACAACTTTGTGCAAAAAAATAAAAATAAAATTGTCTTTTTTCCGCAACTTGTGTCAACATATAAAATATTCCATGGACTCGACATGCCTCTCAGTATATAGCTTGGGGTGTCTACTTTCCAAAATGGGGTCATTTGGGGGGGTTTTGAACTGTTCTGGCATTTCATACACAACATTAGGAAGCTTACATCCACTCTTCTAACCACTTGAAGACAAAGCCCTTTTTGACACTTTTTGTTTACATGAAAACATATTTTTTTTTTGCAAGAAAATTATGTTGAACCCCCAAACATTATATATATATTTTTAAAGCAAAGGCCCTACCAAATAAAATGGTGGGTGTTGCATTTTTTTTTCTCTACACAGTATTTGCGCAGCGATTTTTCAAACGCATTTTTTGGGGAAAAAATACTTTTTTTTTAAAAAATTTTAATGCACTAAAACACACTATATTGCCCAAATGTTTGATGAAATAAAAAAGATGATCTTAGGCCGAGTACATAGATAGCAAACACGACATGCTTTAAAATTTCGCACAAACGCGCATTGGCGACAAACTACATACATTTTTAAAAGCCTTTAAAAGCCTTTACAGGTTACCCCGTTAGATTTACAGAGGAGGTCTACTGCTAAAATTACTGCCTTCGATCTGACCTTCGCAGTGATACCTCACATGCATGGTGCAATTGCTGTTTACATATGACGCCAGACCGACTCTTGCGTTCGCCAAAGGGCAAGAGCAGGGCAGGACAGGGGTTTTTTTTTTTTTTTTTTTTTTCTTTATTATGAATTTTGCTATTTTATTTTTAAACTGTTGCTTCCATATTTTATTTTTTTATCATTTTTGTTATCTCAGGGAATGTAAATATCCCCTATGATAGCAATAGGCAATGACAGGTACTCTTTTTTGAAAAAACTGGGGTCTATTGGACCCTAGATCTTTCCTCTGCCCTCAAAGCATCTGACCACACCAAGATCGGTGTGATAAAATGCTTTCCCAATTTCCCAATGGCGCTTTTTATATCCGGGGGGGGGGGGGGGGGGGGGGGGACACTAATTAGCCACTAGGATTGCTTTTACATGAAAGCCAGCCGCTGGCTGAAAAGAATGATACCAAGATGATATCTAAACCCGCAGGCATCATTCTGGTATAAACATTCAAAGTCCAGCATTATACCAGTACGTTGCTGGTCCTTGTTGGACATGTAGTGTAATCTTTTTTTTTCATGCAGCCTATTGGCTGAACGAAAAAAAAAGATTGATCGGTGGGTATGCCCACCATTAGAATACCGCCCTTCATCCACCCACTTCTAATGATGGGCATACATGCACCATTTATATATGCCGAAGCATGGGGGCATCTTCCCGCAAAAGTTATGCCGCGTACACATGGTCAGACTTTTCCACGGGCAAGCCTCCGTCGGAATTTCGACCGTATGTACGCGGCATTAGGAGCAAAATCGCTCCTCCGCCCCTGCTGCCCCAATGCTTCGGCATATATGCTTTTTTTTTTTTTTTTTTTAAACTGTGGTGGTGAAATCACCTCCTACAGCACTGGAGTCGCAGGGATCAGGCCTGTCTCTGCGAACGCTGCAGTTATGTGTGTTGTGTTTTGCAAGTGACAGTGATTGATCGATACTGCACTTGGGTGGCCTGGGCTGGACGGAGGGGCAAAACGCAGGTGCTAGCAGGTATCTGGGCTGATCCCGCTAACACTGCGTTTTTGGGAACCCTAAACTGCTGGGGACGCTAGTATACATCTGATCAGATATTGATCTGTTCAGATACTATACCACTAAGGGGGGTGTATGCTTAACGCATGGGTGTTAGCGCTACTGGCACTAACCTGACGCTGCCTGGGGTGTGACGCAGACCCTCTCTGACGCTAAAACCTAATTGATATCACCCGCCGGGTGATCAGGGGGGTTAAACCTTTATTGGGTTATATACGGCGAGTGCCCTGACACTATAAAAAGCAAACTAACCAGCGTCACCCGTAACACTTATATGATGATCACTGGTGAAAGGGTTAACTAGGGGCAATTAGGGGGTTAAAACCTTTATTAGGTAATATATTGGGGTACCTGACGCTATAAAAACCTGCGGCGAACCTAAAAAAAATTACTGGCTACCGATCAGCATCACCGACGCTAAGACATCGATCAGAAAAATGATCGCATAGCGACGGCGGTGCTAGGGGGTGAAAGGGTTATCTGGGGGGTGATCAGGGGGTTAAACCTTTATTAGGGGGGTTAGGGGGCTACACTGGACCTAAAACTAAATGTAGTGACACTTTTACAGTCACAAATGTCACTGATTGCAGTGATCACTAAATAAATGGTCAGTGACACTGTGACTGGGGGGTGATCTGGGGGGGCGATTTATGTGCCTATGTGTCCTGGTGTCAGTGTAATGTTGTGTGCACTAACCTGCATCTTCTCCTGTATGGCGCTCGGTATATGTGAGTGCCGCAGGAGAGATGACATCACTTCCTCCTGCCTGGCAGGCAGGGGAAGCTCTCTCATTCGCCGGGAGCGATCGAGAGGGGGGGGGGGGGGCGGAATCGAACGGCCGTCCCCTCATGCCGGATCGCTCCCGAAGGTAAAACAACCACCCACTGTAAAGGGGGGTCCGATCGGACCCCCCAACTATACAAAGGCAATCGCGTATATGTACGTGATTCTGCCTGTCGGTGCCATTCTGCCGACGTATATTTACAGTGGGGGGTCGTTAAGTGGTTAAGTACAGTTCCTCCTGCCTCGGCAGGATGGAACAGCTGGGCATTCCTAGGGGGGGCTCCTGCCCTCCTCTCCCTCTGTCACCCCTTTTTTCCTCCTCCCCTTGCGGGGCTTGCTGCGGCCGTGGTATTCCTGTGGGGGACTCAAGGTCCCGGCTGTGGCGATGTCCAGGCCCGCTCTCTGTGGGGGGGGGGGTAGTTTTTTCTTGGAAAGCCTCCGCTGTGGCCTTCCCGTCCACCATGCTGTTTGGGCGCCATTTTTGTAGCACCGGTGCCATTTTTCTATTGCCTGCAACTTGCATTGGAAATTCCCATTGGTGGCCATTTTGCCGTGGCCGCGCTGGGACGCAGGTCTTTGTGGGTGGCCATTTTATTGTGGTCTGCGCCCTTTTTTTCCTCTGAGGTGCCCGACGGTCGTTTTGGAGTGGGTTTTGGCCTCCAGTGCTGGCTGGTCTGGGGAGTTCAGGCGGCCCAGGGCCGCTGGACTCTGGACGAATCCCACCTGCCGATTAAATGTACTGGAACTTTGGGCGATCAGGCTGTGCCTCTCCACGTGGTCTCAGAGGCTACAGGAGCGTCCAGTCAGGATCCAGTCAGACAACGCCACGGCAGTGGCATATGTCAACCATCAGGGAGGGACAAGGAGCTCGGCTGCAGCATCGGAGGTCACTCACATCCTGCGGTGGGCGGAAAGGAGCGTGCCGGCTCTATTGGCAGTTTACATGCCGGGCGTAGAAAACTGGCACGCGGACTCATCGGATCGCATCGGTTGCCATTTGCTGGACCAAGGGGAATGGACGTTACATCCGGAGGTATTTCAACTCCTTTGCCTGAGATGGGGCACGCCTGACGTGGATCTCCTGGCTTCTCGAATCAATCGCAAGGTGTTGAGGTTCGTGGCCAGGTCCAGAGATCCCTGGGCAGATGTGTCAGAAGCCCCGTGGGGTCAGTATCGGCTGATTTTTTGCCTTTCCCCCACTGAAGTTGCTTCCTCGTCTGCTCTGAAGAGTAGAGACCGAGGGGATTCCGGTGATTCTAATCTCCCCAGATTGGCCCCGACGTTCCTGGTACGCCGAACTCGTGCGCCTGGTGGCGGATGCTCCCTGGCTACTGCCAATGCGGGAGGACCTTCTGTCTCAAGGTCCCATACTACATCCTCCTTTACAGTCGCTGGCTTTAACGGCATGGCTATTGAAAGCCAGGTACTAAGGGACAGAGGCCTGTCGCATTCGGTCATTTCAACCATGTTGAGGGTACGCAAGTCATCTTCTCGGAAGAACTACCGTCGCACGTGGAGAGCCTACATCTCTGTGTGAGGAGATGGACTGGCGTCCACGGGCATAATCGGTTTCCAGGATCCTGCTGTTTTTACAGCGTGGAGTGGATCAGAAACTTGCCTTAAGCACCATTTTTAAGGGGCAGATTTCAGCTTTGGCTGTTTTCTTTTGTACGTTTGTCCAGGGGGTCCGACATGTGGTTCCCCCCAATTAGACCGCCACTTCCTCCGTGGGATTTGAATCTGGTGCTCTCGGTTCTTCAGGAACCTCCCTTTGAGAATATCAGATTCCTCTCCTGAAGTTCTCTCAGAAAGTTGCCTTTCTAGTAGGGCTGGTCGATTCTAGTTTTTTTTTTTTTTTTTTGTTATATTAATTGAAGTACATCAACAAACAAAATTGCAAAGGCAAACCCTTTCTCTAACTGCAAAGTCGGTGTGCAACAAAGATGGTTAAACATCCAAATTATTACTGTATTTGGATTTAGCTAATAAAACAACAAAAAATCTTGAGGTTACTCTTAGTTGAATTGAACTGTGCCCGCGCTTCAATCACTGTGCCCGTACCTGATGCAGATTTTCATGGGATACAGATTTTACTGCTACACCGGTAGCCATTTTAGTATTCAAAAGCCGCACCTCCTCCTCGTCTGTGATAGGCTGAACACTCAATTTCCCAGCATTCGGTGTTCTGCCTATCATGGACTTCTGCTCATCCTCATAACACAGACAAGGATGAGAGGATGTCCGTGATAGGCTGAACACTGCCTGCTGTGAAATCGAGTGTTCCGCCTATCACAGACGACAAGGACTCGGGAGGCGCGGCTTTTGAACACTGCAATGGCCGCCGTCTGTCTGCATGACACGCTGATCAGGTAGGCAGACGGCAGCTTGCGGTTAGTTAGTGTTGCATTACATCTACTCGTGGCGGCGAGTAGATGTAATTAGGGTAACGCCGCCCAGTGCCATTCCGGATACGCCCCCTGCAGCCCTGCTGCAGAAACTTTGAAGGGGGAAAAAAAAAAATCAATTATCTTCAAATCTGAATCGATTTGAACTCAAAACGCGATTCAAGAGTAAAATAATTTTTTTTTTTCCCCAGCCCTACTTTCTAGTTGCCATTACATCGGTCAGAAGGGTTTCTGAGTTGGCGGCCTTGTCTTGCAAGTCACCATACTTGGTCCTTCATAAGGATAAAGCGGTGCTACGACCGCAGTCTTCCTTCCCAAGGTGGTTTCAGCTTTTCACCTAAATTGTGTCCTCGGCCGTCGCATCCCAGAGAGGCTGCGCTACATACTTTAGACGTGGTACGTGCTCTGCGGGTGTACCTGTCTGCTACGGCTCCGTTCCGGAGGTCTGACTCACTGTGTTGGTGTCTGGTCTGCAGAAGGGCCTAGCGGTCTCGTCGACCACCATTTCTCGGTGGATCAGGCAGACCGTCATCCAGGCCTATGCCCTTAAGGGGCGGACGCCTCCCTTTCCTGTCATGGCGCATTCGACCAGGGCTATCTGTGCCTCCTGGGCTTTCCGACATTAAGTGTCTGTCTTGCAGGTGTGTAAGGTGGCGACCTGGTGGTCGGTTCACACTTTTTCTAAATTTTACAAGGTTGATGTGAGTGCATCTTCGGATGCTTCCTTCGGCTGCAAGGTTTTACAGGCGGTTGTTTAAGGTTGCAACTCCTCCGTTGAGAAGCTCTGTTTGGGGTGAAGTTGTTTTTTTGATTCCCACCCCTTGTTTTTTTGACACTGCTTGGGGACATCCCAATTGTCAAGACTTGAGAAGGCTGTTTCTGTCCATGGACGAAAAGAGAAAAGAGGATTACTCTTTCGTCCATGGACCGACACAGCTTCTCTATTGACAAAGTGGGTATTATCCGTTAATTAGGAGTGACTAGGCAGAAAAACTTGTAAAAAGTGTTGCATCACACCTTCTACAGTACCGCCCAGGGGGTATACCCTCTCAGTCTGCATCTTCGCAGATCAGTTTTTTTCTGTCTAGCAAGGAGTAGGACATGGCTCCCTTCTGGCCCATTGGTCCGGGGGAAAAAAGATATATATATATATATATATATATATATATATATATATATATATATATATATATATATATATATATATATATATAATATATATATATATATATATATTTGCTACATTTGTTGTTTCCTGCGATCTTCGATCAACTGCCGACTGGGTGACAGGCTGGATCCTCGATCCTTGTAGTCTCCCCAGGTTCAGCCATCGAGCGTGTGCCGACCCTAGCTACGCGCTGGGTTTTCCACGACATGCCCGTCGCTCCACGGGTGGCCGGTGAGCTTACGCTCCAGGGCCTGCATCGGACCGCTCAGCTTCGGCTGACCTTACGGCCGAGTCGCAGCAGCCTAGCCGGTGAGCTTACGCTCCAAGGCTTGCATCGGACCGCTCAGCTTCGGCTGACCTTACGGCCGAGTCGCAGCAGCCTGTCCGGTGAGCGTCATGCTCCAGGGCATACATCTGATCGTCCCTTCTGGGTCCAATCACAGCATGCCTGGCCAACAGTCACCTTCCGTGCGTGGACGATGATCTGTTTGGAATGTCTTCCAGCAGGATAGGTAAGTAAAACTCCCCTGCCTCGGCTGGGTGATTTAGCTGGACATTCCTGGAGAGATCAAGTAAGTGGTTGTGGCCCCTTTCTTCCCTCTCTCCGTGCCTTTCCCTCCTCCCTGGGCTTCTAGCTAAAGGTTGCTGGGTGCTGGGGGTCACCTAGGGGGTCCCACTGGAGCGGGGCTGGCTGTAACTAACATTTAAAAGAAATGTCATTTTTTCTTACCTGTGTTTGTGTCCTTCCTCCTCCATGCTGTCGGCGGCCATTTTGAGGTGGTCCATGCCAAGTTTGGCCTCTTGTGACTGCCCGGCGGCCATCTTCCTGTGGTTCGGCCACACCCACTGGCCCCTATTAGCTGATCGGCGGCCATGTTTGTCCACCCTGTATGCAGATATTGCTGTTCGGCGGCCATCTTTTTGTGGGCTATGGCTGCTTGACCTCTATCTTCTGTCGGCGGCCATTTTGTTAGAGCCCACATTATTTTCCATACAGACGTTTTTGGCAACCATTTTTTCGAGAGCCTCTGGCCTCTAGGGTGCATTACACTGGAGCGAAAATTCACACAGGAAGTGCTGATAAAAGAAGCAGACTGACACAGCAGCAGGGGGACAGCATCACAGGCGCAGCATAGCAGTACCTATCCAGGGTGGTGAGTCCTCTGGGTGACCCGGCCTCTCTGCAGCACAGGAGGGTGGCCTATTGATATCTTGCCTGGAGCCCTGTGAGTGTCAGCGTGTGGTCAGCATGGCATCTGAGCCAGATGTCTTCTCCCCTGAAACACCAGATTTAGCAGCTGGTGCCCCTGAGGTGTCTATGAACGCTATGACTGCAATCCCAGAGGCGTTTGCTGCCAGGGTGGCAGCAGCACACGGGAATACAGGGGGTAGTAAACGCCCCATCCCCTGCAAGCTTCTGGGGATAATTCTGGTGCAGAACCAGGTCCAGCTACGGCTCGGGGCCCAGATTCTGACGCATCAGAGACTGCAGACCGTGACCGGACAGTGAGAATGACTCAAAGTCCAGGTCAGTACGCGAGACGGCTTTGGTATCTGACCTTATTACTGCAGTGCGGGATATGCTAAAATTGGAAAATACTGCAGAAGCAGCAGAGACTCCGGTCCACTTGGGTTTCATAGACCTGCCCGCACTGCTAAGGTGTTCCCTTGTGTGTCTTTTGATAAACTCTTATACAAGGAATGGGAGAACCCACTGAGGGTCTTTACAGCCCCAAAGAGTTTTGCGGTACGGTACCCCTTTTGAGGAGAGTTTTCTGAAGAAATGGACCTCTCCCCCCGTAGTGGACCCTCCGGTGTCCAGACTTAATAGAGCCACCACAATTCCTGTAGAAGGGGCTCCTGTTTTCTAGGACCCTGTGGATAAGAAGGCTGAAGCACTCGCTTGCTACCTATACTCAGTGGTAGGCTCGGCAGTACGCCCGGCATTGGCGGGGGCCCTAGTGTCTCACACACTTACTGAATGGGCAAGATTGCTACTCCAGGGGTTAAGGAGCGAGATGCTCCTCCTGATGAGATAACATTGGCCGACCTGTTGGTCCAGGGCCTTAGGTTTGTCTGCGAGTCAGACATGAATACTATTCCCCTGCTGTCTAAAACTTCGGTTTATGCAGTAGCAATACGCCGCCTGATCTGACTAAAAGGCAGGTCTGCGGACCAGACTTCCAAGAAAGTCCTGTTGGATCTGCCTTTTAAGGGCGACATACTTTTTGGGGCTTCTCTGGATGACATCAAGGATGCCACATGAAGTAAAATCACTTTGCTTCCCCAAATTAGCAAGGGTAAGGGGCCACGGCAAGGGCCCTCCTTTCCTGCACACATGTGGTTTTTTCGTCCCCCTGGGGCGACCGGGAAAAGACCCCAGGCCGATAAAGCGCCTGCCCAAGGACAAAAGCGTCCCTGGTCCCGCATACCCAATAAGCCTGTGGACAAATTTGCGTCCGCATGAAGGTCCACCCTCACCCAGCTCTCGGGTGGGGAGACGTCTTCGCAAATGCGCGACTCAGTGGACAGCACTAATCTCCGACAGGTGGGTTTGCGAAGTAATCTCCTCAGGCTACAAGATAGTTTCTCTCTTCTCTTGTCCACTGGACAGATTCAACACCTCCAATCTCCAGCTACTACCGACCCGTCGGGAGGCCCTGTATGGGGCGGTCCAGGGTCTACTGGAACGCGGGGTAGTTATTCCAGTTCCAGAACTGGAACAGGGTTTTTACTCAAATCTGTTCATTGTGCCGAAGGAGGGGGTTTGTCCAAGCCTGGATCTCAGAGCCCTCAATTGCTTTGTGAAGGTACAAAGTTTTCGGATGGAGTCGGTTTGATCTGTAGTCACGGCTCTCCATCCGGGGGACTTTCTGGCCTCCTTGGACATCAAGGACGCATACCTGCATGTCCCCATATACTCCAGACACCAGAGGTTTCTGCGATTTGCTTTCGGGAAGGACCACTACCAGTTTGTGGCCCTCCCGTTGGGCCTTGCCTCAGCACCCAGGACGTTCACCAAGGTGTTCGCTCCGATTCTGGCACTTCTAAGACAGCGGGGTATCGCTATCACAGGCTACTTATACGACCTTCTGCTGAAGGCCCCTTCAAGCTCAGAATTAGAGGTAAGCGTGTCCATTACCTGTCAGACTCTTCGAGACTGTGGTTGGATACTAAACACGCAAAAGTCAGTATTGGTGCCCACTCAACGCCTAGTGTACCTGGGGTTGATTCTGGATTCCTCAGAGGCAAAGGTATTCCTCCCTGTGGAGAAGTTTCAGACCCTCCGGGCTGCAGTACGGCAGCTGACTTCCAGGAATTGGTCGTCACTCCGTTTTTGCATGCGAGTGTTGGGCCTCATGGTAGCCTCCTTCGAGGCGGTCCCATATGTTCAATACCACACGAGTGTTACAGAAGGAAGTTCTGTCCAGATGGAACAGATGCCCTTCATCTCTGGATTATCAAATCCGAGTGAGCCACCTAGTCAGGAGATCCCTGGTATGGTGGCTGACAGCACCGGCTGTAATGGCCGGGAAGTCATTTCTTCCGGTTTACTGGATAGTGATCACGACGGACGCCAGCCTTACAGGTTGGGGGGGGGGGGAAGTCTGGGGTGTCCAGTCGGCGCAGGGTCGCTGGACCCCAGAGGAAGCCCTCCTGCCGATCAATGTCCTGGATATCCGGGCGATCAAGCTGTGCCTCTTCAAATCGTCTCAGACTGCAAGGGCGTCCAGTCAGGATCCAGTCAGACAACGCCACAGCAGTGGCATATGTCAATCATCTAGGAGGAACAAGAAGCTCAGCTGCAGCATCGGAGATCGCTCGCATCCTGAAGTGGGCAGAGAGGAGCGTACCGGCACTGTCGGCCGTGTACATTCCGGGTGTGGAAAACTGGCAGGCGGACTACCTGAGCCGCCAGATGCTGGACCAGGGAGAATGGTCCTTACACCCGGAGGTGTTCCAACTCCTCTGCCAAAGATGGGGCACACCAGACGTAGATCTTCTGGCTTCCCGACTCAATCGGAAGGTATTGAGATTTGTGGCCCGGTCAAGAGACCCATGGGCAGACGCAACGGACGCGTTGGTAGCATCGTGGGGTCAGTATCGGCTAATCTATGCCTTCCCTCCCTTAAGGCTTCTTCCTCTTCTGCTCCGCAGAGTGGAGGCAGAGGGAATTCCAATGATCCTAATCGCTCCAGATTGGCCTCAGCGTCCTTGGTACGACGATCTAGTATGTCTGGTAGCAGACGTCCCCTGGCGCCTACCACTACGGAAGGACCTGCTATCGCAAGGTCCCATATTCCATCCTGCTTTACAGTCATTGGCTTTAACGGCATGGCTGTTGAGAACCAGGTACTGAGAGACCGGGGCCTGTCAGACTCAGTAATCTCTACTATGAGAAGTGCTCGAAAACTGTCCTCTAGGAAGGTCTATCACCGCACTTGGAGGGCCTACATCTCCAGGTGTGAGGAAATGAAATGGCATCCGCGTACCTATTTGGTTTCCAGAATCCTGCTGTTTTTACAGCATGGGGTGGACCAAGGGCTTGCCCTAAGTACGATTTAAGGGACAGATATCTGCCCTGGCTGTCTTTTTTCAGCGACCCCTGGCGACTCACTCTCTCGTGAGTACATTTGTGCAGGGGGTCCGACAGGTGGCCCCTCCGGTCCGTCCCCCGTTACCTCCGTGGGACTTGAACCTGGTCCTCTCGGTGCTTCAGAAGGCACCGTTTGAGAATATTAGAGATATTCCCCTGTTGACACGTTCTCAGAAAGTGGTTTTTTTGGTGGCTGTTACGTCGGTTAGAAGAGTCTCTGAGCTGGCAGCCTTGTCCTGCAAGGCTCCCTATTTGATTTTCCACAAGGATAAGGTGGTGCTGCGGCCGCAGCCTTCCTTTCTTCCGAAAGTCGTTTCGGCTTTTCATCTCAACGAAGACATTGTACTTCCATCCTTGTGTCCTCAGCCGTCGAATCCTAAGGAGTCGGCGTTGCATTCCTTGGACCTTGTCCGAGCTTTGAGAGTATACCTATCTGCTACTTCCCTGTTTCGGAAGTCAGACTCGCTGTTTGTTTCGGTGGCTGGTCCCAAGAAGGGCCAAGCAGTCTCATCGGCCACCATCTCTAGGTGGATCCGACAGATAGTAATCCAGGCTTACGCCTTAAAGGGTCAGGCGCCCCCCTTTCCTGTCACGGCGCATTCGACCAGGGCAATAGATGCCTCTTGGGCTTTCCGACATCAAGCGTCTGTTTCCCAATTATGTAAAGCGGCGACTTGATCGTCCGCTCAAACTTTCACAAAATTCTACAAAATTGATGTAGGTGCATCTTCGGATGCCTCTTTTGGCCGCAAGGTTTTGCAAGCGGCTGTTTAGAGTTGAAACTCCTCCGTTGGAGGAGTGCTGTTTTGGGGTGAAGTTTATTTTTATGCTGTTACCACCCCTTGTTTTTTTTCTCTGACACTGCTTTGGGACGTCCCACTTTGTCAATAGAGAAGCTGTGTCGGTCCATGGACGAAAGAGTAAATAGGATTTTTTACTCACCGTAAAATCCTTTTCTCGAGTCCATGAACCGACACAGCACCCACCCCTCCTTTAAGTTTGTACTGCTTTTTGACGAACTGATCTGCGAAGATGCAGACTGAGAGGGTATACCCAGAGGGTTCGCCCCCTGGGCGGTACTGTAGAAGGTGTGATGCAACACTTTTTACAAGGTTTTTCTGCCTAGTCACTCCTAATTAACGGATAATACCCACTTTGTCAATGGAGAAGCTGTGTCGGTCCATGGACTCAGAGAAAAGGATTTTACGGTGAGTAAAAAATCCTATGTTTTTTGTACTCCTAGTAAAATCCTATTCTCTGTCGTCCATTGACGGACACAGCACCCACCCCTCCTTTTTTAGTTTGTACTACTTTTTACGAACTGAGCTGCTGACTGCAGGGCGGAGGGTTATGTCCGGAGGGACCACCTCCTGGGCGAGGCTGTTTAACTCTGTTAAAGTAACATGTATTAAATATCTAACATGTTCTGCCTAGTCTTCTATAGAACAGGAACATAACCCAATTGTCAAGACTGTCTGTCCATGGACGAATCAAAGGATTTTACGGCGAGTACAAAAATCGTGTTTTAAGAGACCGACAATTTTGAATAAAGATCTTTTACTTTCTGCTATAAGGCCCCTTTCACACTGGGGCGTCGGCGGTAAAGCGCTGCTTTTTTTTAGTGGCGCTTTACCGTTGTATTTGCGGGGGTATTCGGCCGGTAGCGGGGTGCTTTTAATCCCCGCTAGCGGCCGAAAAGGGGTTAAAACCACACGCAACGCGCTGCTGCAGCAGCGCTTTGCCAGGCGCTATAGCCGCGCTGCCCATTGATTTCAATTGGCAGAAGCGGTATACACACCGCTCCAAAGCAGGACTTTTTTTAGCGTCCTGCCAGCCAGCCAGCATACCGCTCCAGTGTGAAAACCAATTTACTCATCAATTTAGGCCAATATGTGTTCTACATTTTTTGGGGGGAAAAAGTCGCAAAAGTTATAGCGTCTACTAAATAGAGGATAGATTTAAGGACTTATTTTGTGTTTACTTGTAATGTCTGCAATCTGCGTTTTTTTTTTTTTTGCCGGACTGCCATGTACAAATCTGACCATGTGATACTTTTTGGGGACCAGTGACCATATTGGCGATCGTTGCTAAAAAAAGAATGCATTGATTATTATAAAAATAACACGGGCAGAGAAGGGGTTAACACTAGGGTGCGCTCAAAGGGTTAACTGTGTTCCCTGGGTATGTTCTGTGTGGGGGGATGGGCTCTCACTGGGACAACGGAGGTTGCTGTTCCTCATCAGTAGTAACATCAGATCTCTATGTCCCCTGTCAGAAGAGGGCTCCGCCTTGTTTACATATGCAGATACTCGTTCTGCCTCTGTACCGCGATCGCACATCGGGCGCGCGCCCCCTCAGTATCTGTTGCATGAAACTACGTACAGGTATGTCGTTTTGTGCAATAGAGCAGACCTGCCGCTGTATATGTACTGTGGCTGATCGGCAAGTGGTTAAAGTGTTTTTGATTTGTGGTCCTTGGTTACAGTTTAGTCCTGCTGTTCAACTTCTGTTCTTAAAAGCCCTGTTAAAGTGCGTGTTTTCATTTTGTTTTTAGAAAATGGGACAAGTGACGATAATCGTAGGCGTGGTGGTTTTCAGCGAAGAGGTGGTAAGCAGAATTTTCTATTCAATTTTTTTTCATATAATATAAAGAAATTTCTTTAGTTATGATTTGAATGAGATTAACCTCTTAATTTGTTATATCTGGTGTATATATTAGTCCATGTTTATATTTATATTATATTTATTCATTTTATGATTTTTACGTGTATGGACTTTAATGTAGCGTTTCCCCATCCCGTATGTTTCTCAGTCCACCAGATCTCTAGTCCCCTTTATTTGGGTCAGTATGGATCTGGTGGGTTGTTCCAAACAATTAATTAAATTAAAAATGTTTAACTTTTTTGTTTTATACCCCCTTTGGGGGTCCCACCCACTGTGTGCACCTGCAGCCTCCGTTTTTTTTGTGTGTGTGGCCATGCTCTGGGGGTCATTTAGCCAGTTTTGTTTTGTGACCCTTAGTTCACACTCAGCTCCAGCTTAGAGGTCCGTGTCATTCCCTGCCTTTGGTCACTAGAGGGAGCGGCGCGGTCGGCTGTCCATACCACTGTATTGGCCAATGACTGTGTAAATAGCGGTGGGAGGCTCCTGGGTAAACCGGAAGTGGCGGGTGGAACGCAAATACACCTGCACTTCCTGGTACAGCTGGCAAACGCGCACTGCACATAGGAGAAGCGGAACCAAAGTCTCTGCACAACCGGAAGTGCGGGCTGGAACGCAGGAGGCACCCGCACTTCCTGGTGGCCAAACAGCACTTTCTAACAGATCTTCGGGGATCATCGCCGCGACAAATACGGCTATTGCTCAAGTCACAACATGAAGAGCTGCTCCTGCCCTTTGGGGTAAGATCCCTTGATCCCCACTGTTATATAGCCTTCCTGCCCATGTCATTACCCCTCCCCACACGCACCCTTTGCATATATGGGGGGATCACCTTTTGAATAGCCTAGAAAGGATACGCACTGCTATATTGGTGGACTGATGTTTCATTAACAGCCAGCATTGCTAGAAGTTAGAGTTATGACATCTACTCTTTCCTTCTGGTCTACCTTTGATCTGTCTTTGGGCCGCCTCCTAAGGTTATGGGGGGGGGTGACTAGTAGAAGCCCCAACCATATGGGTGGGGCTAGCTAGGAGCAGGAGGCGTGGTTTGCTAATTGCTGGTCACCTGAGCTGGGGCCCCTGTACATGTGCACAAACATATAGGATGGAGTGCTCTGTAGGTGAGAGCCATCATGGACCATCTTAGCTCTGAGGAAAGGGGTGCGCCCCTGAAACGCGTCAGCTATTTAGATGTTTAAGGTGCTGTCTGACCTCTTCTGTCGTCAAGTTCAGTCGGTGGGTGCCAAGAACGTCCAGCTCAATTGTCCGATAAGCTTTTACCTAAGCTCCGTCTGTGAGTAGGATCATTGCATTTTTATTCATATTTTAATAAAACTTTTAAGCGGTAATGCACGAGGTTGGTGCGCCCTCCTTTCTTTTTTCTTTTTTGTATATATTTATAGTCCCTTCCTTTCTGCCCTCTGCATAAAATTGATAATTTTCAAGTTGTTTTGGGCATGAAAGAGAACATGCAGCGTTGGGGCTCAGTTCAATCTACCACGACTTGGGATCTGACTTGTGGGACCCCAAGTCATTTGACATGTGACATCACATGTTGGTTAATGAGCGCTATCGTAACAACTTCACGCCAAAGCACGTACCTGTACGTCATTTGGTTGAAGTGATTATACCGGTGTGATGCCCAGGACTTTTTTTTGTGAGCTAGCATTCGGCCTTACTCATAACTGATGCGGCTAATGAGCCGTTCGGCTGTTTTAAGGAGTGGAAGACGACACCCCCTCCCGTCGCTCTGCACGGGTCTCCTGTCCCACAGGGAGATCCGAGCATCCGTCCGCCTTGTGTGCGGATTTGGCTTTGATCGTGTCTCCGATGTAAAAACCCGGAAGCGACGTCCCTTCCGGTTTACTCGGCTGCCAATGGGGCCAATTTTTAGAAAAATTTCAGTATTCCAATAATGCTGATTTTGGTGTTTTTGAATACTTTTGTAATGGTCGTTTAACCACAAAAAGTTTTAATATGGATTCTACTACTGTTCCGAATTGTAAAGGTTAGATAACATTGCATGCAACTTTGGAAGCAAAGACTGACACATCCGTTCAGGTCGTTACTTCTGTATCTAATGATTTATTCTAGGCTGTACTAAGCTTTTACACATAGCATGATACGTCACTATTATGTTGTGACACTAATAAACATATCTCATTGGCTACAATACAAAAGGAGTACAGGAACGTGTTGATTAAGCTGGGCTGTCCTCTGGTCCTATCTTCATATCCGCATTCCAAAGGTGTGTGGGAGAAGGGGGTCTCAGACATCTTCTGCCTTCTCCAGTCTTTTCGATGGGAGGGGTTGTTATTATAAACTGATTTTGAGTAAGGAAATATTACAGCAGTGGTGTACATGAGAAAGCAATATAGACTTTATAGTATAGAGAAGATGCATAGAGAATAGACCTTTTCTAGTTTAACATTATGCTCATCACATTCCTTCACACTTTGAAGTGCAAAAGGAGGGTTTGGGGGTCTTTTAGACCCCGTATCCCTCCATAAAGAGTACCTGTCACTGCCTATTGCTGTCACAAGGGATGGTTAAATTTTATTTTTTATTTTTAAAGGACGGTGTTAACCACTTAACGACCGCTCACTGTATATATACGTCGGCAGAATGGCACCGACAGGCACAATCACGTAGTGTACGTGATTGCCTTTGTACAGTTGGGGGGTCCAATCGGACCCCCCTTCTATACAGTGAGCGGTGGCTAAGTGTCCGGGAGCGTTCCGGGATGAGGGGGCAGCCATTCGTTTCTGGCCACCCCCTCGCGATCGCTCCCGGCGAATAGAAATGCCCCCTCTGTCTGTGTCAGACAGAGGGAGCAGGAGGAAGTGATGTCATCTCTGGTGCGGCGCTCACATATACCGAGTGCAGTACAAGAGAAGATATCAGGTCAGTGCACACAACACTACACTGACACCAGGACACATAGGGACATAAATCGCCCCCCCAGACACCCCAGATCACCCCCCAGATCACCCCCTCAGCCCCCAGTCAGTGTCACTGATTGCAGTGATCACTAAATAAATGGTCACTGCAATCAGTGACATTTGTGACCTGTAAAAGTGTCACCAAAGTTTAGTCTTAGGTCCAGTGTAGCCCCCTAACCCCCCCTAATAAAGGTTTAACCCCCTGATCACCCCCCAGATAACCCTTTCACCCCCTATCACCACTGTCGCTTAGCGATCATTTTTCTGATCGCTGTCTTAGTGTCTGTGATGCAGATCGGTAGCCGGTAATTTTTTTTAGGTTCGCCGCAGGTTTTTATAGCGTCAGGTACCCCAATATATTATCTAATAAAGGTTTATAACCCCCTTGATCGCCCCCCAGGTAACCCTTTCACCCCCATCACCACTGTCGCTAAGCAATTGTTTTTCTAAACGCTGTCTTGGTGTCGGTGATGCAGATCGTAGCCAGTATTTTTTTTTAGGTTCGCCACAGGTTTTTATAGCGTCAGGTACCCCAATATATTATCTAATAAAGGTTTAACCCCCTTGATCACCCCCCAGGTAACCCTTTCACCCCCATCACCACTGTCGCTAAGCAATTGTTTTTCTAAACGCTGTCTTAGTGTCGGTGATGCAGATCGGTAGCTGGTAATTTTTTTTAGGTTCGCCGCAGGTTTTTATAGCGTCAGGTACCCCCATATATTATCTAATAAAGGTTTTAACCCCCTGATTGCCTCTAGTTAACCCTTTCACCAGTGATCACCATATAAGTGTTACGGGTGACGCTGGTTAGTTAGTTTGCTTTTTATAGTGTCAGGGCACCCGCCGTGTATATAACCCAATAAAGGTTTAACCCCCTGATCGCCCGGCGGGTGATATCAATTAGGTTTTAGCGTCAGAGAGGGTCTGAGTCACACCCCAGGCAGCGTCAGGTTAGTGCCAGTAACGCTAACACCCACGCGTGAAGCATACACCCCCCTTAGTGGTATAGTATCTGAACAGATCAATATCTGATCTGATCAGATCTATACTAGCGTCCCCAGCAGTTTAGGGTTCCCAAAAACGCAGTGTTAGCGGGATCAGCCCAGATACCTGCTGGCACCTGCGTTTTGCCCCTCTGTCCAGCCCAGGCCACCCAAGTGCAGTATCGATCGATCACTGTCACTTACAAAACACAACACACATAACTGCAGCGTTCGCAGAGACAGGCCTGATCCCTGCGACTCCAGTGCTGTAGGAGGTGATTTCACCACCACAGTTAAAAAAAAAAAAAGCAAATATGCCGAAGCATTGGGGCAGCAGGGGCGGAGGAGCGATTTTGCTCCTAATGCCGCGTACATACGGTCGAAATTCCGACGGAGGCTTGCCCGTGGAAAAGTCCGACCATGTGTGTGCGGCATAACTTTTTTGCGGGAGGATGCCCCCATGCTTCGGCATATATAAATGGTGCGTGTATGCCCATCATTGGAAGTGGGTGGATGAAGGGCGGTATTCTAATGGTGGGCATACCCACCGATCAATCTTTTTTCGTTCAGCCAACTGGCTGCATGAAATAAAAAGATTACAATACATGTCCAACAAGGACCAGCAACGTACTGGTATGTTGCTGGACTTTGAATGGTTATACCAGATTGATGCCTGCGGGTTTAGGTATCATCTCGGTATCATTCTTTTCAGCCTGCGGCCGGCTTTCATGTAAAAGCAATCCTAGCGGCTAATTAGCCTCTGGACTGCTTTTACAAGCAGTGGGAGGGAATGCCCCCCCCCCGGATATAAAAAGCGCCATTGGGAAATTGGGAAAGCATTTTATCACACCGATCTTGGTGTGGTCAGATGCTTTGAGGGCAGAGGAAAAATCTAGGGTCTAGAAGACCCCAGTTTTTTCAAAGAGTACCTGTCACTACCTATTGCTATCATAGGGGATATTTACATTCCCTGAGATAACAATAAAAATGATAAAAAAAAAATACTTGGAAGGAACAATTTAAAAATAAAATAAAGCACCCCTGTCCTGCCCTGCTCTGCTCTTGCCCAATGGCGAACGCAAGCGTCGGTCTGGCGTCATATGTAAACAGCAATTGCACCATGCATGTGAGGTATCACCGCGAAGGTCAGATCGAGGGCAATCATTTTAGCAGTAGACCTCCTCTGTAAATCTACTGGGGTAACCTGTAAAGGCTTTTAAAGGCTTTTAAAAATGTATGTAGTTTGTCGCCAATGCGCGTTTGTGTGAAATTTTAAAGCATGTCGTGTTTGGTATCTATGTACTCGGCCTAAGATCATCTTTTTTATTTCATCAAACATTTGGGCAATATAGTGTGTTTTAGTGCATTAAAATTAAAAGTGTATTTTTTACCCCAAAAAATGAGTTTGAAAAATCGCTGCGCAAATACTGTATAGAAAAAAAAATGCAACACCCACCATTTTAATCTGTAGGGCCTTTGCTTTAAAAATATATATATAATGTTTGGGGGTTCAACATAATTTTCTTGCAAAAAAAAAAAAAAGTTTTCATGTAAACAAAAAGTGTCAAAAAGGGCTTTGTCTTCAAGTGGTTAGAAGAGTGGATGTAAGCTTCCTATTGTTGTGTATAAAATGCCAGAACAGTTCAAAACCCCCCAAATGACCCCATTTTGGAAAGTAGACACCCCAAGCTATATACTGAGAGGCATGTCGAGTCTATGGAATATTTTTATATGTTGACACAAGTTGCGGAAAAACGACAATTTTTTTTTTTTTTTTTTTTGCACAAAGTTGTCACTAAATGATATATTGCTCAAACATGCCATGGGCATATGTGGAATTACACCCCAAAATACATTCTGTTGCTTCTCCTGAGTACGGGGATACCACATGTGTGAGACTTTTTGGGAGCCTAGCCATGTATGGGACCCCAAAAACCAAGCACCGCCTTCAGGCTTTCTAAGGGTGTAAATTTTTGATTTCACTTCTCACTGCCTATCACAGTTTCGGAGGCCATGGAATGCCCAGATAGCACAAAACCCCCCCAAATGACCCCATTTTGGAAAGTAGACACCCCAAGCTATTTGCTGAGAGGTATTGTGAGTATTTTGCAGATCTCGCTTTTTGTCACAAAGTTTTGAAAATTGAAATATATATATATATATATATATATATATATATATATATATATATATATATATATATATTTTTTTTTTTCTTTCTTCATTTTCAAAAACAAATGAGAGCTGTAAAATACTCGCCATTCCTCTCAGCAAATAGCTTGGGGTGTCTATATTCCAAAATGGGGTCATTTGGGGGGGTTTTGTGCGATTTTGGCATTTTATGGCCTTCAAAACTGTGATAGGTAGTGAGGAGTGAAATCAAAAATTTGTGCCTAGAAATCCTGAAGGCGGTGCTTGGTTTTCGGGGTCCCGTACGCGGCTAGGCTCCTAAAAAGTCCCACAAATGTGGTATCCCCGTACTCAGGAGAAGCAGAAAAATGTATTTTGGGGTGTAATTCCACATATAACCATGGCATGTGTGAGCAATATATCATTTAGTGACAACTTTTTGTAATTTTTTATTTTTTTTTTTGTCATTATTTCATTATTTTAGCACCTCAAGAAATGAGATAGGCAGTCATAAATATAAAGCTGTGTAAATTTCAGAAAATGTACCCTAGTTTGTAAACGCTATAACTTTTGCGCAAACCAATAAATATACGCTTATTGACATTTTTTTTACTAAAAACATGTAGCTGAATACATTTTGGCCTAAATGTATGACTACAATTGAGTTTATTCGATTTTTCTTACTACAAAAAGTAGAAAATATAATTTTTTTTCAAAATTTTCGGTCTTTTTCCGTTTATATCGCAAAAAATAAAAATCGCAGAGGCAATCAAATACCATTAAAAGAAAGCTCTATTTGTGGGAAGAAAAGGACGCAAATTTCGTTTGGGTACAACATTGCATGTCCGCACAATTTACAGTTAAAGCAGCGCAGTGCAAAATTCTGAATTCACCTCTGGTCCTCTAGCTACCAAATGGTCCGGGGCTTAAGTGGTTTAATAAAAAATAAAAAAAAAAAAAAAATCTCTATAGGCGATGTTTAAATATTAAGTATCGTAGTTTATCACCATTCCAAAAGTGCGTGCAATTTTAAAGCGTAACATATTGAATATCTATTTACTCGGCGTTGCAGCATTGTTCGCAGAATGCAAAACAATTACAGTGGGTACGGAAAGTATTCAGACCCCCTTAAATTTCCCACCCTTTCTTATATTGCAGCCATTTGCTAAAATCATTTTAAGTTAATTTTTTTTCCTCAATGTACACACAGCACCCCATATTGACAGAAAAACACTGAATTGTTGACATTTTTGCAGATTTATTAAAGAAAAACTGAAATATCACATGGTCCTAAGTATTCAGACCCTTCTACTTTCCATACCCACTGCACCTACGTTTTAATTCTTTTTTTAATTAAAAAATGTGTATTACTCTTTTGTTCATGGACCGACACAGCTTCCAATTCACAAGTGGGTATTATTCATTAATTAGGAGTGACTAGGCAGAAAAAATCTTGTAAAAAGTATTGCATCACACCTTCTACAGTACCACTCAGGGGGCGGACCCTCTGGGTATATCCCCTCACTCTGCATCTCACAGATCAGTTTTTTTTCGTCTAGCAAGGACGAGGACATGGCTCCCTTCAGGCCCATTGGTCCGGAGAAATTTTTTTTTTCTTGATATTTTGGAGGCTGTCCGAGCTCTGAGAGCATCAAGCGTCTGTTTTCACCAGGTGTGTAAGGCGGCGACATGCTCGTCCGTTCACACTTTCACTAAACTTCACAAGTTGATGTGTGTGCTTCTTCGGATGCTTCTTTAGGCCGCAAGAGATTGCAAGCGGCCGTTTAGAGTTGCAACTCCTCCAGGGAGGAGCTCTGTTTGGGGTGAAGTTTTAATGCTGTTACCACCCCTTGGTTTTTTTTTGACACTGCTTTGGGACGTCTCACTTGTCAATTGGAAGCTGTGTCGGTCCATAAACTAAGGAGTAAATAGGATTTTTTACTCACCGTAAAATCCTTTTCTCGGAGTTCATGGACTGACACAGCACCCACCCCTCCTAAGTTTGTACTGCTTTCTTGACGATCTGATCTGCGAGATGCAGAGTGAGGGGATATACCCGGAGGGTCCGCCCCCTGGGCGGTACTGTAGAAGGTGTTATGCAACACTTTTTACACGTTTTTTTTTTTTTCTGCCTAGTCACTTCTAATTAAAGGATAATACCCATTTGTTAATTGGAAGCTGTGTCGGTCCATGAACTCAGAGAAAAGGATTTTACGATTTGAAAGAGCGCTGCGCAAATACCGTGTGACATAAAATATTGCAACGGCTGCCATGTTGTTCTCTAGGGTGTATAATATATGTTTGGGGGTTCCAAGTAATTTTCTAGCAAAAAATACTGATTATAACTTCTAAGCAACAGGTGTCAAAAATAGGCTTGGTCCAGAAGTATTTGATTGGCACTAATGAAGTTGATCCGACTTTAGAAAAGGTTGCTGGACTGCTTCAATGCGATTTTTCTATCTGTCTTATGCTCATAAACGTTAAAGTGGTTGTTGCCTCCTTCCATCCTCTGTGGTTAATGATGTAAGGAGCCCCTGTGTCTGTGCTGTATTAAAAAAAAATAAAAGCCTCCTATATTCTTGATTTCAGAGCACTGGCCACCTCTCTCGTTTTGACAGCTGCAGCGTGAGGGGCCGAGAATCCCCCGCTGACGTCAGAGGTGGAGAGAGGCGGCCAGTCACGCAAGTGCCAAGCGGTGCTCTGAAATCAACACACAGGATTGTTTGAAATAATTTTAGCAGCAGGGGCAGAGGGGTGGGCACTATCACTAGCTGACAGGCAAGGAGGGGTGATAGGACTGGAAAAAGCAGGGCTGCGGATGACAGGCACATACTGACCACGGTGTCATTTCTTAGCAGCCATCATGAACGTGCTCAGTTTACAGGGTGGAGGGCAGGATCAGCCAGGTATTTTGGGTAATACAGGAGGCTAAATTTTTAAAGGAACGGGATCAATTTTTTTTATTTATTTAAAAAAAAAAAAAATTGTGCATAAACACTTTTTAAGGGAAGTCGGATACTATTAATGTAATTTTGTATCCGAGATTATGGGACGATTATCTAGGCATTCCCTGCAGTGTAGCCCCTCCCTCGCTTCAGTCACATCAAAGTATTACTCAAGTCGCCTAACAAAGTTGCATGATTTTCAGGTCACAGTAGTGTGAACCAAGCCATAAACTTGAATTTGAAGTAATGGCATGTAAATTGATGTGTTGGGAGGGTCTGAAATGAGTAACTTCGAGAAGTAGTTAATTTTTATAACGTGGATGCACCTGAACCAGAGAATGCCAGTTTGGTCCCATGAAGCCAACATTTCCAGCATAGCTCAGGCCTGTTCACCATATTTATTTGACAGCAGCAGGAGCCAATTACATTGAGTGCTGTAAAAATGCACTGATCAATGTAAAAATTACACCGGCAGGGAAGGGGTTAACACTACGGGCAATCAAGATTAAGTGTGTTTCCTAGGTATTTTCTATCTGTAGTGGTGGTGGGCTTACTGGGACATAACAGATCACTGTTCCCGATCACTGGGAAGAGAAGATATCTGACATGTTCCTCGTCAATATGGGAACCTGCACGAACCGCCGTATAGGTACAGCGATTTGCGCAGGAGAGCTGGTCGACAAGTGGTTAAGTTAAAAAATGTCCATTCTTTACAGGTAAATTATTGCCTCTATCATCCTATGCTGATAGAACTTTCTTTACTGTGCATGTTCAGTACATCATATGTAGTTATATTTTGGTATATTGCTGTTTAGGATTCGATGATGGTGGTAAACGAAGCGAGTTTCCGAGAAGTGGTGGTAAGTATTTAGAGACCCTTTGCCTCTTAAGTTATTGCATGTGACTTCCAGAAATTTTTTGCAGGAGGAAGAGTGCTAATGCAGTTTGTAGTAGAGGTGCATTGAATGGAAATTTTGAGGCTGAAACCGAAAATGACGGTTTAAAAAATTATGTATGTGTGTATGTATATGTGTGTATGTATATGTGTGTATGTATATGTGTGTATGTATGTGTGTGTATGTATATGTGTGTATGTATATGTGTGTATGTATATGTGTGTATGTATATGTGTGTATGTATATGTGTGTATGTATATGTGTGTATGTATATGTGTGTATGTATGTGTGTGTATGTATGTATGTATGTGTGTGTATGTATGTGTGTGTGTATGTGTGTGTGTGTGTGTGTATATATATATATATGTGTGTGTGTATGTATATATATATATATATATATATATATATATATATATATATATATATATATATATATATATATATATGTGTATATATATGTATATATATATATACACACACACACACACACACACACACACACACACACACACACACACACACACACACACACACACACACACACACACACACACACACACACTTTTAGAGCCCATTCACACAGGGGCAACTTTGGATCCGACGTCAAGTCCCCTTAAGTCTCGCTACATGAAAAAAATCAATGCAAGTGAATGGATCCGTCTTAATGCACACTACTGCAGTTGCTCCGACTTCAGAAAAGGTTCCTGTACTACTTCAATCCGACTTGTAACCATTGATTTCAATGGAAGTCCCCTCCAAGTCAGATCCCCTGTCTTAACTGAAGCCACTTTACAGGAAGAGAAACTACTTTTCTCAGGCAAAACCCTCCCCACAGAGCTGATTAGTGTTTGATTGGCCACTTGAAAAGTCGCTTGTCCTGGCGGTGACGTGAATATTAAGTTGCTCCAAGTCGCGCTGTGATTCATACTAAAGTAGTGTCCAAGTTGCCTCCCAACTTCGCGCGGGAAGTCGTGTTGCCCCTGTGTGAATGGAGTCCAAGTAAGGCTCGAGAAAATGTATTCCTTGCGGTGTTAAAAATCCTGCTTGCTGCATTTTTGGTCGGTTAAAAAAACACACCTCCCAGTTCAAATGCATTGAAAATGCAGTAAGAACGCATCTTTACTCAGCTTTCTGTGTTTGCTGTTTTTGAGTCACAAGATTTATTAAAAGCACACCATAAGCACATAAGATCATGGTAAAATTGCATCAACACTACAAAAGCACGTGCGGTTTCAAAGCCCTTTTTCTCATCGGCCGAATGCCGATAGCACCATTTTCTCTTTCGTTCATTGACGGACACAGCCCTAATCTTGACAAAGTGGATATTGGCCATCATTCAGGAGTGACTAGGCAGAATGTGTTAAGGTTTGGAAGGGACAAGTGAGTCCCAAGAAAGCAAATTAAGGCAGGTAAACCACGGCTTATGGTACAAAAATGGATAAAAGGCTTTATTTGGGGTGGGGGTACATAAATCTTAAATCTAAGGCAAAAAAGACAAGAAATTGGTCGTACACTGGAACTCCAACTTATCTTGATGTCATCTTTATTGTCAAAAGGATCAGACAGATAACAGGCAATGGTAGACGCGTTTCACAAGCGATGGCTTGCTTGTTCACAATATGTGAGGGATGCAGTGTGTCCGAATCAACACAGTGTAGCTCACTATACCTAACCATCCAAGTAAAAAATTATATGCTGCAGCAAATAGACATTAAAAATGCAGAGCGCTCGGACAGGTTCCAAAAATGGCAAAAGTTCCATTTTATCCAGGAAAAGGAACTGCTCGACATTGGTAGACTACCAACGTGAGGCTTCACAACTGTATCAGATTTAGGGAGAGGATAATTCCCATTGGCTCCTCAAAATAGCCAAAACTATTGCAGGACAGAGGGTGAGAGCGGATCTCCTCCAGCCCCGGACAGAGACTCCTCAAATAACTGATCCTGTCCAAGCATTTGCCCATCCTTAAGCGTGCCGCTGGCTCGGGGCAAGCTGTTGCAGATGGACCCTCAATGGTGGCAAGACGAGCAAAAAAATCTTAACGATGCGCTGGTGCAATCCGAATACATACAGCCGTCTAACAGAAATTGGCTAACGTATATGCCTCGAGTCAATGGCTTGTTTCCATGTGGCCACTGCGGCACGTGCATACACGTGGACCGCAGGAAGACGTTCAGGAACTCTGATGGCAGCCAAGAATTCGAGATTAGATCCTTTATAAAAAGCGCTACCACCAGGATACTTTAGTTTCTTAAATGCCCATGCCATAAATTATATGTGGGCAAGACAAAAAGACAGCTACGAATTAGATTCGGAAAACACCTGAAGAGCATCAGGTTAAGAGGAGACTCCATTTGCCCAGCACTTATTAAATTTCCATCAAGGTAAGACCTCCGGTCTAACAGTCAAAGGTTTTTCTCTTACCATCCATGGACTGACACGGTGTCTCTTTACACTTTACACGTGGGTTATGTCCCTGCTTGCAGGAGAAGACCTAGGCAGAATGTGAAATGTTATACATACATTCTAAAAGCCAGAGCTGAACAGCCCCACCCAGGGGGCGGTCCCTCCAGACATAACCCTCCCACTACAGTCAGCAGACTTCAGTTTTTTTCTGCCTAGCAGAATGAGAAGACGTGGCTCTCTCAGGAGCCAGTCTCCTGACCTATTTTTAATCCTTTTCTGGAATTCTTTTATTTTTGAGAATTTTCTATCAACTGTCGGCTGGGCAACAGGTTGGGTACAAGATATCCTCCTAGTCTTCCCTGTCCGACCATCGAGCGTGCTGATCCTCGCCTTGTGTGCGTGAGACTCGGTTCACGACAGGCCCCATGACTCCAGGGGTGGCCGGGTTGCTTTCATGCTCCCACGGTCCTCTCAGGACTGAACAGTTCCTGACTGTATCTTTCGCGGTGGACCGGGCCGACAGCTACTCAGTACTGCACTGTGATAGTCCTGTCAGAAACACACCAGTGGGTCCCTCGGGACGGGTAAGTAGTCTCTCCTGCCTGCAGGTGAGTACAAAAGGCTGTGTTTCTCTGTGGGGGATTTTCCCTGTCTCCCCCTGTATTTCATTGTCACTCTCTGTCACCATTGCTGTGCTGTGTGGGGTGCCTGGGGGTCACACTGTTCTTGGGGCTAATGCTGGTCTGCAGATATGCTTGGGGCCTTTTTTTGTGTGTTTTGGGGCCTGAGCGCCGAGTGGCGCTGTGTGTGTGCTGGTTTTTTCACTTTTGCTGCGTCATGGCGGCCATCTTGCTGCGGATCGCCTCAGTGAAGTGCGGCGACCATTTTCTTGTAGCCCGCGCGCTCTTCAGCACTAGTTTTGGCCTCTAGCGCTGCTGTAACAGCGCAAATCTCCTCACAGCTCACCAGCGCTGACACAGCGCGGTACAGACAGCGGAACTGAATATCGCCATGTGCAAAGCGCTGGACTGGCGTCCTCGGACGTATTTCGTCCCCAGAATCCTGCGTCCTCTGCAGTGTGGAGTGACCCAAAAGCTTGCTTTGAGTACCATCAAGGATCAGATTTCGGCCTTGGCCGTCTTCTTCCAGAGACCTCTAGCAGGTCATTTTCTTGGTTAGCACCTTGTGTTGGGGGTTCGCCATGTGCTCCCTCCTGTCAAGCCTCCTCTCCCACCATGGGATCTGAATTTGGTGCTCTCGGTCCTCCAGGAACCTCCTTTTGGGAATATCCGGGATATTCCCCTCTTGTCTTGTCTCAGAAGGTGGCCTTTTTAGTGGCAATCACTTCTGTTTGACGAGTGTCTGAGTTGGCGGCTTTGTCCTGCAAGTCGCCATATTTAGTCATCCATAAGGATAAGGCGGTGTTGCATCCGCGACCTTCCTTTTTTGCCAAAGGTGGTGTCGACCTTTCACCTACATGAGGACATTGCCCTCCCGTCCTTGTGTCCTCACCCATCGCATCCCAGAGAGTTTGCGCTGCACATATTGGTTATACGAGCCTTACGGGTGTACCTGTCTGCTACTGCTTCTATTCGGAAGTCTGACTCGCTGTTTGTGACTGTCTCTGGTCCATAACAGGGCCAAGCGGTTTCGTCTGCCATCATTTTTAGGGGAATCGGACAAACCATCATTCAAGCCTATGCTCTCAAAGGGCGGGCGCCTCCCTTTCCGGTTACGGCGCATTCCACCAGGGCAATTGGTGCTTCCTGGGTTTCCCGACATCAAGCGTCGGTTGCACAAGCGTGCAAGGCGGCGACCTGGTCGTCTGTTCATGCCTTTTAAGTTTTATAAGGTTAATGTGGCTGCATCTTCGGATGCTTCCTTCGGCCGCAGGGTGCTGCAGGCCGCTGTTTAAAGTTGCGTCTCCTCCGTTGAGGAGCTCTGCCTTTTATTGGAGTGAAGTTTTGGTTTTTCCATTTATACTGCTCCCATCCCTCTTGACACTGCTTTGGGACACTCCACGTGTAAAGTGTAAAGAGACACGGTGTCAGTCCATGGATGGTAAGAGAAAATAGGATTTTCTCTTACCATCCATGGACTGACACGGTGTCTCTTTACACTTTACACGTGGGTTATGTCCCTGCTTGCAGGAGAAGACCTAGGCAGAATGTGAGATGTTATACATACATTCTAAAAGCCAGAGCTGAACAGCCCCACCCAGGGGGCGGTCCCTCCGGACATAACCCTCCCACTACAGTCAGCAGACTTCAGTTTTTTTCTGCCTAGCAGAAGAAGACGTGGCTCTCTCAGGAGCCAGTCTCCTGACCTATTTTTATTCCTTTTCTGGAATTCTTTTTTATTTTATTTTTGAGAATCTTCTATCAACTGTCGGCTGGGCAACAGGTTGGGTACAAGATATCCTCGTAGTCTTCCCTGTCCGACCATCGAGCGTGCTGATCCTCGCCTTGTGTGCGTGAGACTCAGTTCACGACAGGCCCCATGACTCCAGGGGTGGCCGGGTTTGCTTTCATGCTCCCACAGTCCTCTCAAGACTGAACAGTTCCTGACTGACTATCTTTCGCGGTGGACCGGGCCGACAGCTACTCAGTACTGCACTGTGATAGTCCTGTCAGAAACACACCAGTGGGTCCCTCAGGGGACGGGTAAGTCTCTCCTGCCTGCAGGTGAGTACAAAAAGCTGTGTGTTTCTCTGTGGGGGATTTTCCCTGTCCCCCTGTATTTCATTGTCACTCTGTCACCATTGGTGGCGCTGTGCTGTGTGGGGTGCCTGGGGGTCACACTGTTCTTGGAGGGGCTAATGCTGGTCTGCAGATATGCTTGGGGCCTTTTTTTGTGTGTTTTGGGGCCTGAGCGGCGCTGTGTGCTGTTTTTTTCACTTTTGCTGAGTAATGGCGGCCATCTTGCCGCGGATCGCCTCAGTGAAGTGCGGCGGCCATTTTCTTGTAGCCCGCGCGCTCTTCAGCACTAGTTTCGGCCTCTAGCGCTGCTGTAACAGCGCGAATCTCCTCACAATCTCCTCACAGCTCACCAGCGCTGACACAGCGCGGTACAGACAGCGGAACTGAGCGGTCCCTGGTCCGGTTTGGTGAGTCCCCTGGGCGCCCCCTCCTCAGTCAGCACAGCCTGTGGGTGGACTTTTTATCTGAGGAGTCTCAGAGGGGGGCAATATGGAGTCTGTCACCAGCTTCCCCTAAATGTCAGTGGACAACAGGCAGTGTTTCAGCACCTGCGGTCCCTAGGGACCAGTTGTGGGCAGTCCTGGAATCATTTCTGACCAGGATGGGAGCTGTGTGCAAGGGAGCAAAAAGCGCCCTCTACCCACTTTACTTCATGAGGGCAGTGCGCTGATTCAGATATGGGCCTAGCCACTACCGCTCAGGACCCTAGTTCTGAATGTATTGGATGGTTTTGAACAGGACATTCCTTATGAGGAAAACTCCAGTTCTGAGTCAGTAAATGACAGGGCGCTTGTTAGTGTACTCATGACTGCGGTGAGGGACACTCTCAAGCTAAAATGCTGCGGATGCAGAACCTCAGGCGGATACACTCTCTCCTTTGGTTCTTTTAAGGCCAGGCCTTCTAAAGAGGTTTTTCCATATGTACTTTCTTTGACCAGCTCATTGATAAGGTCTGGGAAAAGCCGCAGAAGAATTTTTGTATGGTCCCGCGGCGTTTGTCTATCAGATACCCCTTGAAGATGCCCTACTTAAAAAGTGGGCTTCTCCCCCAGGGTCGACCCTCCAGTCGCCCGGTTGAACAAGGCCATCACTCTCCCGATGGAGGGGACTCCTGCATTTGAGGACCCCACTAACAGGAGGTCAGAAGTGGTGAGCAGAGTCATGTTTGCCTTGTTGGGATCCGCCCTACGGCCTGTGGTAGCGGCGACCCTTGTGTCTTAAACACTTACAGGTTGGGCAAAAATGTTGCACCTAGCTGTACAGGAGCATAATCTTCCTCCAGACACAGTTGCTCTGGCCCACCAACTGGTTCAGGGCCTGGTTTATGTGTGCGACGCCACGTTGACGCGGCCCCTTTAATATCCAGGGCCTCTGTCCCGGCGGTGGTATTGCGTCGTCTTATCTGGTTGAAGTGCTGGTCTGCTGACCTAGCTTTAGGAAGCTCCTGACGGATCTACCATTTAAAGGTGGTAGACCTTTTGGTGCTGCTCTGGATGACATCGTCATGGATGTCATGGGAGGTAAAAGCACTCTTCTTCCTTAGACTAGCAAGAGTGAGGAGGCCCGCCGCAAACAGGGGCCTTCCTTTCCAGCAAAACGGGGTTTTTTCGTCAGTCAGTCCACGGGTAGGCCCTCCCAGACTGACGGCAGTGCGGCTGGTGGGCACAAGTGCCCCTGGGTGCGTAAGCCGAACAAGCGGCTCCCAAGCCCGCCTCCGCGTGAAGTCTTGCCTCCGCCCGACTCTGGGGTGGGGGGACGACTTCGCAGGTCACGAATCGGTGGTCCTCCCGAATCTCCGACTGGTGGGTGTGCGAGGTGGTCACCTCAGGATACAGGATAGTATTCCGATCCTGGCCCCCAGACAGATTCTTTCCCTCGAATCTTCCTCTCCTTCCTACCTGTCGGGCAGCCCTCTTGGGGGCTGTACAGGATTTGATCAGGTCCGGAGTGATTGTGCCGGTTCCGTCACAGGAGAGTTTTCAGGGATTCTACTCGAATCTGTTTGTCGTCCCAAAAATAGGACGTGGTTCGACCTATCCTGGCCCTCAAGGCCCTGAATGCCTTTGAGAAGGTGCAGAAATTCCGCATGGAATCCATTCGCACTGTGATCGCTACACTCCACTAAAGGGATTTTCTTCTGGCGTCCTTGGACTTCAAGGACGCCTACTTGCATGTTCCGATCTGCGCAAGTCACCAGAAGTTTCTGCGCTTGCGATCAGCGAAGTCCACTATCGATTGTGGCTCTTCCTTTCGGCCTAGCCTCAGCACCAAGGGTGTTCACCAAGGTGCTTGCTCCGGTTCTAGCCTTCTGTTACAGTGACAGCTGTCGTGGGCTATCTGGACGATCTTCTGCTAAGAGCAGAAAGTGGCTCAGACTTAGAGGAAAGGTGACTATCGTCAATTAGACCCTCAGGGACTTCGGGTGGTTCCTGAACATTCAGGAGTCAGTCCTGGTCCCGACTCAGTGTCTTGAGTATCTAGTTCTGATTCTGGACTCCTTGGAGGCAAAGGTATCCTATCCTACCTCTGGAGAAGTTGCTGACACTTCAGTCTGCGGTTCGGTTGCTGACATCCCGAAAATGGTTGTCAATCCGTTTTTTGGCATGAGAGTCCCGGGACTCGTGGTGGCCTCCTTCGTGGCCATTCCGTATGCCCAATCACACACCAGGGCATTGCAGAAGGAGATCTTGTCCACCTGGGACAAATCCCCGTTGTCCTTGGATCTTCAGATCCAGGTGATTCACCTGGTCAGGGCGCCCCTGACATGGTGGTTGAGATCCTCGGCTCTTCGGTCCGGAAAGTCGTTCCCCTCCCATCCAATGGACGGTACTCACGACGGACACCAGCCTGACGGGCTGGGGTGGAGTCTGGGGAGTCCTGTCGGCTCAAGGCCTTGGACTCCGGACGAGCCCGTTTACCAATCACTGTTCTGGAAATACGGGCCATCGGACTGTGTCTCTCCTCAGGTCGGAGAGAGTACGGGGTCGCTCCATCAGGAGCCAGTCGGACAACGCCACGGCGGTGGCGTATGTAAACCATCAAGGGGGGACTCGGAGCTCAGCTGCGGCTTCCGAGGTAGTCCGTATCCTGAAGTGGGCCGGAAGAAACGTGTCGGCTCTGTAGGCCATTTACATTCTGGGCATAGACAATGGGCAGGCGGACTATCTGATTCGCCAATCGCCGGACCAAGAAGAGTGGTTCTTAAATATTTCAACTCCTTTGCCGACGGTGGGGCACGCCGGAGTTGGACCTGATGGCCTCTCGACTCAATCTCAAGGGTCGAGGTTGTGGCCAGATCCAGGGATCCTTGGGCGATGCCTCGGATGCGTTGGTGGCCCCATAGGGTCCTTATCGCCTGATATAAACTCCGGTGATCCTAATTGTTCCGGATTGGCCTCAGCATCACTGGTACGCTGATCTGGTACGTCTCGTCGCGGACGTTCCCTGGCGGTTGCCGATAAGGGAGGACCTTCAGTCTCAAGGTCCTATGTTTCATCCGGCTTACAGTCTCTGGCTTTAACGGCAGGGCTGTTGAAAGCCAGGTGTTGAGGAACCGAGGTCTCTAGGACTCGGTCATTTTGACCATGTTAAGGACACGGAAGTCTTCCTCCAAGCAGATCTATCACCGTGCCTGGAAAGCTTATATCGCCATATGCGAAGCACTGGACTGGCGTCCTTGGACGTATTCCGTCCCCAGAATCCTGCGTCCTCTGCAGTGTGGAGTGACCCAAAAGCTTGCTTTGAGTACCATCAAGGATCAGATTTCGGCCTTGGCCGTCTTCTTTCAGCGACCTCTAGCGGGTCATTTCTTGGTTAGCACCTTGTGTTGGGGGTTCGCCATGTGCTCCCTCCTGTCAAGCCTCCTCTCCCACCGTGGGATCTGAAGTTGGTGCTCTCGGTCCTCCAGGAACCTCCTTTTGGGAATATCCGGGATATTCCCCTCTTGTCTTGTCTCAGAAGGTGGCCTTTTAGTGGCAATCACTTCTGTTTGACGGGTGTCTGAGTTGGCGGCTTTGTCCTGCAAGTCGCCATATTTAGTCATCCATAAGGATAAGGCGGTGTTGCATCCGTGACCTTCCTTTTTGCCAAAGGTGGTGTCGACCTTTCACCTACATGAGGACATAGTCCTCCCTTCCTTGTGTCCTCACCCATCGCATCCCAGAGAGTTTGCACTGCACATATTGGATGTGGTACAAGCCTTACGGGTGTACCTGTCTGCTACTGCTTCTATTCGAAAGTCCGACTCACTGTTTGTGACTGTCTCTGGTCCATAACAGGGCCAAGCGGTTTCGTCTGCCATCATTTCTAGGGGAATCAGACAAACCGTCATTCAAGCCTATGCTCTCAAAGGGCGGGCGCCTCCCTTTCCGGTTACGGCGCATTCCACCAGGGCAATTGGTGATTCCTGGGTTTTCCGACATCAAGCGTCGGTTGCACAAGTGTGCAAGGCGGCGACCTGGTCGTCTGTTCATGCCTTTTAAGTTTTTTATAAGGTTAATGTGGCTGCATGTCCGGATGCTTCCTTCAGCCGCAGGGTGCTGCAGGCCGCTGTTTAAAGTTGCGACTCCTCCGTTGAGGAGCTCTGCCTTATTGGAGTGAAGTTTTGGTTTTTCCATTTATACTGCTCCCATCCCTCTTGACACTGCTTTGGGACATCCCACGTGTAAAGTGACACCGTGTCAGTCCATGGATGGTAAGAGAAAATAGGATTTTTTTGTACTCACCGTAAAATCCTTTTCTCTGACATCCATGGACTGACACGGCACCCACCCTTCCTTAAGTTTGTACTGCTTTGTTATGAACTGAAGTCTGCTGACTGTAGTGGGAGGGTTATGTCCGGAGGGACCACCCCCTGGGTGGGGCTGTTCAGCTATGGCTTTTAGAATGTATGTATAACATTTCACATTCTGCCTAGGTCTTCTCCTGCAAGCAGGGATATAACCCACGTGTTAAGTGTAAAGAGACACCGTGTCAGTCCATGGATGTCAGAGAAAAGGATTTTACGGTGAGTACAAAAAATCCTATTTTTCTCTTTCTTTAACTGACCGTAGAGGAGACTTCGATACAGTGCTTCTGTGTAAAGAGAAGGCCTGGATATTTAGACTCAGGACCCTCCAGCCAAATGGCCTGAATAATAGAGTTTGAGTGTCTTCCTTGGACCGTAGCATCTTCCCACTTGCTCTTTCCACCCCTCCCTCCCCCCCTGTTTCCCCAGGTCTGGACCCACAGGACATGAAAAATCTCATGTCCTGTGGGTCCAGAGCTGGGGAAACACCCACTCCAGAGCTGGGGAAACACCCCACCGGTAGAAGCAATATTTATACATGTATATGTTATCATTCTTGTTTTTTTTTTCTTTTTCTCCAATTTTTTGGTTTGATACAAAGGAGGTAAAGAAGGGATCCCTGTATTCCTCTTTAAACTATCCTTGCAGATAGTGACCTCTATATGTATCTAAATGGCACCTTTTTACAACTTTCACTGCATTATCAAATATGACCACAAGATGGCAATACAATCAATTTGGCGCCGGTTGATTTAATTGGATACTTTTTCTTATATAAGCAAACTGTATACCAACGCCAATTTGTTCTGAAGAAGTGCATGGAGATGCATGAAACGTCAACCGCATAGCCTGTGCAGAGCAAAACTACAGGCCCTGATTATGATCCCTTATCCAGCAATGCTAAAGACTTTCCATTAGCAACCGATTAGACTCAGAGCAGCACCGCTATTTGCGGTCCACTTCCGCATTCACCGGTTCAGTACTGCGTTCCAAGACTCTAAACTCACACACCTGACCGGTCACATGACCGCACATCACGTGGGACTTTCCCCTGGAGAACTCACTGGAGAGTTCAGTGGCGCGCTGTCGCTCTGAAGTGAGCCTGGAGTTGCCACACAGCCATCCACAACCGAGCAGTGATCTGACAGATTCATACTGTCCCTGGGAAGGAGCATACCCCGCAAGGATCTGGTGAGAGCCCAATTGGGCAACCTACAGCCATTCCCTATCTGCAATACCTCTCTTCCACATGCCTGCTCTATCATTTGCATAATGGAGGCTTTATGAGACTGTGTAGCTTTTCCACAAAGTGTGTTCAGTTCACCTGTACCGGTCAAAGTTAATATTCGGTGACTTTCAAAGTCTCTCTAGGTGCTATGTATGCTCTGAGTGTAACACATTCTGTGTTTGGAACACTGAATCACAGAAATAAGTGGCTTAAACTGCTTAAGTGTTTGTCAAAAATGCTGCTTGATTACCCATAGTGATTGGTGGATCTGTGTATTTGAATTTTGAACTATATCTGTCTCATAGATTTCATGAGCATCTTGTCGCTAATGGACTAATTTCATCTGTGCACAACATCAATACGGTGGATGTGCATATGTGCCCTGCTTCAATTTCAATAACATACCAGACCCCATATCCACTCAACAGCTTTTTTTCAGGACCGCCATAGTTGTGACCTTTTTTTCTTTTTCTGGATAAATGAAGTTTGCTATTTTTTTGGAACCTGTCAGAGCGCTCTGCCTTTTTTAATGTCTATCTGCTGCAGCATATCATTTTTTACTTAGATTGTTAGGTATAGTGAGCTACACTGTATCACTCACATATGCCTTAGATTTAATGTATATGTACCCCCACCCCAAATAAAGCCTTTTTATACATTTTTGTACGATAAGCCGTAGTTGACCTGCCTTAATTTGCTTTCTTGGGACTCCCTTGTCCCTTCCACACCTTATTTTTCATACAGTTCCCTGAGCTATAACCGGCAGGTATCCCGTCCAGCACCTGACGTATCGGCTGGTACACAAATCAGTTAGACTTTTTGTGGATGTGTGGATTCCAGGATTCATTTTTTTTTCCAGAATGTGTTAACATCAAAGCTGAACAGCCCCGCCCAGGGGGCAGTCCTACTGGCTATATCCCCTCAGCCTGCACTAAGCAGCTCAGTTTTCTCTTATCGTCCATGGACTGACACCGCTTCTAATACTGAAACGTGGGTATATGTCCCTGCTTGCAGGAGAAGATCTAGGCAGTCGGCAGCCTCAGTTTTTTTTTCTTCTGCCTAGCAGGAGGAGAAGACGTGGTTTTTAGGAGCCAGTTTCCTGGAAGATTTTTATTCCTTTGAGAATTTTATTTTTGAGATCTTAAATCAACTGTCAGTTAATGACAGGGCGCTTGTAAGTGAACTCATTGATGCTGTGAGGGACACTCAAGCTGGATGCTGTGGCTGAGGTACCTCAGGCGGACGCTGTCTCCTTGGGTTCTTTTCAAGCTTTTCTTTTACACATCTTCCTCACTGTTTCCTCACACGCTGCATCTAGAGCAGCATGGAGATGATACAGTGGTACACAGTGCAGTCTGCGTGGTTTTCATCCGGGTGCTCCGGTCCCCACCCCCTGCGCTCCAATGGTGTGCCCGCTTTCGGTGCTATGCACAGCATAAACATGTGCAGTTTGTTTATTCACATGCTGACATGCCTACACAGTTGTGTACGCAGTTTTCGTGGTTGGTTTCCGCCCACACCCCAATGATGTGCGCGCCTTCGTTGCGGGCACAGTATAAATGTGTTTAATATGTTTATCCACACATACTAAACTACATACACTGTGTGTGGTTGTACTATGCTCTTTGTGGCCAAGTGGGTTTCCTCCCACCCTGCAATTGCGCGTTTTGACGCAATACACAGTATAAACTGTGTTTGTACAATCAGCACTTATCAATGAAGTAGCTGCTGGTTGGAGCATTGTCATAACGATCCCTAGTGTCAGGGGTATCGCTTTCCAGGGGGGTCACCTGCCCTTCGGTGGTGATCAGAAGCGAGGGTTTGGAGTGTGTTCGCCATGCTGAGGTTAGCGTTCCGCCCGTTGGTGGCTGCGTTTCTGAAGCTCAATGACTGGGCAAAAGCCTCTGCTTCATCTATCAGTCAACCAGCAGATGCACTGCAACTGCTTTAGCCTCTTGGTTCTCTGTGCCCAGGGTGGTTTTGTGCCAACTGTAGAGGCCGAGTTACTGGTCCACTGACCGAGTTTATAGGGAAGCTCTGTCAGGTTTGCCCTTCTTTGGCCAACAATTGAGGCACCCCGTATGCCGGGGCCTCCCTTCTCCGATATATTGCACGATTTCTTTGGGATAATCATAGCCATCCTGCTGCAGGGTGATCCTGTCGGCCGTTTGCATTCCAGGGGAAGGGTCCTTGCATCCGGATCCTCTCCTTTACCGGAGGTGGGGCATCGGATGTGGACCTTCTGGCCTCTCGACTCACTCGCAAGGTGTCGAGATTCGTGGCCACGTCCAGGGATCCCTGGGCAGACACGTTGGTGGCCCCGTGGGGGCAGTATCGCCTGATGTATGCTTAGCCTCCGCTACTGTTGTTGCTTCGCAGAGTAGGGGCCGAGATTATTCCGGTGATCCTCATTGCTCGAACGGCGATATTGATATGCAGCTAGTTGCAGACCTTCCTTGGCGACTGTCTCCCTGAGGACCTTCTGTCTCATGGTCCCATACTGCATCCTACTTTACAGTCCTTGGCTTTAAAGGCATGGCTGTTGAAAGCCAGTTGCTGAGGGACGAGGTCTCTCGGATTCGGTCATCTCATCTATGCTGAGGGCGCGGAAGTCTTCCTCCAGCAAGATCTATCTCCGTACCTGGAAGGCATACATCGCTATGTGCGAAGAGATAGACTGGCGTCCAAGGACGTATTCCGTCCCCCGAATCCTGCGGTTCTGGCAGCGTGGTGTGACCCAAGAGCTTGCTTTAAGTACCATTAAGGGTCAGATTTCGGCCTTGGCCGTCTTCTTTAAGCAACCGCTAGCAGGCCATTCCTTGGTTAGCAGCTTTGTGCAGGGGGTTCACCATGTGCTCCCTTCTGTCAAACCGCCTTGGGATCTGAATTTGGTGCTGTCGGTTCCCCAGGAACCTCCCTCCCTTTGAAAATATCAGATATCCCTCTCTTGATCTTGTCTCAGAAGGTGGCTTTCTTGGTAGCCATTACTTCTGTCAGACGGGTGAGTTGGCGGCCTTGTCCTGCAAGTCGCCTTATTTGGTCATCCATAAGGATAAGGCGATGTTGTGTCCGCAACCTTCTTTTCTGCCAAAGGTGGTCTCGGCCTTTCACCTTAATGAGGACATTGTTCTTCCGTCCTTGTGTCCTCATCCATCGCATCCCATAGTTTACGCTTCACACGTTGGATGTGGTACGAGCCTTACAGGTGTACCTGTCTGCTACTGCTTCCATTCGGAATTCTGACTCACTGTTTGTGTCTGTCTTTGGTCCAAAACAGGGCCAAGCGGTTTCGTCTGCCACCATTTCTAGGTGGATCAGGCAGACCGTCATACAGGCTTATGCCCTTAAGGGGTGGGCGCCTCCCTTTCTGCTTACGGCGCATTCCACCAGGGCAATTGGTGCTTCCTGGGCTTTCCGACATCAAGCATCTGTTGCACAAGTGTGCAAAGCGGCGACCTGGTCGGCCGTTCATAACCTTTTCTAAGTTCTGTAAGGTTGATGTGGCTGCATCTTCGGATGCTTCCTTCGGCCGCAAGGTCTTGCAGTCCACTGTTTAAATTTGCAACTCCTCCGTTGAGGAGCTTTGCTTGTTTGGAGTGAAGTTTGGTTTTTCCTTTTTATTACTGCTCCCACCCTCTTTCTGATACTGCTTTGGGACGTCCCATGTGTTTCAGTATTAGAAGCTGTCAGTCCATGGACGATAAGAGAAAATAGGATTTTTGTACTTGCCGTAAAATCCGTTCCTCTGACGTTCATGGACTGACGCAGCACCCACCCTTCCTTTTTAGGTTTGTACTGCTTTGTTACGAACTGAGGCTGCTGACTGCAGGTGGCAGGGCTATGTCCGGAGGGGCTGTTCTGCTCTGGTTTTTTAGAATGTTTGTTATAACATCTAACATTCTCGCTAGATCTTCTCCTGCAAGCAGGGACATATACCCACGTGTTTTCAGCATTAGAAGCTGTTTGTCCATGGACGTCAGAGAAACGGTTTTTACAGTGAGTACAAAAATCCTATTTTTTTTTTCTGCCTAGTAAAGGAAAGACATGGCTCCCTTCTGGGCCCATAGGTTTATTTCTAGTTTTAATTCTATTTTTTTTGTTCCTGTGATTTGCGATTAACTCCTGACTGGGTGACAGGCCTCTCGTCTCTCTGGCAGTTAAGAGGGTGGGCCGTTGGTACATTGACTGGAGTCCTTGTGTCAAGTGCGTGGGACAGCATGGCACCAGAAGCAGACACTTCTCCCCCTGATATACCTGAATTGGCATCTGGTGCTCCTGCACCCGCTGTGTCAGACGCTATGTCGGCGTCCTGAAGGCTTTTTTTTGCCAAGGTGGAAGCGGCGCGTGGGAAGCCCAAGAAGCCTGCAAAGAAATCCAGGTCCGCAGGAAAGTCTGCCCACCACCCATCTCTCTCGGGTGGGGGGACGTCTTTGTGAATTTGCGACCCGGTGGACATCTCAAAACTCCGACCGGTGGGTTTGCGAAGTAGTTTCCTCAGGGTACAAGAAAGTTTCTCTCTTGCAGCCGAATAGATTAATCTTATCGTCCATGGACTGACACAGCTGGATACTGTAAACGTTTGGGTATATGTCCCTCCTCGCAGGAGAAGGTCTAGGCAGAATGTTAGATGTTGGAAATATATATTATAGAACAAACCAGAGCTGAACAGCCCCGCCCAGGGGGGCAGTCCCTCCGGATATTACCCTCCCACCTGCAGCTAGCAGCCTCCGTTTTTTTCCCTGCCTAGCAGGAGAAGACGGGAGAAAGGAAGCCACTCAGGTGTGGAAGTCCCTGGAATTACCTCCTCCCAGCAACCAAGGGTGCAAGCAAATGCAAATGCAATTTCAGAAAGAAAAGTCTTCTGGACGCAGCACTCCGGTTAAAAAGCCTTTATTCCAAAAAAAAAGGGTTCAGGAAACCAAAAAAAATGCACAACACGGCAAACTGATCACATCTGGCTAACGCGTTTCACACTATTAAAGTGCTTACTCATAGCTACTTTAATAGTGTGAAACACGTTAGCCAGATGTGATCAGTTTGCTGTGTTGTGCAGTGTGTTTTGGTTTCCTGAACCCTTTTTTTGGAATAAAGGCTTTTTAACCGGAGTGCTGCGTCCAGAAGACTTTTCTTTCTTCATTAGCAGAAGACGTGGCTCTCTCTCAGGAGCCAGTCTCCTGAAAGATTTTATTTTAAAATTTTATTCCTTTGGGAATTTTATTTTGTTTTTGAGACCTTCAATCAACTGTCGGCTGGGCAACAGGTTGGGTACACTGGTATCCTCGTAGTCTTCCCTGTCCGACCATCGAGTGTGCTGATCCTCGCCTCGTGCATGAGACTCGGTTCACGACATGCCCCATGACTCCAGGGGTGTCCGGGTTGCTTTTAGCTCCCACGGTCCTCAAGATTGAACGGTACCTGACTGACTCTCTCGCGGTGGACCGGCCGACAGCTACGCAGTACTGCTCTTTGATAGGTCTGTCTGAAACAAGCCAGTGAGTCCCTGAAAGGGACGGGTAAGTCTCTCCTACTGCAGGTGAGTACATGCTGGCTGTGTTTCTTTATATGTCCCCCCACATTCCAATGCTGTGTTTCAGTGCCATACATGATATAAACGTACAAAATATGTTTATGCACGACTCTAGATACATTCACAGTATATGTATGTATTCTACTCTCTGGGTCTGCGTGGGTTTCTGCCGGGGGCTCCGGTGTCCTACCGTGCTCTCCTAGTATGGTATAGACATGTTCAATATGTTTATTGCACATACTATACATGTTTACAGTATGGGTATACTGTTTGCGTGGGGTTCCTCCGGGTACTCCGGTTTCCCCCCACGCTCCAATGGAAATGCACAGCATAAACGTGCATTATGTTTATTCACATGCTATCATTCCTACACGGTATCTGTGTGCTGTCTGCGTGGGTTTCTTCCGGGTGTTCCGGTTTCCTCCCACGCGCTGACGGTATGTGCGCCTTTGGCCCTCTGCACAGCCTACCTTTGTCCGTTTGATATCCACATACTAATATACCTACCCGGTATGTCTGTGCAGTCTGCGTGGGTTTCGTCCGGGTTTCCGCCCACGCTACACGTCATGCGTGCCTTTGGTGCAATACATGGTGTAAACATATACATTATGTTTATACACAACACTAAATACATTCACAGTAGTTGTAGGTATTGTATTCTCTGGGTATGCGTGGGGTACTTTGGTTCCTCCCACGCGCCCACGGTGTGCGCGCCTTCGGTGCTATGCACGCATAGGCTTGTGCAAAATGTTTAGCACATATACTATAATACCTACACGGTATGCGTATGCAGTCTGCGTGGGTTTCATCTGGGTGCTTCGGTTTCTCCCCCGCGCTCCAATGGTGTACGCATTTTCAGCGCTATGCACAGTATAAACATGTGCAATTTTGTTTATTCGCAGGCTAACATACCTACACGGTTGTGTACGCAATCTGTGTGGCTGGTTTACGTCCAAGCCCCGATGTGCGCGCCTTCGTCGCTGGCACAGTATAAACGTGTTTAATAGGTTTATTCACATACTAAATTACATACGCCGTATGTGGTTGTATTATGCTCTTTGTGGTTGGGTGGGTTTTCTCTCACACTCTATTTGCGCGTTTGACGCAATACATAGTATTAACTGTTACTCTTTCGTCTATGGACCGACACAGCTTCTCTATTGACAAAGTGGGTATTATCCGTTAAGTAGGAGTGACTAGGCATTAAACTTGTAAAAAATGTGGCATCACACCTTCTCCAGTACCGCTTAGGGGGCGGACCTTTTGGGTATATCCCCTCAGTCTGCATCTCGCAGATCAGTTTTTATTTGTCTAGCAAGGAGTAGGACATGGCTCCCTTCCCCCGGACATTGGTCCGGGGGAAAAATATTTCTCAAGTCGTCTTCCAGGACGGCACAATGAGAGATGACTGGCTCCACCTGACAGGAAACACAATCAATTCAAAGAGGTTAAAGCACCCGCCCCTCCCCGTGCTCCTCAGTTCTTGATTGTTTCCCCACAGCGAAACCGTTTATTTTTTTTCCACAGACTGAAGGCCTGGGGCTGGAAGTCCCCCCCCCCGGGAGCTGAGCCGCATGCCTGGGAAGCCTCTGGGCCTAGCAGGACTCTATTGTCCGTCCTGGGGGGGGTATCCCATTCCTTCTCAGGGAGGGCAGTTGAAGAGCCTCCCTGAGCACTGAAGCTCCCTAGGTGCGGGGCTGTACCCGGGACTTCAGGGGCCAGATATCCTCCTTCCTCCCTCCTACCTGTTTGGGTGTCCATCCTGGAGGGGGGGGCTGGCAGGTTCCTCCGTCCGCTCGCGCGGTCTGTTTGCTTAGGGCGCCGCTCTATGCAGGTGCATAGCATTGCAGCGCCATTTTCCCGGCGTCTAGGACATTCGTCCTCTAGCGTCAAGGATGACGCCATCGCGTGCCACGTCATTTCCGGTTCCGGTCTCCGGCAAAATGGCGGCGGCCGGCGTCTGTTACCGCATTCAAAAACGGAGGGACGCCAGGAAGGAGGCGCCCTTTTTTCTCCAGTGGAACTGCGATCGGGAGCAGAGCATCTCCCCTACATGGAGCATGAGGAGAGGCCGACTACGGCCGCGGCTACAGAGGAGACCACAGGGGGTGAGTCAACCCAGCCAGCAGGGGTCATGATGGGGGATGGTACCCCGACTCTTTCCCCTTGCCTGTCACAGGGTTCTTTTTGGTTGTTAATGTATTCCTGTGTACTTACATTGCAGGAGAGGACGTCACTGCCCAGGGGGTTGCCAGTCGTTCCTCTAGAACCCCTGCCCGCTCCAAAAGATGCGGTTACTGTAACGAGAAATTACCCTCAACCCATTCCAAGCCCTTCTGCTTCAAATGTATCCAGAAGCTGGCTGGGAAGGAAACATCTCAGGTGATGAGAGACTTTCTCTCTGTCCAAACCCAGATGCTTGCCACCCTTAAGGATTTTCAAGCCTCCCTTAAAGCTAAGGAACCAGAGCCCCAGACAAGCAGGGAGGGCCCTTCCTCACAGGAGTTTTTCTCCTCAACCAGGAGAGGACACCCAGAATCCCTGAGATCCCTCCTGTCTCAGGACTCAGAGGCAGAGGAGGATTCGCAGATCCCTGATCAGGGACTATCCGATGAGGGCCTGATAGGCTGAGGAGGAGGAAGAAGGCTCTAGGTCAGGAAGACACATCTTCTCAGCTGACGACATGGAAGGCCTCCTTGGTGCAATCTACACCTCTGAAGAAATTCAGGAGCCGACGGAACAGGTATCTGCACAGGATAGATTGTACCGAGGCTTGGTAAGGGCCCAACCCAGAACCATCCCGGTTCACCAGGCTCTCCATGATGTGATTCTTAGAGAGTGGAAGGAACCTGAGAGGAAGCTTCTGAAATATAAAACTTGGAAGCGTAGGTGCCCTTTTAAGGGGGAGGATGAGGAGAAACTCTTTAAGATTCCCAGATTGGACGCCTCTTTGGCACAGGTGTCAAAGCAATCCGACCTCTCCTTTGAGGACGCAGGTAATATCAAGGATCCTATGGATCGCCGTACTGAGACGACCTTGCGTAGAGCCTGGGAAGCCAATGCGGCAGCAATGAGCCCCGCGCTGGCTTCAGCTTGTATAGCTAGGAACGCGGATACATGGATAACCAAACTAATAGAACATGTTTCCCGTGTGTCCAAGTCCAGGGAAGTCCTAGACTCTCTACAGGTAATAGGTAGCGCAGTGGCATACCTAGCAGATGCTGCAGTTGAGACCGTGCGAACCACCGCAAAAACGGGTGCCCTCGTAAACTCGGCTCGCAGAGCCGTATGGGTCAAAACATGGGATGGGGATAACGCATCCAAGACCCGCTTATGTGGACTCCATTTGAGGGCTCACTCCTTTTTGGTACAGGGCTGGACCAAGCCCTATCAAGATCTACCGAAAAGGGCAAAAAGTTCCCCACTAAACCTAAAAGGGACCAAAAAAGTTTTTTTCGAGGCCCCCAGGGTAGAAATAGTTTCTCGAGCAAGAAGCCTGCCGGTAATAGGAAGTGGGGCGTTGGAAAGGATAAGCAAAAAGGAGGTATCCTCTTTTCCAACCAAAAGTCAAATGAAAAAGACTTTAAGTGACGTAAGGGTAGGGGGAAGACTTTCCCAATTCCTTTCCAGGTGGGAGAGTATTACCCAGAGCCCTCATATTCTCAACATTATAAAGGAGGGCTACAGGCTGGAGTTTCTTCATCCCCCCCCCCCCCTCAAAGTTCCTAGTAACGCATCTCCCCAGGGACCCCCTCAAGGCAGCAGGTCTTCTGCAAAACATTTCAGAACTAGCAGAACAGGGAGTTGTAGTCCCGGTACCTGCGGGACAACGCGGACTGGGGGTCTACTCCCACATCTTCGTTGTCCCAAAGCCGTCAGGCAAGTACCGGTTGATAATAAACCTGAGACCCCTGAATACCTCCTTGCGTCACAAGAAATTTCGCATGGAAAGCATATACACCCTCAAGACTCCTTCTGAAGGAGGTATACATGGTAACGATCGACTTAAAGGACGCCTACCTTCACGTCCCGATCTTTCCAGGACATCAAGCCTTCCTCAGATTCGCAATCGGGTCTCAGGGGATTCAACACTGGCAGTTTGCTGCCCTCCCCTTTTGGACTGGCTTCCAGCCCAAGGGTATTTACAAAAATCGTAGCAGAGGTAGTTGCCTTCCTACACCTAGAGGGTATAACGATAGTCCCTTATCTCGACGACCTTTTACTTTACAACCAGAGTCGAGCTCTCCTCCTCGCAGACCTGGCCAAGGTTGTGAGTACCTTGGAATCCCTGGGTTGGATCATCAACCGAGAGAAGTCCTCGATGATCCCGGACCAAAGAAAGATTTACCTGGGTTTCCTGATAGACTCCTTACAAAGGAAGCTTTGTTTACCCCAGGAGAAGGTCCAGGGCCTCATAACAGCGGTCAGGTCTCTGTTGGAGGTAAGGGAGTCCTCTTTCAGAGGCATCATGAGGGTACTGGGTCTAATGACCTCTTCTATACCTGCGGTTCCGTGGGCTCAGCTCCACTCCAGACCCCTCCAACAATTCCTCTTATCCTCCTGGGACAGAACAAGAGGAACATTAGACCACAGAATCTCCATCCCAGAGGTAGTAAAGGACTCTCTGAGCTGGTGGCTTCTTCCTCAGAAGTTGCAGGTGGGTCATCTATGGACTCAGACAGACCCCCTCAGGATAACGACGGACGCAAGCTCCTGGGGTTGGGGGGCCCACTTAGGCGAACTCCGAGCCCAGGGTTCCTGGAATCAGGATCAGAGACACGCCTCCTCAAACTTCCGGGAATTATTGGCGGTCGGGGAGGCCCTAAAAGCGTTCGAGGAAAGGATCCGAGACCGGGAGGTCCAGATCCCCTCCGACAATGCGACCACGGTGGCCTTCATAAATCATCAGGGGGGAACCAGGTCTCCCTCCCTGCTGACCTTGTCTCTAGGGATTCTGGGCTGGGCAGAGCTTCGGATTGCCTCTATTATGGCAGTACACATAAAGGGAAGGTACAACATAGAGGCGGACTATCTAAGCCGTCATCGGATTCTCCAGGGGGAATGGGAGCTGAACCCAGAGGTGTTCAACCTGGTGTGCCAACATTTTGGAAGGCCAGAAATAGACCTCTTTGCCCGCAAGGAGAACAGGAGAGTAAGAAGATTCTTTTCCCTGTCCCGGGAGTGGGGCTCGGGGGGTGGATGCACTTGCTCAGGTATGGAGTTTTCACCTGGCTTATGCTTTTCCCCCTCTGAGTCTCATTCCAAGAGTCCTACAAAAACTAGGTCTCTCAGAGACCAGACTCATTCTAATTGCTCCTTGGTGGCCCAAGAGCCTGGTTTCCCGCTCTACAGAACTGGTCCGTAGCACCTCCCCTCCAACTACCAGTTCGGGTGGACCTTCTTCGGCAGGGACCAGTCTTTCACCCAGATCCCAGCTTCTTCAAGCTGATGGCCTGGTGCTTGAGAGGCAGAACCTGCGGGAGAGGGGATGTTCCGAGAGAGTGATTAACACTCTCCTCTCAAGTAGAAAAGAAGTCACCAGACGTATCTACAGGAAGGTGTGGGGAGTCTTCTCTCACTGGTGTCTAGTGAGAAAGGTATCCCAGCAAGAAACCTCGGTCATCCTGGACTTCCTCCAGGATGGCGCCGACTTAGGTCTCGCTACCAAGACTCTAAGAGTACAGGTAGCAGCCTTATTGTATTTTTTGGACAAAAAGTTATCACTGGACCCTCTAGAAAAGATTTCTAATGGCCAGGGATAGATTGTCCCCGGTGCGGATCTCTAGAGTCCCGCCCTGGGACCTTACGTTAGTTTTGGAACAATTAACTAAGGCTCTGTTTGAGCCACTAGAAGATATTTCAGTTAAATTACTGACATTTAAGTTTGCTTTTCTTCTGGCAATTACTATAGCCAGAAGAATAGGCGACATGCAGGCTCTGACGATTAAAGAGCCTTTCTTTAGTTTATTCGAGGACAGAGTTATTCTTAGGCAGGACCCCCTGTACCTCCCTAAGGTAGTGTCAAAGTTTCATAGATCACAAGAAATTATTCTTCCTTCCTTTTGTTCAAATCCACAAAATAAAAGAGAGGCCTCCTTTGTCTGGATGTCAGACGGTGTCTGCTAGCTTATCTGGATAGAGTGGGTGAATTTAGGAAATCCAGCCATTTACTAATTAATTTTTTTGGACAGAAAAAGGGCCAACAGGCATCTAGAGCATCCATATCTAGATGGATCAGACCGACAATCTCCATAGCTTATGACCAGGCTGGTAAGACAGCCCCGAAAGTTAAAGCTCATTCTACTCGCTCTTTGGCAACCTCCTGGGCAGAAAGAGCCGGAGCTTCGGTGGAACAGATCTGTAAAGCGGCGACTTGGTCAAGCCAGAATACATTCCTAAGGCATTACAGAGTGGAGTTGCTGTCACCTCAGGACCTGTCCTTTGGTAGAAAGGTCCTGCAAGCAGTCGTCCCACCCTAAGGTAGGCCTGAAGCTACTTGCTTCTCTCTCATTGTGCCGTCCTGGAAGACGACTTGAGAAAGTGACCAGTTACACTTACCGGTAACGGTGTTTCTGGGAAGTCTTCCAGGACGGCAGGCCTACTTCCCACCGCTTTGGTTGATACATTGGTTTGTATAGTTATTTGGGTGTGTGTTTTCTCTCTCGTGCACTGGTGTGGGTCTGTACTTTTTCATAACTGAGGAGCACGGGGAGGGGCGGGTGCTTTAACCTCTTTGAATTGATTGTGTTTCCTGTCAGGTGGAGCCAGTCATCTCTCATTGTGCCGTCCTGGAAGACTTCCCAGAAACACCGTTACCGGTAAGTGTAACTGGTCACTTTTTTTGCTTCCCGCGATCTTCAATCAACCGCCGACTGGGTGACAGGCTGGATCCTCGATCCTTGTATTCTCCCCAGTTTCGGCAATCGAGCGTGTGCCGACCCTAGCTACGCGCTGGGTTTTCCACGACATGCCCGTCGCTCCACGGGTGGCCGGTGAGCCTACGCTCCAGGGCCTGCATCGGACCGCTCAGCTTCAGCTGACCTTACGGCCGAGTCGCAGCAGCCTGTCCGGTGAGCATCGCACTCCAGGGCATACATATGATCGTCCCCTTGGGTCCAATCACAGCATGCCTGGCCAACAGTCAGCTTCCGTGCGCTGGCGCGAGAAATTCACACAGGAAGCACAGATAAGAGAAGCAGACTGACACAGCAGCAGTGGGACAGCATCACAGGCGCAGCACAGCGGTACCCATCTAAGGGTGGTGAGTCCTCTGGGTGACCCAGCATCTCTGCAGCACAGGAGGGTGGCCTATTGATATCTTGCCTGGAGCCCTGTGGGTGTCAGCGCGTGGTCAGCATGGCATCGGAGCCAGATGTCTTCTCCCCTGAAACACCAGGTTTAGCAGCTGGTGCCCCTGAGGTGTCTATGAACATTATGACGGCAATCCTAGAGGCGTTTGCTGCCAGGGTGGAAGCAGCACACAGGAATACAGGGCTGAGTAAACGCCCCCCCGTCACCTGCAAGCTTCTGGAGATAATTCTGATGCAGAAGCAGGTCCAGCTACGGCTCAGGGCCCAGATTCTGACGCATCAGAGACTGCAGACCTAGACCGGACAGTGAGGATGACTCCAAGTCCAGGTCAGTACGTGAGATGGCTTTGGTATCTGACCTTATTACTGCATTGCGGGATACGCTAAAGTTGGAAAATACTGCAGAAGCAGCAGACTCCGGTCCACTTTGGGTTTCATAAACCTGCCCGCACTGCTAAGGTGTTCCCTTGTGTCTTGATAAACTCTTATACAAGGGATGGGAGAACCCACTGAGGGTCTTTACAGCCCCAAAGAGGTTTGCGGTACGGTACCCCTTTGAGGAGAGTTTTCTGAAGAAATGGACCTCTCCCCCTATAGTGGACCCTCATGTGTCCAGACTTAATAGAGCCACCACAATTCCAGTAGAAGGGGCTCCGGTTTTCAAGGACCCTGTTGATAAGGCTGAAGCACTCGCTCGCTACCTATACTCAGTGGTAGGCTTGGCAGTACACCCGGCATTGGCGAGGGCCCTAGTGTCTCAGACACTTACTGAATGGGCAAGATTGCTACTCCAGGGGTTAAGGAGCGAGATGCTCCTCCTGATAAGATAGCATTGGCCGACCAGTTGGTCCAGGGTCTTTGGTTTGCCTGCGAGTCAGACATGGATACTATTCCCCTGCTGTCAAAAGCTTCGGTTTATGCAGTAGCAATACGCCGCCTGATCTGGCTAAAGGGCTGGTCTGCGGACCAGACCTCCAAGAAAGCCCTGTTGGATCTGCCTTTAACCACTTCAGATCCGTGCTATAGCCGAAAGACGGCTGCAGCGCGGACCTGAACTGCCGGGTGGACGTCCCCAGGACGTCCTTGTATTTACTTTCTCCGCGTGCATCGGGGAAAATCTGTGTTGGCCGTGTCCCTTGGGAACACCCAATCGCAGATCGTGCTGAATGGCCATTCAGCACTCGATCTCACTGCCCAATGAGAGATGATCTCAAATGTAAACATGAGATCTCTCATTGCCCGCTTTCTCTCCTCACACAGACAGCGTGTGAGGAGAGATTGATCTCTGCTGCAGCTACAGTTACTGCGAGTGAAGAAAAAACACATACACAGTAAAAAAACAGTGCCATATCTGCCAGTGCCATCTGCCATCAGTGCCACGTGTCAGTGCCAACAATGGCTAGAAGATTTTCAGCCGAGGAGGCATACAATATTCTTGCGGCCGACGAGAGCAACGGGTAGCTCTCCGATTCCTCCGCAAGTTGACTGAGCCTGACTAGGAGTCTGACGTGGACTACGTGCCTGTCCTAAGCAGTGGAACACTGACAGCCTCAAGAGGAGGAGGGCCCGCCAGACTAAGGCCGCCTGTTAAGGAGGCAGTGCCATCCACCAGGCAAGCAAGGCCACGTACCAGTGGGGTGTCATCTCAGTCCCAAATGGTTAGGTCCCATGCCAGCCTTCCCTATTCCCTCCAGAACCCCTTGTGGCTTCCTCCTAATTCAGGAGAAGCCAACATTCCCCCTTTCACTGCCAAGCCAGGAGTCCAGGTGGACACAGAAAATTTTGCCCCGATTGACTTTTACAATTTAATTTTCACTGACGACATGCTTGCAACAATTGTGGCCCAGTGCAACCTATACGCCCAACAGTTCATAGCAAGCAACCCAACGTCCTATTATGCCCGTCCCTACGAGTGGAGACCCCTTTACATTGGAGGAGGTTAGAATTTTTTGGGGCCTCACATTCTGCATGGGACTAAACGGAAAAAATAAATTGCGTTCATATTGGTCAACCCGCCCCATCTACCATATGCCCATCTTTTCCTCAGTAATGCCCAGGTCCCGATATCTAATGATTGAGATTCCTACACTACAACGACAATACCCAGTGCCCTCCCCGAAATGACCCAAATTTTGATGAGCTTTATAAAATTCGGCCGCTACTAAATTATTTTTCTGAAACCTTCCCCCAGTTGTTTACCCCAGACCAACATATATACGTGGCTAAGTCCCTTATAAAATTTTCTGGCAGGCTGGGCATAAAACAATTTATACCCAGCAAAAGGGCCCGCTATGGGGTGAAGCTCTATAAATTGTGTGACCACAGGGTATGTGTATGCATTCATCGTATACGAAGGGAAGGACACCCAACTGCACCCCCCTAATTGCCCAGGCTATATAGGAACCAGTGGGTAAGTAGTTTGGGAACTCATAAACCCACTTCTGGAGAAAGGCTACCACTTGTATGTGGACAATTTTTATACAAGTTTGCCCCTGTTTCGAAACCTTCACAGAAAGAACGCTCCAGCATGCGGCACCGTACGGACGAACCGGAAGGGCTTTCCTCAAAGCCTGGTCACCAAAAAATTGAGAAGAGGGGAGGCGGCGATTTTGAGGAATGAGGAAATTTTGGCTGAAGTGGAGGGACAGAAGAGACGTGCTTTCTTCCATCCACAACAATGAATTCGTTGAGATCACCAGGAGGAATGGCCGGATCCAAAAAACCAAAATGCATCTGAGTACAATAAGTTCATGCGGGGTGTCGACTTCAACGACCAGATGCTCGAACCCTACCTTTCCACAAGAACATACCAGTGGTATAAGAGTTATTAGATCCGATGTCATTAGCCGACTCTGAGCGCCACTTCCCAGATAAAATACCTCCCAGACCAACAGGCCAAAAACGCCAGAAAAAATGCCAGGTGTGCTCCAAAAGAGAAGAGACACCATTTATTATTGTGCCCAATGTCCTTCAGAACCAGGCTTCTGCATGATTGATTGTTTCCGCCGTTACCATACCAAACTTATTTAGTTCACTTCCTGCCATTTATCTTTACACCCCTTATGCATCTGCTTGCTCTGTAACTGACCCTGGCTTGTTCGACTACGCTTCTGCCTACCGATTCTGTTTATAGCTCTGCCTGATCTGGAACTGACCCTGGACTGTTATTTGACCACGCTTCTGCCTACCGATTCTGCTTATACCTCTGCATGATCTGGAACTGACCCTGGAATGTTTGACCATGCTTTTTGCCTGCCTCTTGGACCGATCTTTTACCCTGCCAGTGGACTAGTGGGATTCATAACACAGGGGTCTCACATATGTGAGGGGCTCCAGAATTGTTTTTCTGGATGAAGAAAACAATTGTTTTTGATTTCTCATTCCTAGATTATGGTCTGGAGACTCGGAGGCTTCAAAGAGATTTGGGTGGGAGAAGCCTCTACCCCTGTCCCCATTCAGTCCTCAACGAGGCCCTACTTCTGCCTGTAGGACCTATGCCATCATGTCTCTGCCTGTTGCATGAACTGACCACACCACATGGACTTGCCTACTACCAGGACCAATATTTTGGCACTGCTGACAATCTCTGCTTGCACTGACCCTGGACTGTATATGGACAGTATTCCTGCCTGTTGCCTGGACAATTGCATTTGCTTTTGCTGACCGAGTCCCTGCCTGCTGCCTGGACCAGTGCTATCCTCCTGTGGACAACTGCGCTTCTAAAACGGGTAATCTTTTGCTTGCCCTTTGCTCAGCAGAATGTATTTTGTGGTGTAATTCTTGGTATGTGCATGTTATGTGTCCCTAGAACCCCTGATGGTGTTCCTTGCATTTTGAGCCTCTGTATGTGGCCAGGCTGTGTAAAAGTCTCACACATGTGGTAGCGTTATACTCAGGAGGAGTAGCAGAATGTATTTTTGGGGTGTCATTTTTGCTATGTACACGCTATGTGTTGGAAATATCTTATAAATGGACAAGTTTGCGTAAAAAGAAATGCGTTTTTAATTTTTTTCCCACATATTCCCAAAACTTCTGTAAAAAAAATTAAACTTTCAAAAGACACATTATGCCTCATAGATTATACGTTGGGGTGTTGGCTTTCCAAAATGGGGTCACTTTGTGGGCGTTTCCATTGTCCTGGTGCTCCAGGGCCTTCAAAAGTGTAATAGGTGGTTGAGAAATTAGATGTGTAATTTATGCTCCTAGAACACCCAATGGTGCTCCCTGCATGTTGGGCCTTTGTATGTGGCCAGGCAGTGAAAGTCCCACACGTGGTATCGTTATACTCAGGAGTTGCAGAATGTATTTTGGGGTGTCATTTGTGGTATGCACATGCCATGTCAGAGAAATAAGCTATCACAATGACAATTTTGTGAAAAGAGAAAAACCACGTAATTTTGCAAAGAATTGTGGGGAAAAATGACAACTTCAAATAACTCACCGTGCCTCTTACTAAATCCCTTGGAATGTCTACTTTCCAAAAAGGTGTCACTTGGGGGCATTTGTACTTTCCTGGCTTGTTAGGGTTTCAAGAAATGAGATAGGCTGTCAGTACATCAGATGTGATCAATTTGTTTATGATTTGCACCACAGCTTGTAGACTCTAACTTTCACACAGACCACATAATATCCACTAATGTGGGTTATTTTTACCAAAGATACGTAGCAGTATAAATTGTGGCCAAAATTTTGGAAGAAAAATTACTAATTTGCAAAATTTTATCACAGAAACTATGAAAAATGCATTTTTTCCCCCCAAAATTTTCGGTCTTTTTTCATTTATAGCGCAAAAAATAACCCCGAGGTGATCAAATACCACCAAAAGAAAGCTCTATTTGTATGAAAAAATGGACAAAAAAATAATTTGGGTACAGTGTTGCATTACTGAGTAATTGTCATTTAAAGTGTGAGAGCACTGAAAGCTGAAAATTGGTCTGGGCAGGAAGGGTGTTTTAGTGCCCAGTAAGCAAGTGGTTAAGGGCGACAGACTTTTTGGGGCCTCTATGGATGACCTCATCAAGGATGCCACAGGAGGTAAAAGCACTTTGCTTCCTCAAACTAGCAAGGGTAGGGGCCACGCCAAGGGCAAGGGCCCTCCTTTACTGCACGCAAGTGTTTTTTTCGTCCCCCTAGGGCGACAGGGAAAAAGACCCCAGGCCGACAAGGCGCCTGCCCAAGGACAAAAGCGTCCTTGGTCCCGCAAACACAACAAGCCTGCGGACAAATCTGCATCCGCATGAAGGTCCGCCCCCCACCAGCTCTCGGGTGGGGGGGACGTCTTCGCAAATTCGCGACTAAGTGGACAGCTCTAGTCTCCGACAGGTGGGTTTGCGAAGTAATCTCCTCAGGCTACAAGATAGAATTTCTCTCTTGTCCACCGGACAGATTCATCACCTCCAATCTCCAGCTACTACCGACCCGTCGGGAGGCCCTGTATGGGGCGGTCCAGGGTCTACTGTAACGCGGGGTAGTTATTCCAGTTCCAGAACAGGAACGGGGTCAGGGTTTTTACTCAAATCTGTTCATTGTGCCGAAGAAGGGTGGGTTTCATCCAATCTTGGATCTCGGTGCCCTCAATTGCTTTGTTGAAGGTACAAAGATTTTGGATGGAGTCGGTTCGATCTGTAGTCACGGCTCTCCATTCGGGGGACTTTTTGGCCTCCTTGGACATCAAGGACGCACACCTGCATGTCCTTATATACTCCAAGGTTCCCCAAGGTGTTTGCTCCAATTCTGGCACTTCTAAGACAGCGGGGTATCGCTATCATGGGCTACTTGGACGACCTTCTACTGAAGGCCCCTTCAAGCTCAGAATTAGAGGTAAGCATGTCCATTACCTGTCAGACTCTTAGACTGTGGTTGGATACTAAACACGCAAAAGTCAGTATTGGTGCCCACTCAACGCCTAGTGTACCTGGGGTTGATTCTGGATTCCTCAGAGGCAAAGTTATTCCTCCCTGTGGAGAAGTTGCAGACCCTCCGGGCTGCAGTACGGCAGCTGACTTCCAGGAATTGGTCGTCACTCCGTTTTTGCATGTGAGTGTTAGGCCTCATGGTAGCCTCCTTCGAGGCGGTCCCATATGCTCAATACCACACGAGTGTTACAGAAGGAAGTTCTGTCCAGATGGAACAGATGTCCATCATCTCTGGATTATCAAATCCGAGTGAGCCACATAGTCAGGAGATCCCTGGTATGGTGGCTGACAGCACCGGCTGTAATGGCCGGGAAGTCATTTCTTCCGGTTTACTGGATAGTGATCACGACGGACGCCAGCCTTACAGGTTGGGGGGGAGTCTGGGGTGTTCAGTCGGCGCAAGGTCGCTGGACCCCAGAGGAAGCCCTCCTGCCGATCAATGTCCTGGAAATCCGGGCGATCAGGCTGTGCCTCTTCAAATGGTCTCAGAGGCTGCAAGGGTGTCCAGTCAGGATCCAATCAGACAACTCCACAGCAGTGACATATGTCAATCATCAAGGAGAAACAAGAAGCTCAGCTGCAGCATCGGAGGTCGCTCGCATCCTGAAGTGGGCAGATAGGAGCGTACCGGCACTGTCGGCCGTGTACATTCCGGGTGTGGAAAACTGGCAGGCTGACTACCTGAGCCGCCAGATGCTGGACCAGGGAGAATGGTCCTTACACCCGGAGGTGTTCCAACTCTTCTGCCAAAGATTGGGCACACCAGACGTAGATCTTCTGGTTTTCTGACTCAATTGGAAGGTATTGAGGTTTGTGGCCCGGTCAAGAGACCCATGGGCAGACGCAACGAACGCGTTGGTGGCATCGTGGGGTCAGTATCGGCTAATCTATGCCTTCCCTCCCTTAAGGCTTCTTCCTCTTCTGCTCCGCAGAGTGGAGGCAGAGGCAATTCCAATGATCCTAATCGCTCCAGATTGGCCTCAGCGTCCTTGGTACGCCGACCTAGTACGTCTGGTAGCAGACGTCCCCTGGCGCCTACCACTAAGGAAGGACCTGCTATCGCAAGGCCCCATACTCCATCCTGCTTTACGGTCACTGGCTTTAACGGCATGGCTGTTGAGAACCAAGTACTGAGACCGGGGCCTGTCAGATTTCAGTAATCTCTACTATGAGAAGTGCTCGGAAACTGTCCTCTAGGAAGGTTTATCACCGCACTTGGAAGGCCTACATCTCCATGTGTGAGGAAATTGTATCCGCGTACTTATTTGGTTTCCAGAATCCTGCTGTTTTTACAGCATGGGGTGGACCAAAGGCTTGCCCTAAGTACGATTAAGGGACAGATGTGCCCTGTCTTTTTTTCAGCAACCCCTGACAACTCACTCTCGTGAGTACATTTGTGCAGGGGGTTCGACATGTGGCCCCTCCGGTCCGTCACCCGCTACCTCCGTGGGACTTGATTCTGGTCCTCTCGGTGCTTCAGAAGGCACCGTTTGAGAATATTAGAGAGATTCCCCTGTTGACACTTTCTCAGAAAGTGGTCTTTTTGGTGGCTGTTACGTCAGACGAGTCTCTAAGCTGGCAGCCTTGTCCTGCAAGGCTCCCTATTTGATTTTCCACAAGGATAAGGTGGTGCTGTGGCCGCAGCCTCCCTTTCTACTGAAAGTCGTTTCGGCTTTTCATCTCAGTGAAGACATTGTACTTCCATCCTTGTGTCCTCATCCGTCGAATCCTAAGGAGTCGGAGTTGCATTCCTTGGACTTTGTCCGAGCTTTGAGAGTATACTTATCTGCTACTTCCCTGTTCCGGAAGTCAGACTCGCTGTTTGTTTCGGTGGCTGGTCCCAAGAAGTGCCAAGCAGTCTCGTCGGCCACCATTTCTAGGTGGATCCGAAAGATAGTAATCCAGGCTTATGCCTTAAAGGGTCAAGCGCCCTCCTTCCCGGTCACGGCGCATTCGACCAGGGCAATAGATGCCTCTTGGGCTTTCTGACATCAAGCGTCTGTTTCCCAATTATGTAAAGCGGCGACTTGGTCGTCCGCTCACACTTTCACAAAATTCTACAAAGTTGATGTAGGTGCATCTTCGGATGCCTCTTTCGGCCGCAAGGTTTTGCAAGCGGCTGTTTAGAGTTGAAACTCCTCCGTTGGAGGAGTGCTGTTTTGTGTTTGGGGTGAAGTTTATTTCTATGCTGTTACCCCCCCCCCCCCCTCGTTTTTCTCTGACACTGCTTTGGGATGTCCCACTTTGTCAATAGAGAGGCTGTGTCGGTCCATGGACGAAAGAGTAAAGAGGATTTTTGTATTAACCATAAAATCCTTTTCTCTGAGTCCATGGACCGACACAGCACCCACCCCTCTTAAGTTTGTACTGCTTTTTGACGAACTGATCTGCGAGATGCAGACTGAGGGGATATACCCAGAGGGTCCGCCCCCTGGGCGGTACTGTAGAAGGTGTGATGCAACACTTTTTACAAGTTTTCTGCCTAGCCACTTCTAATTAACGGATAATACCCACTTTGTCAATAGAGAAGCTGTGTCGGTCCATGGACTCAAAGAAAAGGATTTTACGGTGAGTACAAAAATCCTATTGTTTGTACAATCAGCATTTATCCATGGGTAGCTGCTGGATGGAGCATTGCCACAAGGATCCCTGGTTTCAGGGGTACCACTTTCCACCTGCTTTCAGTGGTGATCAGAAGCGCTGGCTTGGACTGTTTTCGCCAGGTTGCGGTTAGCGTTGCGCTCGTTTGTGGCTGCGTCTCTGGCGTTTTTGTAGCTCAATGACTGGGCAAAAGCCTCTGCTTCATCCATCAGTCGACTAGCAGGTGCACTGCAACTGCTTTAGCCTTTAGGGTCTCTGTGCCCGGTGTGGGTTTGCGCCACCTGTGGAGGCTGAGGTACTGGTCCTCTGACCGAGTTTCTAGGGAAGTTCTGTCAAGTTGCCTATATTGGCCAACACTTGAGGCACCCTGTACACCGGGGCCTCTCTTCTCCGATACATTGAGGGGTCTCTTTGGGATTTTCATACATCTCGCTGCAAGATGGTCCTGTCGGCCGCGTGCATGGCAGGGGAAGGGTCCTTGCATCCGGAGGGGTTTCCACCTCCTTTACCAGAGGTGGGGCACCGGAAGTGGACCTTATGGCCTCTCGACTCACTCGCAAGGTGGCAAGATCGTGGCCAGGTCCAGGGACCCCTGGGCGGACGCGTCAGACGCGTTGGAAGCCCGTGGGGGCAGTATCGCCTGATATATGCTTACCCTCCGTTACTGTGGTTGCTTCGCAGAGTAGGGGCTGAGGCCATTCCGGTGATCCTCATTGCTCCGGAACGGCGACATTGGTACGCCAATTTACTTCGGCTAGTCGCAGACGTTCCTGGGCGACTGCCTATTGGGGTGGACCTTCTGTCTCATGATCCCATACTCCATCCTGCTTTACAGTCCTTGGCTTTAATGGCATGGCTGTTTAAAGCCAGGTGCTGAAGGACCGAGTTCTCTCGTATTCGGTCATCTCTTCTATGTTGTTGACACGGGAATCTTCTTCCAGAAAGTTATCTCACCGTACCTGGAAGGCTTAGATCGCTATGTGCGAGGAACTTGAGTGGTGTCCTCGGATGTATTCCGTTCCCAGGATTTTGCTGTTATTACAGCGTGGTGTGACCCAAAAGCTGGCCTTGCATACCTTTTTTTGAGGGTCGGATTTCGGCCCGGGCTGTCTTTTTTTTTTTTAAACGACCGCTACCGGGCCATTCCTTGATTAGCAACTTTTTTTGCAGGGGGTTCACCATGTGATCCCCCCCCCCCCCTGTCAAGCCTCTCCCTACTAGGGATCTGAATTTGATGCATCTCGGTTCTCCAAGAACATCCCTTTGAGAATAGCAGAAAGATTCCTCTCTTGACCTTGTCCCGGAAGGTGGCCGCCTTAGAGGCCATTGCTTCGGTTAGACGGTTGTCTGAGTTGGCGGCTTTGTCCTGCAAGTCTCCTTACTTGGTCCTCCATAAGGATATGGCGGTGTTGTGCCCACGACCGTCCTTTTCAAAAGATGGTCTCGGCCTTTCACCTTAAGAAGGACATTGTTCTTCCGTCCTTGTGTCCTCACCCATCGCATCCCTGAGAGTTTGCGCTTCATACATTTAGATGGGTACGAGCCCTACGGGTGTACCTGTCTGCTACCGTTTCCATTCGGAAGTCTGTCTCTGGTCCAAAACAGGGCCTAGCGGTGTCGTCTGCCACCGTCTCTAGGTGGATCAGGCAGACAGTCATACAGGCCTATGCCCTTAAGGGGCGGGCGCCTCCCTTTACGGTTGCGGCGCATTCCACCAAGGCAATTGGTGCTTCCTGGGCCTTCCGACATCAAGCGTCGGTTGCCACAAGTGTGCAATGCGGCGACCTGGTTATCCGTTCATACCTTTTCAAAATTTTATAAGGTTGATGTGGCTGCATCTTCTGATGCTTCTTTCGGCCGCAAAGCATTGCAGGCCGCTGTTTAATGTTGCAACTCCTCCGTTGAGCTCTGCTTGTTTGGAGTGAAGTTTTGGTTGTTCCTTTTACTTCTGCTCCCACCCTTCTGATACTGCTTTGGGGACGTCCCACATGTTTACAGTATCCAGCTGTGTCAGTCCATGGACGATGAGAGAAAATCAGATTTTTGTACTCGCCGTAAAATCCATTTCTCTGACATCCATGGACTGACACAGCACCCACCCTTCCTTTTTTAAGGTTTGTACTGCTTTGTTACGAACTGAGGCTGCTAGCTGCAGGTGGGAGGGCAATGTCCGGAGGGACCGCCCCCCTGGGCGGGGCTGTTCAGCTCTGGTTTGTTCTAGAATGTATGTTTCGAACATCTAACATTCTGCTTAGATCTCCTGTGAGCAGGGACATATACCCACATGTTTACAGTATCCAGCTGTGTCAGTCCATGGACGTCAGAGAAATGGATTTTACGGTGAGTACAAAAATCCTATTTTTTTTTTCTCCTTCAGCTGACTCTTCGGGAAGCCCTATATGGGGCGGTTTAAGACCTGTGGATACACGTGGTGAACTTTCCTGTCCCAGTACAGGAACGGTTTCAGGGGTTTTACTTAAATCTGTTCGTAGCACCAAAGGAGGGCGTTCGTCCAATCCTGGATCTCGGGTCCCTCAATTGCTTTGTGAATGTACAAAGATTCCGGATGGCGTCGGTTTGCTCTGTTGTCGCTGCCCTCCATCCAGGGGATTTTCTGGCATCCTTGGACATCAAGGATGCATACTTGCATGTCCCCATATGCACCATGCATCAGATGTCTGCGCTTTATGGTCGGGGAAGATCACTACCAAGTTGTGGCTCTCCCCTTGTGCCTGGCATTGGCACAGAGGGAGTTCACTTAGGTGCTTGCCCCGATTCTGGCCCTACTAAGACAGTGTGGCTTCGCTATCGTGGGCTACTTGGACAATCTTCTGAGGGCCACTTCAAGCTCCGAATCAGAGGTGAGCATTGCAGACCCTCCGAGACTTGGTTTGGGTGCTGAATACATAGAAGTTAATATTGGTGCCGACTCAACGCCTAGTATATCTGGGGTTGATTCTGGAATCCTCAGAGGCGAAAGTTTTTCTCTGTGGGAAGGTTGCAGACCCTTTGGGCTGCGGTGCGGCAGTTGACATTCCAAAGATGGTCGTCACTCAGCGTTTGCATGCAAGTCTTGGGCCTCATGGTAGCGTTCTTCGTGGCGGTACCATATGCTCAATACCCCACGAGTGTTGCAGAAGGAAATTCTATCCAGATGGTGCAAGTGCCCATCGTCCCTGGATTGTCAAATCCAGGTGAGCCACCTTGTCAGGATCTCCCTGGTTTGGTGGCTGACATCACCGGCACTTCTGTCTGGGAAGTCGTTCCTCCTTTTCACTGGATGGTGGTCACGACGGATGCCAGCCTTACCGGTTGGTGGGGGGGGAGTCTGAGGGGTTCAGTCGACCTAGGGTTGCTGGACTCCGGAGGAATCTCACTTGCCGATGTCCTGGAACTCCGGGCGATCAGGCTGTGCCTCTCCACATGGTCTCAGAGGCTACAGGGGCGTCCAGTCAGGATCCAGTCGGACAATGCCACGGTGGTGGCGTATGTCAACCATCAAGGAGGAACAAGAAGCTCGGCTGCAGCATCGGAGGTCGCTCACATCCTAAGGTGGGCAGAAAGGAGCATTCCGGCCCTGTCGGTCTTATACATTCCGGGCGTGGACGACTGGCAGGCGGACTACCTGAGTCGCCAGATGCTGGACCAAGGAGGATGGTCTCTGCACCCGCATGTGTTCCAGCTCCTTTGCCAAAGATGAGGCACGCCAGACGTAGATTTCCAGGCTTCTCGACTCAATTGGAAGGTATTGAGGTTTGTGGCCAGGTCAAGAGACCCATGGGCAGACACGACAGATGCGTTGGTGGCACTGTGGATTCAGTACCGGCTAATCTATGCCTTACCTCCTCTGTAGCTCCTTCCTCATCTGCTTCGCAGAGTGGGGCAGAGGGGATTCCAATTATCCTAATTGCTCCAGATTGGCTTTGGCGTCCTTGGTATGCCGATCTAGTGCGTCTAGTAGCAGACTCCTCTCTGCGTCTACCGCTGAAAGAGGACCTGCTGTCGCAAGGTCCCATACTTCATCCTGCTTTACTGTCACTGGCTTAAACGGCATGGCTATTGAAAGCCAGGTGCTAAGACCGGGGCCTGTCCGATTCAGTGATTTCTATCATGAGGAGGGCTCGGAAGTTATCCTCTAGGAAAATTTACCATCACACTTGGAAGGCCTACATATCCATTGTGAGGAAATGAGGTGGAATCTGCGTACTTGTTAAGTTCCAGAATCCTGCTGTTCTTATAGCGTGGGACGGACCAAAAGCTTGCTTTAAGTACGATTAAGGGGCAGATATCTGCCCTGGCTGTCCTTGTTCAACGACCCCTGGCGGCTCACGCTCTAGTGGGAACGTTTGTACAGGGGGTTCGGCATGTGGCCCCTCCGGTCCGTCCTCCACTTCCTCCATGGGATTTGAATAGCAGACGTCCCTTGGCGTCTACCGCTACGAGAAGACCTGCTGTCGCACGGTCCCTTGCGCCATCCTGCTTTTCAGTCAATGGCTTTAACGGCATGGCCTCTAGGTGCCTCAGAAACCACCATTTGAAAACATTAGACTTGTTGACACTTTCTCAGGATATTTTTGGTGCCCGGTACATCAGTTAGACGGGTCTCTGAGCTGGCAGCTTTGTTATGCAAGGCTCCCTATCTGATCTTCCACAAGGATAAGGTGGTGCTGCGTCCGCAGCCTTCTTTTCTGCCCAAAGGTTGTTTCGGCCTTCCATCCCAATGAGGACATAGCACTTCTATCCTTGTGTCCCCGTCCGTCGCATCCTAAAGAGGCGGCGTTGCATTCCTTGGACGTTGTCCGAACTCTGAGAGCATACTTGTCTGTTACTGCTCCGTTCCGGAGTTCAGACTCGCTGTTTTTTTCAGTGGCTGGCCCTAAGAAGGGCCTGGCGGTCTTGTCGCCCACCATTTCTAAGTGGATCCGACAGATCGTGTTTCAGGCTTACGCCATAAAGGACGGCGCCCCCCCTTTCCTGTCACGGCGCATTCGACCAGGGCAATAGGTGCCTCTTGGGCTTTCCGACATCAAGCGTCTGTTTCCTAGTTGTGTAAAGCGGCGACCTGGTCGTCCATTTAATAAATCTTACAAGGTTGATGTGAGTGCATCTTCAGATGCTTCTTTCGGCCGGAAGGTTTTGCAGGCGGCTGTTCAGAGTTACAACTCCTCCATTGAGGATCTCTTTGTTTTGGGGTGAACTTGTTTTAATGCTGTACCCACCCCTCTTTTTTGACACTGCTTTGGGACGTCCCACTTTGTCAAGATTAAGGCTGTGTCCGTCCATGAACGAAAGAGAATAGGATTTTTTACTCACCGTAAAAATCTTTTCTGAGTTCATGGACTGACACAGCACCCACCCCTCCTTTTTTTAAGTTTGTACTACTTTTGACGAACTGAGCTGCTGAGTGCAGGCTGAGGGGATATAGCCAGTAGGACCGCCCCTGGGCGGGGCTATTCAGCTTTGATATAACACATTCTGCCTAGTCACTCCTGAATGAAGGCTAATACCCACTTTGTCAAGATTAAGGCTGTGTCAGTCCATGAACTCGGAGAAAAAAGGATTTTACGGTGAGTAAAAAATCCTATTATCTGCCAAAATGTTTCGGCGGCGGCTGAAATTTTGGTGCTTGTCTAGTTTGTAGGCCACTTGAATGCTGTGAAACGAGAAATGATTTTACTTTAATCACACATAGTACAATGAAATGTTGTTTGTGTACAACAAAATGTTTTCCTAATGTGTATTAGCTTATTTAAAAAAAATTACGGTTTGTCTTTTGTACTGCTAAACAAACATGCTGGCTTCTTTTCATCACCACCTTACCTGCTTGATAAATAGATTTTTCAGACGAGTTTGAGTTATCAAAACTTGAGTAGTTTTCCTTCTGCAAGTGTTATGAATGATTTCTTTAATCCAAAAGCTCTATATACTTTAAAAATATGATTTGATAATGAAAAGACAACTCTAACAGACATAAGTGTATAGATGTTTCTATTGGAGCCAAAACAACTAATCGATCGACAACTAATCAATTATGAAATTAATCGATTACTATTTTCATAATCGATTAATCAGCCAGTAACATAAAGGGCTCATCTTAGTTTTTTTTAACCCCTTTATAGTACAAAAAGAGCAAATCTCTACCCAAAATATTACTTTCACTGTCCCGCAGTAAAAAATGAACCCCTTACAGCGATTATTTGCTGTTTTTGTACCAATTTTAGTTTTTTTTAACCCCATTATGTTACTAAACCTCTCAGGCCTGGGTCACACCTCTGTCGGTTTTTTGGTGCTTTTTGCAGAAACACTACAGTTCATTTACATGGTTTCCTATGGGACACGTTCACATCCATGATTTTTTTTCAGCTGCTGTGTATTTGGAAAGGGCAAGGACTTTTTTTTAACGCAAAACTGTGCTATTTTGGTGTTTTTAGTTCAATATACTTCAATGGAGAAGCTGCAGAAAAGCATGTAATGTGTTATTGCGGCAATTTGAGTTTTTTTTAATCTGCCCAACAACAAATTGGCCAAAAAAATATGTAAAAATGCAAATCGCAGCAAAAGTACCTTTTTTTTTTTTTTTTTTTTTTTTTTTTTCCCCCCCCCCCCTGTGATCCAATGATGCAATCTTTTTAAAGTAGAATGAAAGTGAAAATGTGGGGAGCAGGCATGCTAAAGAGACCAACAATATCTCTCCTGCAATAAAATAAACATGCCTGCTCCCGTTCTTATGTAGAGTACACTGAGCTGCACATGCCTGCCTTGTTTTTTCCATATATATATATATATATATATATATATATATATTTATTTATTTATTTAAATAGGTTTTAATGATGAAACTTCTGGAAGAGGACGAAGGGGTGGAAGAGGAGGATCTTCATTTTCTGGTGTGTTTAATTGACCTGATAGAATCTAAAAGAGCTAGTTTTTTGTTTTTAAAATAAGCTGCTTTAATAATTTTGTATTCAATAAGTTAACACATAGCTAGATGGGTTGAAAAAAATAGCCCTGTCCCTTAATTGTAATTGTTTCAGTTGTCACCACTATCGTACATTGTGTTGAATATCATATTGGGGGGGGGGGGGGGGGGGTAGTAGCAGGGATGCCGAGATCTATTCACTTTTTTTTATCTCTTTCCCCCATTCTGAATGTTCTCTTACAAGGGATTACATTCGGTCGAAAGCAATATTTAGTAATTGCACTACATTTAAAATGTGTGTGTATAAAGGCATAAGGCCCCTTTCACATGGGCAAATCCAATCAGGTCTGCCTGTCTGTTTTTACACCATGCAGGCTCAGTCTTTGTGTTTGTCCCAGAAGAGCAGAGCACCGCAAGAAGCGAACCCAAACATGTGCAGCATCGTGAACATCTGAATCGCGATGCACCAATGCTGCGATTTTATATTTTAACACCCCTAGAGTGCACACAGACCTGCCATCCACCTGATCAGCGGAGATATCCCTCGCTTTGCAAGCATATTTTGTTTAACGGAGGCGCCCATGTGAAAGGGGCCCAAGTGCATTTTATTTAAACATTTTGGCATAACCCTAAATTTCCTGAATGGATCCGCTTACTATACCAGGCCAACGGATGGCAGTCAGACACTTTTGAACCCTCCAGAGGCACCAAGCAGGGGGCTGCCCTCTATCATCCCCCCTACTGTACGCCTTAGCCACAGAACCTCTAGCAATGTCCATCAGATATAACCCATTGATACAAGGCCTACACGTTGGTGACCTTTTTCCAAATTTTGCTTGATCCCCAAATTAGCTAGTATTAATAGAGCAAGTAGGCGAGCGCACAAGCCATATTTCTACACTAAAGTAACCTGGCAAGCACACTTGGATGGAGGGAAGCCACACCTCGAGCTTTAAGGCCCGGTTCACACTGCTGCGAATTCAAAATCGTGTGATTTTGCCGCGATTTCAGGTAATGCCAGTCTAAAGAGCTGAATTTGCATCACACACGGATCAAACTTGCACAGGACCCTTTTTTCCCCGGCAGCTTATATTCGCATTGCATTGATGTGAACGGCACTAATGTTAAACTATGTAATTTTAAATGACTTGCCAATTTGAGAAATTGCAACGACTCAAATTCGCAATAAATTTCGCAGCAGTGTGAACCGGGCCTAAGGGAGATCCTTTATTCTTGACATTGCAAGTGTCCAATCACCAGAATTAGGTACCAGCATTATACTCCTAGTCTGAGTATTCAGCCAGTCTCGTCTACTGCTGTCCAAGATATGACTTTTACAGGCAATTCTAAATCCTCTTCTATTCTTTCTTGTGTTTTTTGTTTTTTTTGTTTAAAGCTATATATCCATTATGTGGCTTATCATGGATACGAGCGAGGGCAAGATGGCCCCCACTCGTCTCCATAACCTAGCAGGGCGGAAGCGACGTCAAAACGTCACTTTCGCCCATACGTCTTAAAGACAATTTATTTTTGTCATTTTTTCAATTGACTATTTTATTTTTTATTGCATTTTAGCCTAAATATGAGATCTGAGGTCTTTTTGACCCCAGATCTCATATTTAAGAGGACCTGTCATGCTTTTTTTTCTATTATAAGGGGTGTTTACATGCTTTGTAATAAAAATAAAAGTGATCCAAAATTTTATTTCTTTTTCGTACATCACGGGACACAGAGCGACATAGTCATTACTAATGGGTTATATAGTTACCGTCAGGTGCTGGCACTGGCAACTTCCAAAACCGGAAGTACCCTCCCCTATATAAGCCCCTCCCATCCGGGAGCACCTCAGTTTTTTGCCAGTGTCTAAGGTGTTGGCCAAGAAGAAACATGTGTTTTTCACTGAGCTTGCGTACAGGTTCTTTTGGGCCTCAGTAAGCTATTCCGGATCCGACCAAAAAAGCTTCATAGCTAAACGGTCGGTACCCGGGCCTTGCAGAGAAGAGCAAGGTTCTGCCTGTAATGCTTCTCTTAGGAGAGCTGGACCCTGGGATCCAGAGCTCTGGTCATACCCACGACCAAGATGTTTTCTGTGCAGGGTGCTATACAGGTCCAGGGGAGTGGAATCCTTGGGAACCCGGTCCCTGAAGGTTTGATTACAATGCCTGCCGTGATAGGTGAAGTTTGGGCTTTTGTGGACCAAACAAAGTCCTGCGGCGGGGAACAGGTAAGTGGGGGCCCCCAGGAACTTGGTTCCATTGGGGGACCCCCAAGCCTAATTTGTCTTTCTGTCTGTTACCTAACGGTATTCCCGCTAATATCTGTGCATGCCTGTAACTACTAAAAAAATGTAATAATTTTTAATGGTGGTCAAGAAAAAAAAAAAAAAAAAAAAAGGAATGTTTTTTTATATATGTTTAGTATATTAAACTGCGGTACCTGTGTTTGTCCACTAGAGGCCGCTGTGGAATGTTTTTCTTGTCATATGGACTAGTTTCTTCTCAGAGAACAAAGTCCAGGCAGCTGGTGAGTTCTCCTACAGGAAACTGTTTCCTCTGCCATGTTGCAGTGTTCGTCTATCCCCCGGCCTGCGGCAAAGGGGGCCCTGGCTCCTGTCCCTGGTTTCCATGTTTGAAAATTAGCGCCGAGGCGCACGTGGCCGCGCGCGTGCGCGTGCACGCGCCTCTATATATAGAGGTGGCCGGAAAAAGGGGCGGGGCCTGGGGGATGACGCTCTGTGCGCGCCGCAGCGCTTCTGCGCATGTGCGGGCGTCCCAGCAGGTTTTTAAAAAGCCACATTATTGCAGTAAGCTGGCTATGAAGTACAGAGACAGAGCTGGCAACATTTAAAGGCATACAGCAAGCGGTTGATACAGGCATCCCCTAGAAAGGCACATTAGTAGACACCAACTGTTATATAGCAGCAATTGTGCTAGACTATTCTCAGTAAAAGTGGTGTATTACGGCTGGAATACCTCAGCTTTAGGCTTAGGAATATGCCGTCCAGTAGCTCCGGAACTGAATCTTCCAGGAAGCGAAGGGGGTCTCATCGGGCTCTGAGGATCTTGGGCATACTCCTGCTGCACCAGTCTCCCCTGAAGTTCAGAGGTAAGTGACCGTAGAGACCCCGCAGGGGTACTTGGTACTGTGGCTGTCCTCAGTCACCTGCTCCTGTGTATGTAACAGAGGAGGTTTTTTCCTCAGCTCTGGGAGGATTAGAGAGAGATTGTCAAAATTTATCGCTGCCTCCCTGTCAGGGAAAGCACGCCCGATCTCCGTCTCCTCCTTCAGAGTGCCTGTTAGCAGAGCAACAGTCCCATACAGGGATCGACCTGCCTGAAGGGGATCAGGATAAGGTTGATTCTGTTATAGAGGAATCAACAGTGGGGGAACCTTTTCTCAGCATCTCAAGCTGAAAGATTATGGGTTCAGTCTCTGACTAACATGGTCCGATCAGCATTTAAAAATGCACCTTGCGGAACCAGCAACCACTACTGTATCCTCGTTGGGGTCGCTAGAAGCCCCCAGACTGTTTGTTCTTTTCCACTTCAACCCTTTACTGAAAGGGCTCATTTACCAGGATTGGGAACGTCCTGAGAAAATATTTATTCCCCTAAGAGATTTTCGGTGGTCTATCCCATGGAGGATAAGTTCATCAAAAAAAAAAAAAAAAAATGGAAGGTCCCTACAGTGGACGCAGCCATCTCTTGTATGTATAAATCACTGACATGTCCAGTGGATAATGTCCAAATGTTCAAGAACCCAATAGATAAAAGATTGGAGTCCTTATGAAAATCTGCTTGGTGATACAACCAGCAGTAGCAGCTATTGGGGTCTGCTAAGCAGTGAAGGATCAGTTGAAACAGGTCTTGAGGGACTTGACAGATCAGCAGGCTTTGCCCTAGCTGATCTACCTAGAGCCTTAGGCTTTGCGGTTGACGCCATAGAGGATTCAGTCCATCAGGCCTCCCGCCTTACGCTGTCTATAGTACATATGCGTAGGCTCCTATGGCTCAAAAACTGGTCTGCTGAAGCTCCTGTAAAAAATGGCTGGTTAGCGTCCCATTTCATGGTGAACGCTTATTCAGGGAAAACCTGGACAAATATATCCAGAAAATTTCCAGCGGTAAAAATACGCTCTTGCCGGTTAAAAGCAGAGTTAGAGGTCCCTCTTTAAGAGGCCTGCTTCTCCAGTCCCTGGGGCATCGGCTGTGTAACAGTTCCGACGGCCTCCTCGTTAAATCCCGGGGGTAAAAAACAGGGACAGTAGCAGGGTAATGAGAAACCCTGGGTCAGGGAGGTACAAAACCTCCCCCAAAGTTAAATTCATTGAAGCCCCCACTCAGTCGGGTGGGGGGAGGACTCCAGTTGTTCGCAGGAGACCTGGCGGGACACGATCAAGATAGGTGCTCTCCGCAGTAGGTTTGGGATACAGTTTGGAGTTAAAAGACTCCCCTCCTTCCCATTTTGAGGTCAAACGTGCCAAGGGATCCCCGGAAGAGAGAGTCCCTCCTGTTGGCACTAGAACAACTATTGCTCCAAGGAGTAATTATGGAGGTTCCCCTGGAAGAATGAGGGTTCGGGTTTTACTCAAACCTCTTTACAGTCCCGAAGCAAACGTGGACGGGAGGCCCATATTAATTCTAAAAGGGCTATACAAATTCCTGTATATCAGGACTTTCCGATGGAGTCGATCCGATCGGTGGCCACTGCCCTACAAGGGGAGGATTGGTTAGCCACGATCGACATCAAAAATGCTTATTTGCACATTCCCATCTTTCCAGTCCACCAAAAATTTCTACGCTTTGCAGTAGAAGGGCGCCATTTTCAGTTCAGAAGCCTTACCCCTTCGGTTTGGCCACAGCACCAAGAGTGTTCACAAAAATTCTGGCCCTTTATTGGCCAATCTAAGAACACAAGGTGTAATGATAATGGCATATCTGGATGACTTGTTGCTGATAGACCACTCAGTGAAAAAACTAGACGTGGTCGTTCACAAGACGATCAAGTATCTGGAATCTCACGGTTGGATTATCAACCGAGACAAGTCAGCCCTAAAAACCAGTCAAAAGTCTGGAATACTTGGGCTAAGGTTGGATTCAGGCCAGAGAAAAATATTCTTGCCTCGAGGAAAGGTGTTGTCTTTGAAAGATTTGATCCACTTAGTGGGTACAAAAAAGACAGCCGTCCATACGCCTGTATATGAGGCTGCTGGGAAAAATGGTGGCATCATTCGAAGCAGTACCCTAACGGTCAATTCCATTCAAGGAATTTGCAAGGGGCCATACTGTCAGCCTGGAACAAAAAAGTTCAGGCCCTAGACTTACAATGTCCCTTGTCCCCTTCCGTTCGCAAGAGCCTCCGTTGGTGGTTGGTTCCCCAGAATCTGGAAAAAAGGAAATCCTTCAGTCCGATTTCTTGGAAGGTGGTCACTACAGATGCCAGCCTTATAGGCTGGGGAGCAGTATTGGAGCAATAGTCTCTCCAGGGCAGATGGTCGGATGCAGAAAAGGCCCTGCCCATCAATCTCTTAGAGATACGAGCAGCCCGGTATGCCCTAGTAGCATGGACATCCAAACTCCAAGGGTCCCTGTCAGAATTCAATCAGACAATGGCCACAGCAGTGGCATATATCAATCATCAGGGGGGCACCAGGAGTCGTGCAGCCCAGAGGGAAGTAAATTACATCCTGAAATGGGCAGAAAAATATGTCCCAGCCATATCTGCGGTATTCATTCCAGGAGTGGAGAATTGGAAGGCGGACTTTCTAAGTCGCCAGCAATTAGGCCAGAGGAAGGGTCCCTTCACCCCGAGGTTTTCTGGACAATATGTCAGCGGTGGGGAACATCGGATGTAGATCTTCTAGCATCCAGATTCAACGCAAAGGGGGACAGGTTTGTCTCTCGGACAAGGGATCCCCTAGCTTGCGGCTCGGATGCCCTAGTGTTCCCTTGGGATCAGTTCAAGCTGATATATGCAATCACACCGCCACAATGGTTACCTCGATTACTCCGCAGAATCAGGGTAGAAAAGAAACAGTGATTCTGGTGGCTCCAGCGTGGCCCCGAAGAGCGTGGTACGTGGAGATTGTAAAATGTCAGTGGGGAGTCCTGGGACTTTCCCACATCGTCCGGACCTGCTTTCGCAAGGACCGATATACCACCCTTCCTTACCAGCCCTAGGTTTGACGGCCTGGCTATTGAAGCCCACATTCTAAAAAAGAGAGGGCTCTCTAATTCTGTGGTATCTTCCATGATCAATGCCAGGAAGCCGGTATCCAGGCAGATCTACTATAGAATCTGGAAGGCGTACATCGCCTGGTGTGAGGCCAAGAAATGGCATCCACGTAGTACGTAATAGGTAGGAGTCTGGACTCCCTACAATGGGCTGTAGATAGGAAGCTTGCCTTGAGTACTATCAAGGGTCAGATTTCGGCCTTGTCAATATTTTTTCAAAGGCCCTTGGCTTCGCATTCACTAGTCAAAGCCTTTATACAAGGAGTGATGCGTATTAGTCCTTCGGTTAATATTCCCATATGTCCATGGGATCTAAACTTGGTTCTGTCGGTTCTACAGAAACAACCATTTGAACCATTACAGCATATTTCCTTGGTGCTTCTCACCAGGAAATGGATTTTTCTAGTAGCCATTTGTTCGGCTAAAAGAGTATCGGAATTAGCAGCTATGTCCTGTAGGGAGCCATATCTGGTTATCCATAAGGACAGAGTAGTGTTACGTCCTCATCCAGCCTTTCTTCCTAAGGTGGTATCGAGGTTTCATTTGAACCAAGATGTGGTTCTTCCTTCTTTTTTCCCCAAACCTACTTCGGTGGAGGAAAAGTTATTGCATTCTTTGGATGTAGTAAGAGCAGTTAAAGCTTATCTAAAAGCCACTGCTCAGATTCGCAGAACGGATACTTTGTTTATTCTGCCGGAAGGCCCCAGAAAGGGTCAGGCAGCGTCAAAATCTACTTTAGCCAAGTGGATTCGACAGGTCATTATGCAAGCTTATGGCTTGAGAAGGAGACCGCCTCCGTTCAAAGTTAGAGCGCACTCCACGAGAGCAGTTGGAACTTCATGGGCAGTGCATCACCAGGCCTCCCTGGCTCAAATCTGTAAGGCCGCAACGTGGTCTTCAGTTCACACGTTTACTAGGTTCTACCAGGTGGACGTTAGAAGTCAGGAGGATGTCGCCTTTGGGCGCAGTGTGTTGCAGGCCGCAAAAGATCCTCATGTCTGATAGCGCTCAGCTTATATATGGTGTATCCCCCCCCTCATTTGGCATTGCTTTAGGACATCCCATTAGTAATGACTATGTCGCTCTGTGTCCCGTGATGTACGAAAAAGAAAATAGGATTTTTATAACAGCTTACCTGTAAAATCCTTTTCTTGGAGTACATCACGGGACACAGAGCTCCCACCCCTCTTTTGGGGACACTTATTGCTTTGCTACAAAACTGAGGTGCTCCCGGATGGGAGGGGCTTATATAGGGGAGGGTACTTCCGGTTTTGGAAGTTGCCAGTGCCAGCACCTGACGGTAACTATATAACCCATTAGTAATGACTATGTCGCTCTGTGTCCCGTGATGTACTCCAAGAAAAGGATTTTACAGGTAAGCTGTTATAAAAATCCTATTTTTAAACTGTATAAAAATAAATAAAATCAAGTGAAAAGAGAATTTTTTTTTTTTTCTAAACCGCCCCGTTGAGCTCGCACGCAGAAGCAAACGCATACATAAGTCCTGCCCACATATGAAAACTGTTAAATCTACACGCGAGGTATCGTCGCGATCGTTAAAGCGAGAGCAAGAATACTAGCCCTAGACCTCCTCTAACTCAAAACATGCAACCTGTAGAATTTTTTAAATGTCGGCTATGCAGATTTTTAAGGGTAAAAGTTTGACGTCATTCCACGAGCGGGCGCAATTTTAAAGCGTGACATGTTGGGTATCAATTTACTTGGCGTAACATTATCTTTCACAATATAAAAAAAAAAAAGCGCTAACGTTACTCTTTTTGTTTATTCAAAAGTGAAATTTTTCCCAAAAAAGTGCGCTTGTAAGACCGCTGGGCAAATACGGTGTGACAAAAGTATTGCAATGACCGCCATTTTATTCTCTAGGGCGTTGGAACCCCCAAACATTATACATTTTTTTCTAAGTAATTTTCTAGCAAAAAAATTAGGATTTTTACATGTAGGAGCGAAGTGTCAGAATTGGCCCGGGCCTCAAGTGGTTAAATATCTGGGCACGTATATTCCACCTAGACTAAACCACACCTATGCGATTAACTTGCCACCTTATGCTTAGAGTTCGGACCTTGCTTTCCAAATGGCATCAGGGCCTTTTCTTTTTCATACATCATGGGACACAGAGGCCAGGCTAATCATTACCTGCTGGGTTATACTTCATCAGGTGAATGACACTGGCAGATTAAAGATCTTTAGAACAGAAGTGCCCCTCCCTATATAACCCCTTCTATATGGGAAGCACATAATTTTTTTTTACCAGTGTCTACAAGGTGAATGGCACAGTTTGTTGGAGCTCTCTGAGCTCCAGGTTTCTATTCCCACAAACTGTTCCAAAATAATCAAGAGATTGACCGATTGGATCCATTTGAATACAGGCTTTTATGCCTAAATAAATGGTACCCGAGCCCTGCAAAAGAAGACTCTTGATCCTGTGAGATTTTGCCTGTAAGCTACCTCTGGACCCTGCGGAGTGGAAATCCTGGACACTACACCGCTAAGGCATTTCCTGCAGGTTGCTATACAGGTCCAGGGGAGTGGACCCTAAAACTGAAAGGTTACCCAGTCCCTGAAGGTCCCGTGTGACTGGAACCTACCGTGAAGGGTGAAGATTGGTCCCTTAGTTTCTAAGTGGTCCTGCGCCTGGATGGGTAAGTGAAGCCCCTTTGTTATAATTATTGGGACACCCCAAAATATAATAATCAGTCAAGCTAGCGAAGGGCTGGACACCTGTGTGCAGTGACCATACAGGGGAGTTTTGGGCTAACTGTGGGTGTTTGCAAAGTGTACTCTGCTGGTGTCTAGCTGTTTTTTACCTACCTGTATGATGGCACAAGATCATGCGTATTTTTATTTGGTTCACCATGGCGCACAGGTGTTTGCAAGTGCACCACCGTTAGATGTTTGTTTTGGCGGCCATGGCACACGCGGCTTCGCCGCACATGCGCAGTGGTATTTTATTTCTGGCACACGGAGACTTGCGTCATACGCAAATACAGCTACGCCCTTCTGCCGGGACCGTGCGCACGCACGCATAGAACGTCCCGGCGCACACTCAGCTTATTTAAGCTGGGTAAGCCAAGCATGTGGTGCTTCCAAGCAGCAGCTGTGGGACAGAGCAGGCTGTGAACCAACACTTGCAGTGGTTTATTATCATCTTACCTGGGTCACGTGACTCACTAGGTGTTGCTTGGCAGGCTAAAGGTGCTTAGCAGGATTGTTGCATAGGGGCTTGTCACACACCCAAGTACTCTTTGTGGCTATCAGGTCTTCCAAAAAGAGCACTGGGACTAACACTACAGGGAAGGGCACAACTATGTCATCAGTAGTTCCTAATGAACCTTAGTCGTATCCCCTGAAAGACCAGAGGCTTCCGGCTAATTTGAGCCTATTGGCCTATCTGGTATTGTGCCTACAGTCAACGCTGCTGCTTCACCCTTTATATCTAAGGATGAACTGTCCTCCGCCCTAGCCGGGTTAGAGCACAGGTTTGCTGATATGATCGCCAACATCCTGTAAATTGGTCATTCAGGCCTACGGTCTGAAACATAAAGCTCCCCCCCTTTTCGGGTGAGAGCTCATCCTACCAGGGGTGTAGGAACCTCCTGGGCTTTTCGCCATCAGATATCCGTGGCTCAGAATTGTAAGGCTGCTACAGGTACCTGTGTCTTCATTGCACACGTTCCTAAAATTTTATCAAGTGGATGTTTGAGCAGCCAAGGATTGGGCTTTCGGCCGTAGTGTTGTACTGCAGGCTGCCGTATAAAGTTCTGATGGCTATTTTTTTGGCAGGGTGTATCCCTCCCCTCAAGGCTATTGCTCTGAGATGTCCCAGCAGGTAATGAATATTAGCCTGGCCTCCGTGTCCCATGATGTATGAAAAAGAGAAAATAGGATTTTTTTGGTCATACTTGCCTGTAAAATCCTTTTCTTTAGAATACATCATGGGACACAGAGGTCCCTCCCCCTCCTTTTTTTGAGGACTCAGTGCTTGCTACAAAACTTATGTGCTTCCCATATGGGAGGGGTTATATAGGGAGGGGCACTTCCTGTCTAACGATCTTTGCTCTACCAGTGTCGTTTACCTGCTGATGAAGTATAACCCATCAGGTAATAAATATTATTCTGACCTCTGTGTCCCATGATGAAAGAAAAGGATTTTACAGGTAAGTATGACGAAAAAATCTTTTTTTTTTCCTGGTCGGCAGATGAAATATCAATGTCAATCCTGCCCAAATTTTCATCTCTTCCAAGCATTGCCAATTCACATACCCTCAGAATTCTTCAAACAGATTAACGCCCTAATAGTTCATTTTATTTGGGCCCACAAAAGACCTAGATTACAATGACGACTCTTGACTGTCCAAACACCATGGTGGTGTGGCGGTACCTTTTTTTATAGGCAGAAATATTACCAGGCGGCCCATATAGGGAGACTTAGACTGGTGTAGATATACTGAACTCATATTGTGGCCACAGATCGAGCAATTCCAGTGCGTGGTCCCATTGAGTCGTGCGGCCTGGTGCTTTGCAGACTTTTCCCCCCGCTCTTAAAATGCACCCAACCCTGGGACCCACATGGAGTACCTGCTCCCGGATATGTTCTACTACCTTATCTGCCCACTCCCCCTTTTATCCTATTTTGGGGAATCCTTCCCTCCCGGAATGCAAGGGGGACCATTTCATGCACTCCTAGACTTGCAGTATTGCCAGGCCTCGCATTTCTTCGGAGCCACACATTGGCCCTCATCTGTGCTGACTTCACTGAACGGTTGCTACCGTCTGGACTTCTGGAGTGCCTTGCAGCTCCGATACTTTTTGAAATTCCATCCGCCCCATGACAGTTTCTAACGACCGTTGACTCCTTTTGAACAAATTTGTGAGGATATGGGTCCCCTCCCTCATTCACTCTCTCGAATGTATGCACTACTGATCGCTCCATCTGATGACTGCTCCCCCCTTCACACGGTAGTGGAAACTGACATTAAATAGGACTTTTTCCCTGGCACAGCACAGGCGGATTATATGCTTTGCTTTAAAAACCTCCATCTGTACATTTTCCCAATAAACCAATTTTGTACTTCTGATGGGATGGTACCGTATGCCCACAATGCTTTATAAATATTCTCCTTCAACCTCTGACAGTTGCTGAAGTGTCAGGAAGAAAAGGGTTTTTTTCTTCATATTTTTTGGTTCTGTCCAAAATTGGAGCACTTCTGGAAGGAGGTACATCACATTTCTCGGATATTCACTGATTACATCCTCCCTAAAGACCCTGCTCTTTCTCCTACATGTCTCGAATATCTCTGAGAAAACATACAACAAATCAGTTATACGCCATCTTTTTAATGCTGCCAGATCGTGCATTGCGCTTCACTGGAGAGACTCACGACAGCAAAATCAATAGGATGATGCAGCCTCGGAGGAATTTACTTTAGAGGAACCATTTTCAGCCTCTCAGGCCTCGTACACACGACAGAGTTTCTCTGCAAGAACCAGCAAGAAACTTGCTGGCAGATGTCTTGCCGAGAAATTCGTTCGTGTGTATGGTTTCTCGTCAAGAAAACCGACAAGTAATCTCGACGAGAAAATAGAGAACCTGCTCTCTATTTTCTCGTCGAGATTCTCGTCTGCCTGTTTCTCGACGAGTAAAGTGTGTGTGTGTGTGTACACTTACCTGTCCTCCGGGAAGCCCGCGCATGTTCGAAATGAATTCAACGCATGCGCGGTAGCTTCCTAGGCATAGGTAGGGTATACCAAGATGGCGGCGACGGCATCGAATGTGACAAGCGCATGCTCGTCGTAGTCGATGACGTCGCCGCGTACGCTCCATTCAAAGAACCGCGGGTTCTTTGAATCAAGCGTCTGCACTCGGCCGGGACAAGTTTCTTGTCCAAGGATCTCGTCGGAAAAAACAACGTGTTTTTTTCGACGAGAAACTCGGCCGTGTGTACAAGGCTTTAGGCTGAAAAATTGTAAAGTCTTTAACAGACATGGTTCGGTCAGCTTTCAAGCTGCCCCTTTCAGAACCAGCAACTACATCGGTTTCTTCATTGGGCTCTTTGAAAGTCCCACAAGCTAATGGTTCCTTTCCAGTGCATCATTTATAAAGATTGGGAACATCCTGATAAATTGTTACTTCCTCCCAAAAAAAATTCTTTGGTATATCCTATGGAGGAAAAGTTCACCAAAAAATGGAGCCTTCCTTCTGTGGACGCTGCCATCTCTTCTCTGAACAAATCCCTGACATGTCCAGTGGACAATGTACAGATGTTTAAGGATCCTACAGATAAAAAGTTGGAAACCCTATTAAAGAAAGCTTTTTCTACAGCTGGTACTGTAACTCAGCCTGCAGTGGCAGCCATTGGCATCTGTCAGGCCTTGAAAGACCAGATGAAGCTGGCCTTAAAAGACATGCCAGCCGAGCAGGCGCATGATTTAGCAGATCTACCTAGGGCTTTGTTTTGCGGTTGACGCCATTAAAGATTCAATTCATCAGCCCCTCCCGCCTTACGCTGGTGTTGGTACACATGCGTAGACTCCTATGGCTGAAAAACTGGTCAGCTGAGACGCCCTGTAAAAAGCTCCTGGCTGGATTTCCATTCCATGGGGAGCGGTTATTTGGCGAGGACTTGGATAAATACATCCAGAAAATCTCCAGTGGGAAGAGTACACTTTTACCTGTTAAAAGGAAATTCAGAGGTCCTGCCTTCAAGCGGCCCACCTCGCCAGTCCCAGGAACTTCAACCTCTAAGCAGTTCCGACGGCCTCCCCGATCCAATCCTGGAGGGAGAGCTCAGGGACAGCCACAGGGTAATAAAAAGCCCTGGAACCGAAGGAATACTAAACCAGCCCCCAAGTCGGCCTTATGAAGCGTTGCCTCCACTCAGACGAGTGGGGGGAAGACTTCTGTTGTTTTCAGGGGCTTGGCGAGAGACGATCCGGGACAGATGGGCTCTCTCCACGGTATCCTTGGGATACAAGTTGGAGTTACAGGAATTTTCTCCTCGGTTTATAACCTCAAACGTCTCAAAAGATCCAATAAGATCTCTCCTTTCGGCGTTGGACCGACTATTATCCCAAGGGGTAATTGTGGCGGTTCCGGTAAAGGCACAAAGGCTGGGATTTTACTCAAACCTCTTTACCGTTCCAAAGCCCAACGGAGATGTAAGACCCATACTAGATCTCAAAGGTCTAAACAAATTCCTAATCGTCAAATCGTTCCCTATGGAATCAATTCGGTCAATAGCCGCCTCCCTACAAGGGGGAGAATGGTTGTTTGGCGTCCATCGATATCAGGGACGCTTATTTACATGTTCCTATATTCCCCAGTCATCAAAAGCTTCTACGCTTTGCGGTGGAATAGCGCCATTATCAGTTGGTGGCGCTACCCTTCGGGTTGGCCATGGCTCCGCGAGTGTTCACAAAGATCTTGGCCCCTCTGTTCGACTTAAGAACTCTGGGAATATCTATAAGGGCCTACCTGGACCATCTATTGATAATAGATCAGTCGGCTTCCAACCTAAGGGTTGCTGTACACAACACGGTACAATACCTGGAATCCCGGGGCTGGGTCCTAAATCTGGACAAATCGGCCTTGCAGCCAGCAAGAAGACTCGCATATTTAGGCTTACTCATACACAGACGAAAGAGGTTTTTCTGCCTCAAGCAAAAATCTCTTCCTTTAAAGCGGGGCTCCGCCGAAAAAACAAATATTAAAAGCCAGCAGCTAACAGCAGCTGCTGACTTTTAATATTTGGACACTTACCCGTCCTGGAGTCCAGCGACGTCCGCAGCAGAGGACGAGCGATCGCTCGTCACTCTGCTGCCCCTCCGCCATCCTTGCTGAGGGAACCAGGAAGTGAAGCCTTGCGGCTTCACTGCCCGGTTCCCTACGGCGCATGCGCGAGTCGCGCCGTTCTGATTCGTCCTGTGTTATGGGAGCTGAGTGTCTCCCAGAACACTACGGGAAGTCTGGGGGAAGTGACGTGTCTCACGCAGATTTCCCGGAGAGAGGATTCCCGGATGTGGGTGAAAACACCGGTCTTAGACAGGTATCTTCACCCCCCTCCCCCCTGAAAGGTGTCAATTGTGACACCTGAGGGGGGGAGGGTTCCGATTAGCAGAAGTTAAAATTTAGGGTGGAGCTCCACTTTAAGAGAACTAATTCAAGCGATCTGTGCAGAGACAGCCATCCATTCGTCTTTGCATGCGGTTGCTGGGAAAGATGGTAGCCTCATTCGAAGCAATTCCATATGCTCAATTCCATTCAATGAAATTGCAGAACGCCATCCTATCCGCCTGGAACAAAAAGGTTCAAGCCCCAGACTTCCCAATGTCCCTGACGTCGTCAGTACGCAGGAGTCTATGTTGGTGGTTGGTACCCCAAAATTTACAAAAGGGAAAGTCGTTCATTCCAATCTCTTGGAGGGTAGTAACTACAGATGCCAGCCTTCTAGGCTGGGGGCGGGGGGCAGTACTGGAGCAATGTTCACTCCAGGGAAAGTGGTTGAATATCGAAGACCTTGCCCATCAACCTGCTGTAAATTCGGGCCGCACGGTTGGCCCTGGAAGCATGGACTTCCAAGCTACATGGGTCTCCTGTCAGGATCCAATCAGACAATGCCACAGCTGTGGCATACATCAATCGCCAAGAGCGGTGCGGCCCAGAAGGAGGTGAATCATATCCGGATATGGGCAGAAAGACATGTCCCATGCATATCCGCTATCCTTATTCCAGGAATAGAGAATTGGAATGCAGACTTCCTGAGTCTGCAGCAGTTATCCCCAGGGGAATGGTCTCTTCACCCCGACATCTTTCAGACAATATGTCAGAGATGGGGGACACCAGATGTAGATCTATTGGCATCCAGGTTCAACACGAAATTGAGCAGATTTGTGTCCAGAACAAGGGACCCACTCGCTTGCGGATCGGATGCACTGGTGTTCCCGTGGGATCAGTTCGCACTAATATATGCGTTCCCTCCACTGCAGCTACTACCTCGACTCCACCGCAGAGTCAGGATGGAAAGGAGGCCGGTGATTCTGGTAGCCCCAGCATGGCCTCGGAGATCCTGGTACGCGGAAATTGTAAGAATGTAGGCAAGCCTTGGACCCTTCCGCTTCGGCCAGACCTGCTCACGCAAGGTCCGATATACCACCCTTCTTTACAAACTCTAAATTTAATGGTCTGGCTATTGAATCCCACATTCTAAGAGAGAGGTCTCTAACACAGTGGTGTCTACAATAATCAATGCTAGAAAGACAGTATCTAGACATATATATATTAGAGTTTGGAAGGCGTATGTGGCATGGTGTGAAGCCAAGAAATGGCATCCTCGGAAGTACGTCATAGGCAGAATACTTGACTTCCTGCAGTGGGCTGTTGTCAAAAACCTAGCCTTAAGTACTATCAAGGGACAGGATTCGGCCTTATCGATATTTTTTCAAAGGCCACTAGCTACACATTCGCTAGTAAAGACCTTACAGGGTGTGTCTCGTATCAACCCACCAGTGAGTTCTCCCATATGTCCATGGGACTTGAACTTTGTTCTATCAGTCCTTCAAAGACAACCTTTTGAACCATTACTCCACATTCCTTTAGTGCTCCTCGCCAGGAAATTAGTGTTCTTGGTAGCTATATCCTCAGCCAGGAGGGTATCGGAATTAGCAGCTTTGTCTTGCAAGGAGCCATATTTGATTATCCATAAGAATAGAGTGGTTTTAAGTACATATCCAGCCTTTCTTCCGAAGGTCGTGTCAAGTTTTTCATTTGAACCAAGATGTGGTCCTCCCTTCCTTTTTTCCCAAACCTAGTTCGGCGGAAGAGAGATTATTACATTTTTTTTGGATGTAGTAAAGCTTATCTTGAAGCTACTGCTATGATTCGGAAAACCAATGTTTTATTTATTCTGCCAGAAGGCCGCAGAAGGGGCCAGGCAGCGTCGAAATCTACTATTTCTAAGTGGATTCGGCAGGTTATTATTCAAGCCTATGGTCGGAGAAAGAAGGTGCCTACATTTAAAAATACAGCACACTCTACTAGAGCTGTTGGTGCTTCTTGGGCAGTGGCTCACCAGGCCTCCTTGGCTCAAATCTGTAAGGCCGCAACTTGGTCTTCAGTCCACACATTCACTAAATTTTATAAGGTGGATGTAAGAGGTCATGAGGATATCGCCTTTGGCCATAGTGTGCTGCAGGCTGCAGTATAGATCCTCATGCCTGATGGCACCCAGCTTGTTATGGTGTCTCCCTCCCCTCATTTTGACATTGCTTTGGGACATCCCACATAGTAGTTTCTATGCCGCTCTGTGTCCCGCGATGTACGATAAAGAAAATAGGATTTTTATAACAGCTTACCTGTAAAATCCTTTTCTTGGAGTACATCACGGGACACAGAGCTCCCACCCCTCTTTTGGGGATACTTATTGCTTTGCTACAAAACTGAGGTACTCCTGGTATGGGAGGAGTTATATAGGGAGGGGACTTCCTGTCTTGGGTGTGCCAGTGTCCATCACCTGAAGGTAAGCTCTATAACCCACATAGTAATTTCAATGCCGCTCTGTGTCCCGTGATGTACTCCAAGAAAAGGATTTTACAGGTAAGCTGTTATAAAAATCCTATTTTTCCTGCATTCATGGTGGCAGTGCTTATTTGATCCCAGAGAGGCCAGACCCCTCTTATACTATTTTAAGCTCTGTAGATTTTGTTATTGCTGAGTGTTCCGTTGCAAGGTCGCCCATGCACTTAATGCTAATTATAACTGATGTTCTTCCGGTTAGTACTGGATCTCTTTAGGGTTTACTTTATTCATGTATTTGTCTGTGATTTACTGCTCCGTGTATGCTGTATATTTTAAATGATAAAATTTGAAAAAAAATTGCATTTTCCTTCATAAACCATATATCTTATATTGTAAAGTTTAAATGAAAATTAAAAATTTTACTTTGGTTTTTCAATTTATATAGGATTTGGTGGCGAAGATGGAAATGAACAGAGAGGTTTTAGTAGTAATGATGGTAAGTGCACCTGCCCTTGACTGGGGAGGATTGTTTGACAGTCCCCACAATGATCTCTGCTAGGGATCGATTCCTCCTGTTTATTCACTGGGTATATTATACCCCACAAAAATTGGCTACCATTATCTATCCAGATCAGCCATATGCTCCGGGTGTGACACTGATCCGGGGTGTATATGAATCTGTCATGCTCTAGGTTACAGCACTTTTGTTGAGTGGTGGACACTATTAACACAGTATGACATTTTGTCTACTCCCCTTGATCCCCTGATTCCATTTTGACGTTCTGACTTGGTTGAAGATACCAAACATGTTAAAATGTTTGTTTTTCGCTACTCATTATGCCAGAAAAGTGACTTTCTGCCGGGGGGGGGGGGGGGGGGGGGGAAGACATGGATCCTGTGTCTCTGCCTTCCCTGAGTACAAGCATCTCCCACACAGTGGAAAAACACCAGCTAGCCACACATTTTGACCATTTGATCTTGATGTTCTGGAGGTCTGGTGGTTAACTTATGAAACTGCCCTAAGAAATTTGATGGTGTGGAATAGCTGGCTAGATGCCCAGGGTATTGACAATTTTATTCCTCTCCACTCCCAGCATGGTTTCTTTGCCCTGTTTATTTTGAGAGCCTGCTTGTGACCAGACCCTATACCTCTCCTTCCCCTTCCTCCTATTCTACATTTCCTTCCATAATTCCCCAACTGCCTCACTACCCCCCCCCCCCCCCAATTTAATTATGCCTGGTATGAAATCTGTCAATATAGTATGTCGTGAGCTGTTGATCAATAGGTAATTGTCCTGTTAAACATTTTCTCATATTGATGATTGGCTTGAATGGAAATATCTACTTTAACTGTAAACGCTTTGCTATCTATATTGTACCATATCCTTGTTTTGCCTATAGTGTGGTCGTCGTCGTGCGTTTTTATTTTTTTGTTTTTTTTTATGCCGTTCAAATCTAACACTAGAGATAATATAATATATATATAATATGCAGCAATACTTCTTGCATTACGATAAGGATTAATAAAGCGCTATCATCAACCCTAATTATATTGCACAGTGATCCAATAAACAATTATAATGGAATAATGTCCAGCAAACCTACACAAAATAAGTGCTTCCAAAATATAAGTTAAGTGCTTGCAAAATTTCTGACAATGTTGAGAAAATGTCAGACACCACTCCTTAAGGTTAAAATCAAAAGGACGATACCCAGATCAGGTTTGAGAGTCTCTGATGTTCACATGTGATGGATGGCTTTCAAACCTTCATTAATTTCAATCCTTCATAGACCCGTTTTTCTCAAAAGAAAATGACATAACTCATTGCACAGATAAATAAACTGGAAACGGCATATGTGTATTAAAAACAGTTACACTCAAACATGCCCTGCAATAAAATCGCATATAAGGTCGGTTGCATATAAACAAGTCGATCTCCTCACTTAGCTTTCCGTGCTCCGTGGGAGGAGCCATTGACCTCAGCGCTATGTGAGCACGGACAGCTAAGTGAGAAGATCGTTTTGTTTATATGCGATCTTATTGCGGGGGTATGTGTGAGTGCAACTGTTTTTTTTTTACACATATGCCGTTTCCAGTTTATCTGCGCAATGAGTTATGTCACTTTTCTTTTTTGCGCAACACGGGTCTATGAAGGATTGAAGGTATGAAAGCTATCCATCACGTGAACATCAGAGACTCAAACCTGATCATCTGTGTATCGTTGTCTTTTTGATTTTAATCTTATTAACACCTTCCTTACTGGGCACATATACCCCCTTCCGGCCCAGGCGAAATTTCAGCTTTCGGCACTGCTTCGCTTTATCTGATAATTGCGCGGTCGTGCGACGTGGCTCCCAAACAAAATTGACGTCCTTTTTTTCCCACAAATAGAGCTTTCTTTTGGTGGTATTTGATCACCTCTGCGTTTTTTTTTTTTTTTTTTGCGCTATAAACCAAAAAAGAGCGAAAATTTAAAAAAAAAAAACTTTTTTTGATTTTTGCTATAATAAATATCCCAATTTTTTTTTAAAACTTTTTTTATCAGTTTAGGCCGATGCGTATTCTTCTACATATTTTTGTTAAAAAAAAAATAAAAAAAACGCATAGTGATTGGTTTGCGCAAAAGTTATAGCGTCTACAAAATAGGGGATAGAATTCTGACTTTTTTTTTTTTTTTTTACTAGTAATGGCGGCGATCAGCGATTTTTATCATGACTGCGATATTGCGGCGGACACTTTTGACACATTTTTGGGACCATTCACATTTATACAGCGATTAGTGCTATAAAAATGCACTGATTACTGTATAAATGTGACTGGCAGGGAAGGGGTTAACACTAGGAGGCGAGGAAGGGGTTAAATGTATGCCCTATGAGTGATTGCTACTGTGGGGGGAGGGGACTGACTGGGGCAGGTGACCGATCTGTGTCCCTATGTACAAGGGACACAGCATCGGTCTCCTCTCCCTGAAAGGACATGGATCTGTGTGTTTACACACACAGATCCATGTCCTTGTCTGTGTACAGGCCGATTGCGGGTGTCTGGCAGACATCGCGGCCGCCAGGCACGCGCATCGGCATCTTAGTGATGCGGCACTCGCGCGCCCCCCAGTGGCCGAAGGAGCGGAGGCCGTATAATGACGGCCTCCCGGCATTTAAGAACCACTTTGCGGCCGTCATTAGTCGTATGACGGCCGCGAAGTGGTTAAGTAGTGATTTCGGTGAAATTTATTAACTGGTTTAGCAGAGAAGAGGTATGCTGGCAATGTTGAATCCCTGACAACAATTTATCTTTAAATTTGTCTCAGCCCTTAAAACCTTGATTTTTCTGCTGAAAGCGAACACTTTTTAAATGTAAATATTTTTTGATAGGTTTTAACAATGAAAATTCTGGTTTTGGAACTGGAAGGAGGGGTGGTAGAGGTGGCAGTAGAGGTGGTTCATTTTCTGGTAAGTGTGTTTTTCTAAGATGTATAGTTATCATTTTTTTTAAGACCTAGTTTAATAGCAAAGCTATTTTTGTGCTTTTAACACTTTTAGACCAGGTGTTTTCTGGCACTTTTTGCTTACAAGTTTAAATTCTTCTTTGCCAACTTACTATCTACCTAGTGTGTGGGGTTCCAAGTGTGTGTGTGTGTGTGTGTGTGTGTGTGTGTGTGTGTATATGTGTATGTATGTGTTTTTATATATATATATATACACACACACACACACACACACACACACACACACACACATTTTGTTAGCAGAGACCCTAGAGAATTAAATGGTGATTGTTGCAGCAGTGGTCTTAAATTTATATATTTTTTGGTGGGTGGATATTTTTAAATTAAAAAAAAAGTTATCAAATATTGTATAATATGAAAGCTGGTATGCTGAGTAAATGGTTACCGAACATGACCTGCTTTAGAACTGCGCACGCTTGTGGAATTTGGACAAACTACCCTACTTAAAAATCTCCATAGGCAACAGCTAATTTTTTTGCAGGTTACCTGTTCAGAGTTAGAGGAGGTTTTGTGCTAGAAATTTGCACTCGCAGCAATACCTTGTGTGGTTTGAACACAGTTTACATATGTGGGCGCGACTTGCATATGCGTTCAATTTCTGCGTGCGAGCACAGAGGGACAGGGCGCTTTTTTTTTTAAAAAAGTCAAATTTATTTTTACTCTGTCCCTTATTAAAAAATAAACTCCCCCGTGACCTATAAGTGATCCTGTGGCCACCGGGACTACTTTTGTTGGACGCAGAATCGCCCACAGTACAAAATATTCCTGTGTTATGGCAGCTAGCTAAACAGTATTTAACATCAAATTAATGGTGTGAATGTACTGTGGGCGGTCTTGAAGTGGGTAAATGTCACAAGAACTTCATTACCTACATGTTTTCCTGTTAACTACAAGAGGGTTGAAAAGCTGACTTAAAAAAAATAGTTTGCCAGCCAAACAATAACCCGTACTATTATAATCATGCCTTAGTTTTTGCTAGTGTCCTGGAAGGCTAGACCTAATTTCTTCAGAAATACTATCTAAAAAGAATAAACTATTATCTTTTTACCGTACAGGGCACAGGCAACGTATACATAAACCATAGGGTATAGCTAGATATGTTGAGGTGATTGGAAACTGGCAAGCTTTTGAGGATGACTGTTTTGTAAAAAAAGGGCTGTTTGGAATGTCTCTGTCATAGTTGTAAACTTTTCAAACTGGTGCTAATTTCATCCACTTAGAGCTCAGTCTCTGAATGACCAGTTACACTACTGATTGTACACATTGACGCCACTTCCTCCTACTGGTTGCACACTTTTAACATCACTTTCTCCCTAGAGCTTTTATAAGGTACTCAGGCACTTCCTGCTGCCTGGTTATCGTAAGGATTCATTGCAAGACAGTCTGCGCCTGGGTTACCATGTACTCATGCTTGACCTTCTTAACCTATTTCCTACACCGTGAGTACCCCTCACTTGTAGCTATGGTGAATACAAAGTGAAAGAGGTGCCAACTCTAAACAGCTGTTGAACAGTCACACTGCAGAAGTCTTGATCTGCCTCAGAGTGCCAGTGCCTCTTTTTTACTGGAGCAGGAGCCAGTCTTAACACCAGCTACAGCATTCAATTATACCTCTGTTTTAGGCAATCACATCTGGCCTATTTGTCTAAGGCAGAATTTTCTGCACCTGTGTCACAATTTCTTGGACAGATTATGTCCTTAATTCAGCCATCATTTTCCAGAGCAAAAACTCCCTGTTCTTTTATCCTACTAAAATTTCTCAACGGACCCTGATATGCTGGTCCAAGAAAATGGAGAATGAGGATGTTGCGGCAGTGTTGGAGGAAACTGTAGAAGTTCTCTCCCCAACACTTAACCACCTCTGCCCACCATTTAGCAAAATGACAGCCGGAAAGTGGTTGCATTATACTGACTGAACTTCCTTCATATGACGTCCAGCAGGATAAGTCACTAGCGTGTGGCACGCGGCGATTCGTGTATTGTGCCAGTCTGACATCACATCGACGATCTAGGTAAAGAGCCTCTGACATAGATGTGATCAGCTGTGTCCAATCACATGGTAACCAGGAAGTGCGGTTTGTTGTCTTTTTTCTCTATTGGCGCTGACAGGTGGGAATAAAGGAGAGCTGATCGGCTGCTCCCCTAAAAGAGGGGTCTGCACTGATAATCAGCGCATTTGATTATCAGTGCAGACCCATCAAAGATGGCAATTGGTGCCGCCCCGGTGACAGTTAGTGCTGCCTCGTTAGTGCTGCCTCATCAGTGCCAGTTAATGCCACCTTATAGGTGAAGGAGAAAACGTATTAAAAATTTTTATTTTTATTTTATTTTAACCAACTTTTTTCCAAAACGTCTTTCAGGACAGCACCCGAGAGATCATGGCTCCTCCTCCTACAGGAAACACCATCAATTAATTCTTTAATTGGAGGCCTCCACGTTGCTTCCCTCAGTTTTTTGTGTTTCCTCCAGCTGGAGGAACACCTCTGGGAGAGCCACGATCTCTCAGGGCTTTCCTGGGAGACAAGGTTCTCAAATCAGTTTTTTTTTTTTTTTTTTTTAGGAGATTGATCCTCCCACTTTCCTCCTAGTACGGACGGTCCCGTGGGCTCCCTCTCCCCCTTCCGTGCTCGGGGAGAGCCTGTACAGCCCGGGAGGGCTGCCTCCTTTTTCTTCAGAGCGGTGGTTGCTGTACTCTCACCGACCGCTGGCGAAAGCGGCGTGGAGCTCTGCGGCGGCCGCCATTGTTCTGGTGGCCGAGGAGAGCCTCGGCCACGTCCTGTATGGGAAGAGGCAGCACTTCCGGGTCGGCGCGCGCGTCATTTCCGGCCGCAAAGCGCAGAGGGAGAGGGCAGGGTCACCTGGTGCCTTAAAGTTCCGGTTCCAGGTCAGCGCGGCGGCGTTTTTGAATCTGGAACCGGCGTTTTCTCTTCACCACGCATCCGCAGACAGCTATGGATAGCGATGCAGCGGATAAGGGGGCAAGCCAAGGCACCAGCAAGGCTAAGGTAAGGGACTGTGTCCTATTTTACACTGGGCCGCTTTCTCCTGTAGAGGGGGGGGGGTATTCACCCTTCTCCCCCCTCCATCTCCCCCACCCCCCATCTCCCTGGTGGTGCAGTGGCTGGTGATTTAGCATGTCTGCATAATATCTAGGGGTCTTTTTGTAAAAGTTGATGGTGGTGGTGCATGGCTTGCGGGGCACAAGGAAGTGAAAGTGTTTTTTCCTATGTGCACCTGGGTGTATTGATTTGTACTGTGTAACAGTTTTTTCTTAGTGTGGTCCCTGGTTTTTTTCTTTTCTGTTTGTGCAGGCCAAAAGTTCTGCTCAACCAGTGAAGAGAAGGTGCCCTGTCTGCAAGGAAAAGTTAAGCGAGGCTTGGACCAAGTCGCTTTGTGCAGATTGCACTGCAAATGTAGTCAGGGAAGAGTCTCCATCCTTTTGTGGCGATCTAGTATCTACAATTAAGGATGAACTCCGTGCCACCTTTCAAGCTTTTAGGTCAAACCTAAGAGAAGAACCAGGCCCTTCAAGGGAACCTAGGGCTCCGCAGCCTTCTTCAGAACCCCAAGACGGCTCTCAAATATTATTGGGAGGTCCGATAGACGCTTCCCAAGAATCTGCTTCCCTTGCTCCAGATGGAACAGACTCTGAGGAGGAAGAAAATGAAGCAGAGAGCGCTTCTAAGTACAAAATGTCGCTTGAAGAAGTCGCAGGACTTTTAAAAGTAATCCATGCGACTTTGGGGATTGAAGAGGAAAAGGAGCTCTCCCTACATGACCGCATGTATGCAGGTTTGGGTGATCCAAAAAGCTGTGTTTTTCCAGTCCATTCAATAATCTCGGACATGATTAAAAAAGAGTGGTTGGAACCTGAGAAAAAGCCATTTTTTTCCGGTCTCATAAGAGAAGATTTCCATTTGAGGACAACCCGGATTCCATCTGGAACAAGGTTCCAAAACTGGACTCTGCTTTTTCACAGGTCTCAAAATCAACTGACCTTGCCTTTGAGGACATGGGCATGTTAAAGGAGCCCATGGACAAAAGAATGGATTTGCTTCTTAAAAGGGCTTGGCAGTCTGTGATGAACAATCTAAAACCAGCAATGGCAACAACCTGTGTCGCTAGGAATTTAGAACACTGGATTAACCAGATGAAGGCCCATGTTACGGCGGATTCTCCAAAACAGGAGATTCTGGACTCATTTACAACGCTTTCTGCAGCAGTATCATATATTGCGGATGCTTCAGCAGAATCCATTCGTATGTCAGCCAGGTCAGCGGCTTTGACTAATTCTGCTAGGAGAGCATTGTGGCTTAAAACTTGGCCAGGAGATGCTGCATCTAAAAATAGACTGTGTAGCATTCCCTTTGCAGGGGATTTGCTATTTGGTTCGGAGCTGGAGTCCATTCTTGACCGTACGGCTGACAAAAAGAAGGCGTTTCCGGTCAAAAAACAACAGGTACAGACCCGTAAGCGGTTTTTTCGTCCCCAAAAAGGACAACAGGAAGGAAAAACGCAAACCAAAAGGAAGCAGTGGTCTTCCCAGAAACCAAAAGGTAGGAGTGGAGTGCTCTTCCATCCTCCTGCGACCCCCGGAAAGCCGCAGTGACAATCCACCCCAAGTAGGGGGAAGACTCCAGGAGTTCATTCCCCAGTGGAGAGACATCACTACAAATCAGTATATTGTAAACATGCTCTCCCAAGGATATGTGGTGGAATTCACGGAAGAACCCCCAAAGAGATTCCTAGTGACAAACGTCCCGAGGGATCCGGTCAAGGCACTCGCCATGAAGTCCCTAATTCAGGAACTGATATCCCAGAGTCATTGTTCCGGTTCCAACAAGGGACTTCTTCCAGGGGTTCTATTCTCACGTTTTCCTTGTACAGAAACCTTCAGGAAAGTACCGCCTCATCCTAAATCTAAAAATGCTGAATTTGTCAGTAGAATACAAAAGATTTCGGATGGATTCCATTTTCTCAGTAAGAAGCCTCCTGAGTCAAGGATGCTTCATGGCGTCAATAGATTTGCAGGACGCATACCTCCACATTCCTATTGCCGCCAGATCTCAGAGATATCTGAGGTTAGCACTGAGAGAAGGGAAGAAGGTGGTACACCTGCAATTCAGAGCTCTTCCATTCGGCCTGTCATCTTCTCCAAGGGTGTTCACGAAGGTAATGGCCGAAGCTCTAGCACCCTTGCGTCTAGAGGGAATTTCAGTGATTCCTTATCTAGACGACCTGCTACTGTTTGCCCAAACAAGAGATGGACTTCAGAGAAACTTGGACAGAGCACGTGCTCACCTAGAATCCATCGGATGGATACTAAACCTCCAAAAGTCCAATCTGATTCCCTCTCAGGAGGTGTTATTCCTGGGTTTCCGTATCAACTCTGTGGAGCAAAAGATTTTTCTCCCAGAAGAAAAACGGGAAAAGCTGTTAAAGGTTGTGTCACTCTTACAAACCAGTCAGCTTCTGTCCATCAGGAGGGTCATGTCAGCATTAGGAACCCTGACCTCTTCCATACCGGCAGTACAATGGGCAAAGCTCCATTTCAGGCCACTGCAAAAGTTTCTGTTAAAAATCTGGGATCGCCAGCAGAATTCACTGGTGAAGATCCCCACCAAAGTAAAGAGGAGTCTCTGGTGGTGGAAGAACCAGGCAAGACTCTCAGCAGGCCTGTTATGGTCCTTTCCAACCCAGGTAAGGCTAACAACCGATGCCAGCTCCTGGGGTTGGGGGGCTCACATGAGCGGTCGTTGGGCTCAGGGATCTTGGTCCACAAGGGAAGCAATGAGATCTTCAAACTGGAGGGAACTAAAGGCGATAGAAATGGCCTTATTGTTCTTTGCAGAAGAAGTCCAAGGGCGACATACACAAATTCTGTCGGACAACGCCACGGCGGTGGCTTACATAAACCGACAAGGGGGCACCAGAAGCAGAATACTTCAAGGCCTAGCAGAGAGCATTCTAAATTGGGCAGAGCTCCATACTCAATCCTTGTCCGCGGTCCATCTAAAAGGGACCCTAAACAGGATAGCGGATTTCCTCAGCAGGAACCAGGTGTACGAAGCGGAGTGGCAATTGAATCCAGATGTCTTCAATCTAATAGTGAAGAAATGGGGACAGCCAAGAGTGGATCTCTTTGCGACTCAGGAAAATACACAAATATCTCTTTTTTTCCCTGAACAGGAACGAGTCATCTCTGGGGGTAGATGCTCTGGCGCACAGTTGGAATTTTCACCTCAGCTACGCCTTCCCTCCTTTTCAGCTGATTCCGCAGGTCATAACAAAAATCCGGAAAGAGGATACGACAGTAATCCTCATCACTCCCTTCTGGCCCAAGGGGCCCTGGTTTTCGGCTCTTCTACAGATGCAGATCAAACCATACTGGCATCTTCCCGTGAGACAAGACCTTCTGTTACAAGGTCCGCTGTTTCACCAAGAAGTAGAAAAGCTAAAACTCACAGCCTGGCTTCTGAGGAGCAGCTCTTAAGGAGAAAAGGATTCTCGGATAGGTTGGTGGCTACCCTCCTATCTAGCAGAAAGAATGTTACCAGAGCAATATATCACAAAGTCTGGAAAGTCTTTAACTCTTGGTGCACTACATCCGGCAGACCATTAAAGCAGATTTCTTCTATCTTGGAATTTCTGCAAGAAGGAGCAGACAAGGGCCTAGCGATCAGTACCCTAAAAGTTCAGGTTGCCGCACTGGGGGTATATTTTGAGAAATCTATTTCATCAGAACCCCTAGTAAACAGATTCTTTAAAGCCCTCACTCGGGCTAGACCGATAGTGATCAAAAACTGTCCGTCATGGGACTTATCAGTCGTTCTACAGGCCCTGACCAGGGAACCTTTCGAACCTCTCAATTTAACCTCCCTAAAGCTAATTACTTTAAAAACAATTTTTCTAGTAGCTATTACAACAGCTCGAAGGATCAGTGAGCTGCAAGCTTTATCTATCAGGGAACCATTTTTTTCTATTTTTTCAGACAGAATTGTGCTGAAGACGGATCCTAACTTTTTACCAAAGGTTGCCTCAGTTCAAAATAGAACCCAGGAGATAATACTTCCTACGTTTTGTTCTAATCCGTCGGGTAAGAAGGAAGAAGAATTCCATACCCTGGATGTTAAAAGAGCAGTCTTAAGTTACCTGGAAGCTACTAAAGACTTTAGGCGTTCAGACGCACTATTCATTTTATTTTCCGGAAATAAAAAAGGAAGACAAGCTTCTAGAGGAACCATTGCCAGATGGTTGAGAATGGCTATCTCAGACGCCTATTCCCTTACAGGCCAGGAGAGTCCAGTAAGTATCAGGGCTCATTCTACTAGAGCTTCGGCGGTGAGTTGGGCAGAAAAAGCTGGTGCCACCCCCGAACAAATCTGTAAGGCAGCTACATGGACAAGTCTGACGACCTTTGCCCGTCATTATAGATTAGATCTCATGACGGCTGGGGACCAGGCTTTCGGAAGGAAAGTCTTACAGGCTGTTGTCCCACCCTAAATGGGGTAAGTCTCGATTATCCTCTCGGGTGCTGTCCTGAAAGACGTTTTGGAAAAATGCAAGTTAGACTTACCGGTAACTTGTTTTCCAATAGGCTTTCAGGACAGCAGGATCCCGCCCTTTTTTTTATGCTGTGGCTGTAATACTATGTAATAACTGTCGCTTATGTGTTGCAGCTGGGGCTGGAGGTTCTCTACAAACAACTGAGGGAAGCAACGTGGAGGCCTCCAATTAAAGAATTAATTGATGAGGTGTTTCCTGTAGGAGGAGGAGCCATGATCTCTCGGGTGCTGTCCTGAAAGCCTATTGGAAAACAAGTTACCGGTAAGTCTAACTTGCATTTTTTTCAAAATTTTCAGTCTTTTTTTATTTGTAGCGCAAAAAATAACCCCAGTGATGATCAAATACCACCAAAAGAAAGCTATAATTGTGGTAAAAAAATATATAAAATTTTATATGGGTACAGGTTTCTTCCTTTTTCAGCAGTGGGAGGGCAGTCTGGGCATACACTGTGAGAGCTGATTGAAGGGAAAGCACACCCCCTCCACATGAACATTACTGTGCTGTGAATAGACCATTTGTAGCACCCTCCCCGACACAAATTTTCAACTTGTCACAGCAGCAGACAGGCACACGACTTAGGACTTTAGAGAGAGAGAGAGAAGTAAACACTACAGATATGTGCCCAAATCAGATTTCGTGAACAAGATTTAACTATATTGAAGTGGGAGAATTTCCCTTATATTCTTGCTAATGTTGAAATGCTTGTTGCTTCTGTATGCAAAGCAAATTTGTATGCAAAGCCATAGCATTGTACATGTAGACTCCCTTTTCATTCTTTAGGCACAGAGACCTAAAATCTTGCAAAATATTTGCTGTTCACAAACCGTTAGGAAACTGTCTACGATTGGGAAATTTCAGAAAGGTTTCTGTGGTTTATTGTTAAGGCTGCCGTTTTCTTTCCAAAATTAGCAAAAAGAATTTGACCGGAGATCGATTTTTCCACTTTGCAACAGACCATTTTAACCACTTGCTGCCCGCCCACCATCAAATTACTGTGCAGCAGTGCTGCTCTCATTCTGGGGCGCGTCTTATGACAGCACCCCAAAATGGCCGCTATCCTTCCTAGGACACGGCATGACCCAGATCTTGGTAAAAAGCTAATTAATAACGTGGCTCTTTAACCATGTGATCAGCTGTGTCCAATCACATGTAATCACATGCAAATGCGGAAGTGCGGTCTATTGGCTCTCCTTGCCTCACATTGACAGTGTGTGGGGCGAGGATCGGCGCCATCTCGCAGGGGAGACCAGGACAGGTAATCGGAGCACTGATCATCAGTGCCCCGCATTAAAGTAAAGCCCCATCAGTGCCACCAATTGGTGCTGGCGCGTCATCAGCGCACATCCGTGAAGCACAAGAAATAATTTACAACAAAAACTCCCCCCCCCCCCCCCCCCCCCCCACATATTTAATTTTTGTAAAAAAAACTGCAGCGATTAAATGCCACCAAAAGAAAGCTCTGCTAAAAAAAATTATATAATTTGGGTATAATGTTGCATGACTGCGCAATTGTCATTTAAAGTGTGAGAGCGTTTAAATTGTCCTGGGCAGCAAGGGGGTGAAAGTGCACAGTAGGCAAGTGGTTAAATGAGCTCTGGCCTAGAGAAAATGGCGTCATTTCTGGATCATGTTCAGATATGGCAGCTTTTGCGTGATGGAGCTTTACCTTGTATTTTTGGATGACTGGGCAAACACTGTTACGACAGTGATTTTTTTTTTTTTTAAAGTATTCCAGAGCCCATGCAGTGTTGCCCATCAGAATCCTGCCTGTTTTTAGTGCAGTGCTGTCTGATAGTCAACGATCAATGGCATACAATATTGTTTTCCGCCTTGTCACTTGGACACAGAGATTTCTCCAGATTCTTAGAATCGTTTGATATTATGTACTTCTGTAATTATCTCTATTGCGGCAGCCTTGCTTTTCTGTATCGGGGTGGCTCATTTTCCTTGTAGGGTTGCGTTGGCGCCACTGACTGTGGACAATGCCTGCAACAATGTAAGCAGTCAGTTTGAGAGGAGAGCACACACGACAGTCCTGTATAGTCTTCAAGGGAAGTGATGGTGCATAGCAGGGATTTTAAAACTACAGCTGTTGTGGAACTACACATCCCATGAGGCATTGTAAAACTCTGACATGACTAGGCATGATGGGAATTGTAATTCCTGAATAACTGGAGGGCCATAGTTTAGAGACCCCTGGTGTATAGTATGGGCTACCTGTGCACGGAGACACAGGCAGGATCCAGACGTCACAATTTTTTTTAGATGCTAAAGAACACACGCAGAAACAGCACATGGCATCATGGGAAATGCTTGTTTTGAAAGTGTTTAAAAATTGGCCTTGTGAAGTTGAGCTTTCCCTCCCAGAAGCTTGGGGAAGCAGTGAAGCAGATTGGGAGGTACAGTATATGGGTTCTAAACTTTTAAGCTATTCTGAACCTTTATTGTTAAAGAACTTAATGACAAACCACGGTGCTTGGGGACCATGATACATGAAAAATTGTCCTGCCGTGTTTACCGACATGCATACAAAGTATCTCAGGTTCTGGGGCCTGTGGCTAGATTACATTAAGCACTTGTACATCGACCGCTCTCCATCTTTTGTGATTGCTGGCCACGAACCCTCTCTTCTCTTTGCTGTTTTCGCCTTTTCTTTCCATTGTGCCTCTTGTCAACTTACTTATGAAACCTCACCAAGTAAGTACACTGAGCTCCTTTTCCCTGTTTTGGGGTGGTGTCTATTAGCTGTTGTCAGAGGACTTCTCATGGGTCTGCAAACTTTATACTATAGTATTAAACCATGCATTGTGCGCCTCCCTGTCAACATTGTAATTACACTTTCTCTTTTCGTCCATGGACGGACACGGCTCCTTAATGCATGACAGTTGGGTTATGTTCCTGTTCTATAGGAGAGGACTAGGCAGAACATGTTAGACATTTAATACATGTTATTTTAACAGAGTTGAAACAGCCCAGTATCCTGAAGAGATTTTTATTTTTTAGAATCTTCTATCAACCGCCGGCTGGGCATGACAGGCAGGATATTATAGATCCTTGTAGTCCCCCCCAGCCCGGCCATCGAGCGTGTTACCGTCCCCTCGCAGAGAAGCGTGGGGTCTGTCACGTCATACCCCATGGCTCCAGGGGTGGCCGGTGAGCTATATGCTCCAGGGTTCACATATGACTGTGCGGCCTCCTGTCTCAGTCACAGTGGACCGGGCCGACAGCTTCTCTGTACTGCTCGTGTGTAGGTCTGTCAGGAACGCACCAGCAGGTCCTCGCAGGGACGGGTAAGTACAAGTTCCTCCTGCTTTGGTGGGATTGAACAGCTGGGCATTCCCAAGGGGGTCGTTAGGTTCTCCATCCTTCGCCCTCTGTTACCCTTTTTTTCTCTTGTCATCCATGGACTGACACAGCGTGTCTTATACACCTTTAAACGTGGGTTATGTCCCTGCTTGCAGGAGAAGACCTAGGCAGAATGTGAGATGTTATACATACATTCTAAACAGCCAGAGCTGAACAGCCCCGCCCAGGGGGGCGGTCCCTCCGGCATAACCCTCCCACTGCAGTCAGCAGACCTCAGTTTTTTTTCTGCCTAGCAGAAGAAGACGTGGCTCTCTCAGGAGCCAGTCTCCTGACCTATTTTTTTATTCCTTTTGGAATTTTTTCCTATTTTTTTTTCTTTTGAGATCTTCTATCAACTGTCGGCTGGGCAACAGGTTGGGTACAAGATATCCTCGTAGTCTTCCCTGTCCGACCATCGAGCGTGCTGATCCTCGCCTTGTGTGCGTGAGACTCAGTTCACGACATGCCCCACGACTCCAGGGGTGGCCGGTGGGCTTCCAGCTCCGCGGTCCTCTCAAGATAGAACAGTCCGGCTGTATCTTTCGCGGTGGACCTGGCCGACAGCTACTCAGTACCGCACTGTGATAGTTCTGTCAGAAACACACCAGTGGGTCCCTCCAGGGGACGGGTAAGTAGTCTCTCCTGGCTGCAGGTGAGTACATGCTGTGTGTTTCTTGTGTGGGGGATTTCCCTGTCTCCCCCTGTGTTTTTTAATGTCACTCTCTGTGCACTTCGCTGGCGCTGTACTGTGTGGGGTGCCTGGGGGCCATACTGTCCTGGGGGGGGGGGGGGCTCATGCTGCTCTGCATTTCGCTGGGGCTGTTTGAGAGTGAGGGGCCTGGGCGCCGTTCGGCGCCATGTTTGGTGACTGTGCTGTTTTTTACATTGGCGGCCATCTTGCCGTGGTCCGCCAGAGCACATTGCGGCGGCCATTTTCTTGTAGCCGCACCTTCTTCTAGCTCTAGTTTGGCCTCTAGCGCCGCTCAGGAACGGCACGAATCTCCTCAGTCTCTCTCCTCTCAGCTCACTCACGCTGCGCGGCGCGGAGAGACAGGGCAGCGGAACCGAGCGGTCCTGGTCAGGTTGGTGGGTCCCCTGGGCATTCCCCTACTTCAGTCAGCACAGCCTGTGGGTGGTCTCAGAGAGGGACATTATGGAGTCAGAGTCACCAGCTTCCCCTCACATGCCAGAGGCAGCAGCCAGTGCTCCAGCACCTGCGGTTCCTATGGACCAGTTGTCGGCAGTCCTGGAATCATTTCTGACCAGGATGGAAGCTGTGTGTGAGCACAAGGGAGCAAAAAAGCGCCCTCTCCCCACTTTATCTCCACAAGGGGAGTGCTCTGATTCAGATATGGGCCTAGCTATTGCTGCTCAGGACCCTAGCTCTGAATATTTGGATGGTTTTGAACAGGACATTCCTTGTGAGGAAGACTCCAGTTCTGAGTCAGTAAATGACAGGGCGCTTGTTAGTGAACTCATTGATGCTGTGAGGGACACTCTCAAGCTAAATGCTGCGACTGCAGAACCTCAGGCGGATACAGTCTCCTTTGGTTCTTTTAACACCAAGCCTTCTAAAAAGGTTTTTCCATATGTACCTTTCTTTGACCAGCTCATTGACCAGGTCTGGGAAAAGCCGCAGAAGACTTTCATGGTCCCGCGGCGTTTGTCTATTAGATACCCCTTTTGAAGACGCCTTGCTTAAAAAGTGGGCTTCTCCCCCGGTGGTCGACCCTCCAGTCACCCGTTTAAACAAGGCCACCACTCTCCCGATGGAGGGGACTCCTGCGTTTAAGGACCCCACTGACAGGAGGTCAGAAGTGGTGAGTAGAGCCATGTTCGCCTTGTTGGGATCCGCCCTACGGCCAGTAGTAGCGGCGACCCTTGTGTCTCAGACACTCACGGAATGGGCTAAAATTTTGCACCAAACTGTGCAGGAGTATAACCTTCCTCCAGACACACTATTGCTCTGGCCCACCAGATGGTGCAGGGTCCGATATATGTGTGCGACGCCACGTTGGACGCGGCCCCTTTAATATCCAGGGCCTCTGTCTCGGCGGTGGTATTGCGTCTCATCTGGTTGAAATGCTGGTCTGCTGACCTAGCCTCTAAGAAGCTCCTGACGGATCTACCTTTTAAGGGTGGTAGACTTTTTGGTGCTGCTCTGGATGACATCATCAAGGATGTCACGGGAGGTAAAAGCACTCTCCTTCCTCAAACTATCAAGGGTAAGGAGGCCCGACGTAAACCGGGTCCTAACTTTCCAGCAAAAGTTTTTTTTTCGTCCGTCACAGTCCACGGGTAAGCCATCCCAGACTGACAACAGTGCGGCTGGCGGGCACAAGCGCCCCTGGGTGCGTAAGCCGAACAAGCCGGCTCCCAAGCCCGCCTCCGCGTGAAGTCTTGCCCCCGCCCGTCTCTGGGGTGGGGGGACGACTTTGCAGGTTCACGGATCGGTGGACCTCCCGGATCTCCGACCGGTGGGTGTGCGAGGTGGTCACCTCAGGATACAGAATAGAGTTCCGCTCCTGGCCCCAGACAGATTCTTTCCCTCAAATCTCCCTCTCCTTCCTGCCTGTCGGGCAGCCCTCTGGGGGCTGTACAGGATTTGATCGGGTCCGGAGTAATTGTGCCGGTTCCGTCCCAGGAGAGGTTTCAGGGGTTCTACTCGAATCTGTTTGTTCCAAAAAAGGACGGGGTTCGGCCAATCCTGGACCTCAAGGCCCTGAATGCCTTCGTGAAGGTGCAAAAATTCCGCATGGAATCCATTCGCACGGTGATCGCTACACTCCATCAAGGGGATTTTCTGGCATCCTTGGACATCAAGGACGCCTACTTGCATGTTCCGATCTGCGCAAGCCACCAGAAGTTTCTGCGCTTTGCGGTCGGCGAAGTCCACTATCAATTTGTGGCTCTTCCCTTCGGCCTAGCCTCGGCACCGAGGGTGTTCACCAAGGTGCTTGCTCCGGTCCTAGCTTTGCTGAGACAGCGAGCCATTGCTATTGTAGGCTATCTGGACGATTTTCTTCTAAGAGCAGACAGTGGCTCAGAATTGGAAGAAAGTGTGACTATCGTCAGTCAGACCCTCAGGGAGTTTGGGTGGCTCCTGAACGTTCAGAAGTCGGTTCTAGTCCCGACTCAGCGTCTGGAGTATCTAGGTCTGATTCTGGACTCCTTGGAGGCAAGAGTCTTCCTACCTCCAGACAAACTACTGACACTTCAGTCTGCAGTACGGGTGCTGACGTCCCGAAAATGGTCGTCAATCCGCTTTTGCATGAGAGTCCTGGGACTCATGGTGGCCTCCTTCGAGGCCGTTCCTTATGCCCAAGCGCACACCAGGGCTTTACAGAAAGAGATCTTGTCCACTTGGGACAAATCCCCGTTGTCCTTGGATCTTCAGATCCAGGTGAGTCACCTGGTCAGGGCGTCCCTGACGTGGTGGTTGAGGTCCCCAGCTCTTCGGTCCGGGAAGTCGTTCCTCCCCATCCAATGGACGGTGATCACGACGGACGCCAGCCTGACGGGCTGGGGGGGGGGGGGGAGAGTCTGGGGAGTCCTGTCGGCCCAAGGACTTTGGACTCCGGACGAAGCCCTCTTACAGATCAATGTGCTGGAGATACGGGCAATCAGACTGTGCCACTCCTCATGGTCGGAGAAACTACAGGGTCACTCCATCAGGATCCAATCGGACAACGCCACAGCAGTGGCGTATGTCAACCATCAAGGGGGGACTCGGAGCTCAGCTGCGGCTTCCGAGGTCGCCCGCATCCTGAGGTGGGCCGAAAGAAGCGTGCCGGCTGTCGGCCGTCTGCATTCCGGGCATAGACAATTGGCAGGCGGACTATCTAAGTCACCAGACGCTGGACCAGGGAGAGTGGTCCTTGCACCCGGAGGTCTTTCAACTCCTTTGCAGACGGTGGGGCACGCCGGATGTGGACCTGATAGCCTCTCGACTCAATCGCAAGGTGTCGAGGTTTGTGGCCAGGTCCAGGGTTCCCTGGGCGGATGCGTTGGTGGCCCCATGGGGTCAGTATCACCTGATATACGTTTATCCTCCGCTGCAGTTGCTCCCTCACCTGCTCCGCAGGGTAGCGACCGAGGGAATTCCGGTGATCCTCGTTGCTCCGGATTGGCCTCGGCGTCACTGGTACGCAGATCTGGTACGTCTCGTCGCAGACGTTCCCTGGCGGTTACCAATACGGGGGGACCTTCTGTCTCAAGGTCCTATATTTCATCCTGCTTTACAGTCTCTGGCTTTAACGGCATGGTTATTGAACGCCAGGTGCTGAGAGACCGAGGTCTCTCGGATTCGGTCATTTCGACCATGTTAAGGGCACGGAAGTCTTCCTCCAGAAAGATCTATCACCGTACTTGGAGAGCTTACATCGCCATGTGCGAAGAGCTGGACTGGCGCCCACGAACGTATTCCGTTCCAGGAATCCTGCATTTTCTGCAGCGTGGCGTGACCCAAAAGCTCGCTTTGAGTACCATTAAGGGTCAGATTTCGGCCTTGGCCATCTTCTTTCAGCGTCCGCTGGCGGGTCATCCCTTGGTTAGCACCTTTGTGCAGGGGTTTCGCCATGTGCTCCCCCCTGTCAAGCCTCCTCTCCCCCCCGTGGGATCTGAATTTGGTGCTCTCGGTTCTCCAGGAACCTCCCTTTGAGAATATTAGAGATATTCCCCTCTTGACTTTGTCTCAGAAGGTGGCCTTCTTGGTGGCCATTACTTCCATTAGACGAGTGTCTGAGTTGGCGGCCTTGTCCTGCAAGTCGCCCTTTTTGGTCATCCATAAGGATAAGGCGGTGTTACGTCTGCGACCTTCTTTTCTGCCAAAGGTGGTCTCGGCCTTTCACTTAAATGAGGACATTGTCCTACCGTCCTTGTGTCCTCACCCATCGCATCTCAGAGAGTTTGCGCTTCACACTTTGGATGTGGTACGAGCCTTGCGGGTGTACCTGTCTGCTACTGCCTCTATTCGGAAGTCTGACTCACTCTTTGTGGCTGTCTCTGGTCCAAAACAGGGCCAAACGGTTTCGTCTGCCACCATTTCTAGGTGGATCAGACAAACCGTCATTCAAGCTTATGCTCTCAAGGGGCGGGCGCCTCCCTTTCCGGTTACGGCACATTCCACCAGGGCAATTGGTGCTACCTGGGCTTTCCGACATCAAGCGTCGGTTGCACAAGTGTGCAAGGCGGCGACCTGGTCGTCTGTTCATACCTTTTCTAAGTTTTCTAAGGTTGATGTGGCTGCATGTTCGGATGCTTCCTTCGGCCGCAAGGTGTTGCAGGCCGCTGTTTGATGTTGCAACTCCTCCGTTGAGGAGCTCTGCCTTGTTTGGAGTGAAGTTTTTGGTTTTCCATTTATACTGCTCCCATCCCTCTTGACACTGCTTTGGGACATCCCACGTGTAAAGGTGTATAAGACACGCTGTGTCAGTCCATGGATGACAAGAGAAAATAGGATTTTTGTACTCACCGTAAAATCCGTTTCTCTGGCATCCATGGACTGACACAGCACCCACCCTTCTTTTCGAGTTTGTACTGCTTTGTTACGAACTGAGGTCTGCTGACTGCAGTGGGAGGGTTATGCCGGAGGGACCGCCCCCCTGGGCGGGGCTGTTCAGCTCTGGCTGTTTAGAATGTATGTATAACATCTCACATTCTGCCTAGGTCTTCTCCTGCAAGCAGGGACATAACCCACGTGTAAAGGTGTATGACACGCTGTGTCAGTCCATGGATGCCAGAGAAACGGATTTTACGGTGAGTACAAAAATCCTATTTTTTTCCCCCTCCTCCCCTCACGGGGCTACTGCGACCGGGAATACCTTTTTTTAGGAGGGCTCCTGGTCCCAGCAAGGGGCTTGTGGGGGGTGTCCAGGCCCGCTCTGTGTGGGGGGGGTGGTATTTTCTTAGGAGCTTCCGCTGCTGGCCTTCTCGTCCACCTCGCTTGCTGGGTGCCGAATTTTGAAGCACTGGCGCCATTTTTCTGGGGCCTTAGCCTTGCATTGTATTTGCCATTGGCGGCCATTTTGCTATGGTCGCTCCATGCTGCAGGCGTGCGGCCATTTTCTTGTGGTCCGCGCACTCTGAGGTACCCGGTGGCCAATTTGGAGGGGGTTTTGGCCTCTAGTGCTGACTGGCTTCCTTGCTAACTTCCTGAATGGCGCCATTTACCTTACACAGTCATCTCAGTCACAAGTGGTGTGAGGATGGAAAGCGGGCAGCGGTGGTCCTTGGCTGGCGGTGAGTCCCCTGGGTATCTCCCCCTCGGTCAGTGCAGTTGGGAGGGTGGACTAAGTTATGTGTCGGGTAACTGGCTAGGTCCCTAAGAGTGGTCAGTGTGTGGTCTGGAGCCAGAGGCTGGCGTTTTTCCCTCAGACATTCCAGCGGCAGCATCCAGCGCTCTGCACCTGCGGTTCCGATGGGCACTGTTTAGGCAGTCCTGGAGTCCTTGTGGCCAAGGTGGAAGAGGCGTGCGAGCGGTAGAAGAGGGTTGCTAAGCGCTCCCTCCCCCCGGCATCGCTTGGGAAATTGCTCTGACTCAGACCTGGTTCTGATATGTCAGAAGAGGCGGACATGGACTTTCCCTGGGTGGAGGACCCCTCGTGCGGGCCACCTCAAGACAGCATCACTGCTGTGAGGGACACTCAAACTGGAACATACAGCTGGGACTTCCACAGCAGAGTCTGTACTTTCTTTGGGTCGCACAAACAGACCCGCTATGTTTTTAGGGATTTCCTTACATAGTTAAAGACCGGCTGCAGAGGCCCCTTGCGGTCCCTCAGCGCACCCCGGTCTCTCTGTTAAAATAAGTAACCTCTATCCCGGGGACCCCTTGTTTTTAATGACCCCATTGATAGGTCGTCTAAAGCGGTGAGCCGATCCGTGTTCACCATGCTGGAGCATTGCGGCCTATTGTGGCTGCTACCTAGGTGTCCCTGACACTCTCTCGGAGTGGGCAAATAATGTGGCGCCGCAGGGCAGCACAGCTGTGTAGTGGTTCCCACTCTCACCTAGCAGCAAACATCTACCTGGAGTTTGCATGTTCTCCCTGTGTCTGCGTGGGTACTCCGGTTTCCTCACACCAAAGTTAACGGGTGGAGATTCGGGGGGTGCAGTCACCTTAAGATCTCCAGGACCGCCGCATCTGCGGTGGTATGGCGCCCCTAATATGGGGACAATGCTGGTCTGTTGACTAAGCTTCTAGGAAAACTCTGGCATTTTTACCTTTCTAAAATGGGAGGCCTTTTGGCGCCTCTAAACGACATCATGTGTGATGTCACTGGGGTAGGAGCTCGCTTCTCCCTCAATTCCACTACAGGGAAAGAGCGGCGCCGTAAGCTGGGGCCCTCCTTTCCCACACTGAGAGGTGTTTTGTCAGTCGGGGTGACCCTCCCAAGCGGAAGAGGTCTTGCTGGGGTACAGAAGCGTCCCTGGGTGCGCAATCTCGCCTAACCAGCACTCAAGCCTGCTACGCAGGAAGTTTTGCCCCCACCCGACTCCAGAGTGGGGGGACGGCTTCGCAGAGTTGTAGCTGTGGCCTTCCCTGCTCTCCAACCAAGGGGGTCTGCGAGGTGTTCACCTCGGGGTACAAGATGGAGTTCCTTTTCTTCTTCAAAAAGATTTTTTCCCTCACAAGTTGCCTCTCCTTCCAGCTCGTTGGGCTGCCATGCGGGGTGATCTTACCCGTACCATTGCAGGACAGATTTCAGGGTTTCTACCCAAATCTGTTGTGGTCCCAAAAAGGGACGGAGTCCGTCTAATCTTGGACCTCAAGTTCCTCAATGTCTTTATCTGGATTAAAATAGTTCCGGATGGGTTCGTTCGGTGAGGGTGGCGCTTCGTCCGGGGGACTTAATGCATCCTTGGGTATCAGGGACGCATACCTGCATGTCCCCGTCAAGCATCAGGGGTTCCTGCGCTTTGCGGTAGGCGAAGACCACTATCACTTGTGGCTCTTCCCTTTGGCTCAGCTTCGGCACCAAGAGTTCTCTCTTAGGTGCTTGCCCTGATTCTAGCTTTGCTGGGACAGCATCGTGGGCTACTTGGACGACCCTTTTTTTGATAGCTCATTCAGACTGAGAAATAGAGAAGGACATGTCTATAGCTAGTCGGACTATTCGGGAGTTTGGATACTGAACCTCCAGAAGTCGGTGTTAGTGTAATGGTCGTTTTAACCACAAAGGGGTTAATATGGATTCTACTACTGTTCCGAATTGTAAAGGTTAGATAACATTGCATGCATGCTGAAGCAAGACTCGACACGTCCGTGCAGAACCGTTACTTCCGTATCTAATGTTTTATTACAGGCAGTACTAAACTTTTTACACATAGCATGATACGTCACTATTATGTTAATGTAAGACTGCAAACAACATCTGATTGGCTGAAAGACAAGAAGAGTACAAAAATGTGGTGATCAAGCTTGGTTGTCCCTCTGATCTGTCTTAATTTCTGCATTCCAAAGATGTGTGGGAGAAGGGGGCATCCACCATTTTCTGTCTTCTCCAGTCTTTTCGTGGGAGGAGGTGTATTAGAGACTGATTTGAGTAAGGAAGAATTACAGCAGTGGTGTACATGAAAAAGCAATAGACTTTATAGTATAGTGAAGATGCATAGAGAATAGACATTTTCTAGTTTAACATTATGCTCATCACATTCCTTCACAGACCCCCCTAAAATGGCTATATTCTCTCTGTCCCTCAAACTAAAGGACCTGACCACCTGGACCATTCTCCAGGACCTTTTTTCAGGCCAAGTATAGAGAAGGGCAGTAACTAGTTCACTACCCCCTTTGACGAAGCCGGGAAGGACAGTCAGGCGGTTCCCTATCCTATCGCTATATCCCTATAGGACTGAGATTATTGAAGGGGAGTGACTAAAGAAGTGAAGGGTTTTTCCTCTTCCTTCATAAGTGGATCCTCTTCTTCTTCGTGGAGAAATGTAGGTGTACTGTTATCTACAGCCTTGCTCATTAGCTTCTTTACAAAGGGCAGAATACAGCATACAACCAGAGCTAAAAACTAGGATTATTAATACTATAACCCCTATCTGGGCGAGCATCTTTTGCCACCCACCCATCCAGCTGAAATATTGATCCCACGTGTCTGTAATACCTGAGTTCTTCTACTCTAAAGACAGATCTTCTAATTTCTCTATAGCTAGAGTAACCTTACCATTTGGGCCAGTATTGTCAGGAATGTAGGTGCAACAGGTTCCCGTTTTCTTTATCTTACAGACACCTCCTTTCTCAGCTAACACAATGTCTAAAGCCATCCTGTTCTCAAATGTCACATAGGAAGTGGGGGCTAACTGGTCAGCAATTTACTGGAGGGCATCTCTGGTGTAATTTACAAATCTCTGTTGGTTGTAGTATATGTAATTAATCCAATCTACTTTCTTGTTGACGGTTATTATGGGGATCAATGACTCAAAACCATCTTTTACCTGGTCCCTGGCTTTGAATTGATCAGGGACCCCCCTTGGGACCCCTATGGCATCTATGTACACATGAGGGTCAAAACTTCCGGAGGGATCTGCTCACTTCCTCCTGTGTGTGTGTGTCACGGTATAAGTTACATTGCCAAAGAACTGGAGGACAGGAGACTGTTACAGTAATCAATGATAAAGGTGTTCACATGTGTGTTTAAAGAGTTATACTAGAATGTTGTGAATAATTTGTCATTTTGTGTGATGGCTGCCTGCTGAGCCCCCACTAACCCCAACAGCAAATGGATATACAACACCATCATTGTGGTGTTGTCAGGATCTTGTCTTTAGGAGATGGAGTTTTCTTGCAGTGGGAGGAGTGTATCCAGGTGCTTTTCCCTTCTAGCTTTACTGATGTAGCTGTGGTCAGCAAAACTTGAAATGGACCACATCATATCTTGGCTCAAGGGAGTGCTTCCTCACAAACTTCTTTACTAGCACCCAATCTCCTGCCAGTAGTTGGTGTGTTCCTGTATCTACTTTAGGATCTGGAATGGAAGAAAGCACTTGAGAATGGATATTAATTAATGTTCTAGACAAACGTGACATAGCTAGTTAACACATCAGATTGTAACTGCAACTACTGTGGGGGCTGAACCAAAATTTCATAAGGGGACAGAGCATGTTTCCCTAGAGTCCCATTCATCCTTTCTACCTTCCCGCTGCTTTGAGGGTGGTATGGGGTGTGTATAGCTAACTGAACTCCCAGTGCTTCCCAAATCTCTTTTGTAAGGGTTGCTGTGAAGGCTGGGCCCTGATCGCTCTCCATCACCTCTGGAACCCCAAATCTATATACTAGCTCGCTCAGTTTTTTCTTAGCCGTGGTCTTGGCAGTCATGTTTGTAACAGCGTAGGCTTCTGGCCAGCCGGAGAACATGTCCACCATCACTAGGGCATATTCATATCGGCCACTTTTTGGCATCTATATATGATCAATCTGTATCCTCTGGAATGGATAGAAGGGTTTCGCCAAATGCTTCTGCGGTGTCTTCTCTGTTCTCCCCGGGTTGCATTTTGCACATACTGCACATGAGGCGCAGTAATTACTCGTTAGGGTGGTTATCCCTGGGGCCCAGTAATACTTGCTGATCAGTGAATTCATTAAGTTCTAGAGAGATGTGCAGGTCCGTATGCCCATTGGACGACTGCTGGATACATATATTTTGGTAAACAGGTTTTCCCTCTCATCGGATATAGATCTCCATCGTATTCTGCTCCTTTATCGATCCATTCCGAATTTTCTTCTGAGTGAGCTGCATTTTGCATAGAGGCTAGGTATTGCCTGTCAGATATCACATGGACTGCCACAGGCATCTGCGCTAAAGAATTACTCCTTCAGCCACTTCAGCCATTTTCCGTTGGTCTTTTGCTGCTTGTTTGGCAGCTATATCCGCCAGGTGGTTCCCTCTGGCTTCTTGAGAATTCAGTTTGCCATGTGCTTTAACCTTCAAGACAGCCACTTTGTGAGGCAGAAGTAGTGCATCCATTAACTCCTTGACGGATGGGCCGTGTTTCACCGGCATTCTGGCTGCTGTCAGAAATCATCTAGCCCTCCAGATGACACTAAAGTCATGAGCCACTCCCAGGGCGTACCTTGAGTCTGTGTAAATGTTGGCTCTTTTACCTTCTATCTTACACGCTGTAGTGAGGGCTTGGAGCTCCCCTTCCTGAGCAGATACAGTTGGTGGTAATGCTCCTGCTTAAAGAATTTCAAATTTAGAGGTCACAGCATAACCTGTGTGGTACTTGCCTCCTTCATCTGCATATCTGGAGCCATCCACAAAAAGTGTGTAGTCAGGGTTTTCCAGAGGAGTTTCACTCAGTGTAGGTAAGTGTGGTTTCCAATGCGCATCATTTCAAGGCAGTCATGTGGAGCAGTACAGGGGTCCTTTTCTTCATCTCCTTCTTGTCTCCCCTCGAAAAACGGCAGAAGTGTGGCTGGGTTGAGACACCTTTGGAGGGTCACATTGTCTGGAAGGAAGAGGGAGATATGTAACCGAAGATGTCTGGCGGTGGACAGGTGGCGGGGTTGCACCTGTTTCAGGATGGCAGCAATGTCATGCGGTGCCAGAAGAAGCAGGGGGTGCGCTAGAACGAGGTCATAAGTTTTGTCTGGTAGTGCTTGGGCAGCAAAGACTGCTCTTAAGCAGGAAGGGGCCACCCATAGCTACGGGGTCTAAACGGCATGAATAGTACCCAATGGGTCTGGTTCGGCCTCCATGTGATTGAGCTAGGACCCCTGTGGCGTGGCCATTTTTTTCCGACACAAACAGTTTAAAGGGTATTCCATAATCTGGGAGGCCCAACGCAGGAGCTGTGGATATTGCTTGCTTCAGCAGAAAGAAATTGTCCAGGGCCTCGCTTGCCAGGGTAAATGGCACAGACTTGAGAGCATCATAGAGCAGTTGCATGAGGATCGATGCATCAGGGATCCACGTCCTGCAGTAAGATATGAGTCCAAGAAAGGCATGCAGTTGTTTAGTAGCATGTGGTTGGGGAATATCCTGGATTGCAGCAACCCGGTCAGCCTTCTTCCACAAGGTAGCATAGTAGACTTGCTGAATATTCTTCCGCAGCGCGTTGGTAATCTGCACAGAGAAGGCCGTCCACATATGAGAAGTCACTGCAGGGTGTTCTTTTTGCCATGTATCAAGTATGGAAGTTGTGGCCTTTGCAATTAGGCTTGGAGAGTCTTGCGCCCCTTGTGGCATAACTGCCCAGGTGTACTGCTTGTTTTCATGGGAGAAAGCAAAGAGGTATCTGCTGGAAGGATGCAGAGGAACACTGCAGAATGCATTTGCCAGGTCCACTACAGTGAAGTACTCAGCCGTCTGAGGTATACCTGATAAGGTATGTGGATTTGGCACAATTGGGATGTCCAACACTGTGGCTTCGTTAACTGCTCGGAGGTCTTTGACCATTCTGTATTTTTCTGGTTCTCCTCTTGGGGTCAGTTTCTTCACTGGGAACAAGGGTGTATTGCATTCCGAAGTACAGGGTATCAGAGCGCCATTGGACACAAGGGTCTCGACCTGTCTTGAGAGAGCTGCGGATTGAGCAGGCTTCAAGGGGTATTGTGGTTTCCGGGGCAATGATGCTCCCTCTTTGAGCTTGACTAAAACTGGTGGCACTTTCAGGTGACCGATGTCTTCCGGTCCCGTCTACCATAGGCATGCAGGAATTCTGTCAAGCACTTCCTGTGGAATGGAACTTGAAGTTATTGCTTCATGAATTATCATGAGAGGCAGAGAACACAAAGCAGATGAGCCTTCCAAGGATAGGGGAGTATGTAGCTTCACTCCTTCAGGCGTGAAAATGATTGAGGCCTGTAGTCTGGACAGCACATCAGTTCCAAGCAAATTCATGGGACATGTAGAGGACACTCCCATAAGGGGTGACACGGGTTTGCCTATTTCCTAGCGAGAGTTGGGGCGTGGTGGTGGGCGAGTATAGGTGGGGTCTCTTCATCATAGGCTACCATGAGGGGCGTTGGTTTTCTATACCTCTGGCCACCAACAGTAGATCGGACATTTTCATAGAGCGTTATTCGGGGCGAGTCACCATCAGGTCTTTTCTGGTATCGTCTGAGCCCTGAGGCAAAAGCAGTTGACGTGTGTGTGCCCTTTCATAGTGAGAGAAGCCCAGATCCTTAAAGGCCTGGGCGAGTCTGGCATGATACTTCTCCACAGACTCCCCTTTATCTTGGGTAATATCTTGGATTGTGGTAGTCTGATCCGCCAGTTTCTCCTTTGCCCATTCGTGGAGTTGTGCGCAGAACTCCACACTCGAGGAATAGGAAGTGGCACTTGTCAAGCAGGCATCATTGAAGGCCGCCTGCATGACCGGCCAAAAGACATGTTCTGCTTTAATTTGGCATAAGCTGATCAAATCTCCCCAAGCAGCTGAATACGTTTCTTGTATCTGCACCATCCTGCGGTAGAAGGGCATTGGTTGCTTCTCTTGGTCAGGTAGACTTGTCACTAAGGCCGCTGCTTGTGATGGGGTAAAAGCGACATACATCACCGGTGCCCCTTCTGGCAACAGATTGTTGTTGGGGCGGGGGCTGACGAGGGGTACGTTCTTTATGGTTGCCAGCATATCTTCGAGATTCTCTCTGAACTGTGAGTCTAGAGCCGGATTGGGGGTTAAATCAGCGGGGGGCCTTGCTGCTTGCTGGTGGTCTTCCCACTCGGACGCTTCATCATTAATATATCCGGCCTGTGAAGGTGGCTCTTCCGTATTGGGGAAGGCGAGTGTGGTAGAAGCCATACTGGTTTAAAACAGGGAGAACTGGGTAGAGGCCTAGGTTGGGCCTTCCGGGTGTACCAAGATGGCCACTTGCAGGAAGTGAGGATGTGGGTGCACCAAGATGGCTGCCGGGAGGAAGTGCACAGTGGGTGTTTCTTGAGCCGAGAAGGGCAGGGATGTCCCTCCACTCCTTTGTTCCAAATTCCACAGTACACAATACAGTTTCCATCGCCATCTTTCTTCGCCTCTTCATGCAATGTTTTAGCAGCACGAAACCAAGATTCTGACACTTGCAATAAGCTTTTATCACAGAATTACTTTCTGTTCCGTCTTATCAACATGCGCCACTTATCTGGCAGTCTTCCAATTCACAAACTTTCGCTACAACAACACTTCAGTAACGTCTGTCCTCTTAATGTTCTTGTTTCACATCCAACAAACATTATTTCTAATCTTCTGTCCACTTATAGTGCATTTCACTTTCAAGTTCTTTAACCATTTCCTTGCGGATTCCTTACATCTCATCACATGCTACACTAGTGATTTCATATCTAGTCAAGGGTTAACATTTATTAAACACTGTTTCTCACACATGAATCTGTCCATGAGATATCCTAACCCATGCTTCCCCTACTCTCGAGGGTAGGGGCTTGTATCGTTGCGTGGGGATACTAATGAGCTTTTTTTTTTTTGCTTTTTTTTTCCCCCCCCTATCCCCTCTTTCACTGGGTAATGAACGTTAACTCTAAAAACCAACACATCAGGGGTAAAGGGGAACAGCGGCTTGTGACCCAATTGTTCCTTCAGGTAGCCGCCTTCTTTTACTTTCACCAGTCCCCAACCCCGTTGATTTATGCCAAACAGTAATCCACAAACACACTGAGAACAGGACACCACACCTGCAGCCTCTGGCACCGCAAAACCTTAGCAGCTGAACTACGCCCTCAGGGGTTAACCACTTTTTCTGCAGGGGCAGACCGCTCACCTGAACCAGAACACGGTACACCGTAACCCCTAAGTAACCTTATTGCGAAGCTACACCATCCTTTAGAGGGGCAGACAGCTCACCTCTGGACACGTCCTGTCTTCTCAGGGGCAGACAGCTCACCTGGGTCAGGGTACTCAATTGCAATAACCTTTCAGTCTGCCAAGGAGTTGCAATGCTTGGGACAATAGACACTGAACAAATACAAATACAAACACTAAACAAATAGTCAGTAGAGATCCAATAGCAGGTGCGTTAAAACGGCCCCGGGCGAGATATAAAAATTACCTGCCTCTTGGTTTGCCTCTAGAAGCTGACAAAGCCAGCTGCCAACCCAGACAGAACTAATTTGTACAGTGGTAAGTATATAAGTACCTACCGTACCCCAGGGGTGCGCAAGTCCCTGTATTCGGTCAGTCCTGATTGGCCACTCAGCCCTTTGGTTGCGGACTTCCTTCGGTCAAAAACCTGGAGTTGATCCTAGACTCCTCGAAGGCCAGAGTCTCTTCCCTTGGTGAAGTTGCAGGCACTCTAATCGGTGGTGAGGTTGTTGACGCCTCGCAAATGGTCTTCTCAGTTTTTTGCAAGCGAGTCCTGGGCCTCATGGTAGCCTCTTCAAGGTATTACCATGTCCACAATTCCGCGCTCGGGTCTTGCACACGGAGATCATCAAAAAATAAAACGGATCTCTGTCTCTGGATCATCAGATTCAGATAAGCCGTCTTGTCGGGTCCTCTCAGTTGGTGGCTAAGATTCCCGACACTTCGGTCCGGGAAGTCGTTTCTCCCTTTAAATGTACTGTGATCATGACGGACGCCTGTCTGTCCGGTTGGGGGAGGGGGGAATCTGGGGGTTCAGGCGGCCTAGGGCTGCTGGACTCCATCCGAATCCCGACTACCGATGTTCAGGAACTCCGGGCAATCAAGCTGTGCCTTTTCCAGGTGGTCTGAGACTAAGAGGGCGTCCCGTCGAACAACGCCACGGCTGTGGCATACATCAATTGTCCAGGAGGATCAAGAAGCTTGCCTGCAACGTCAGAGGTCGCTCACACCCTACTATGGGCGGACAAGTTAGTGCCAGCCCTGTCGGCAGTTTACATTCCGGCGTGGGGAACTGACAGGCAAACTATTAGGTCGCCAGATGCTGGACCACGGGAGTGTCGAGATCCCTGGGCAGTCGCGTCAGATGCGTTGGTGGCCCTGTGGGGTCAACTTGGCTAATTTATGTCTTTCAACTGCAGTTGCTTCCTCGTCTGCTCCGCAGAGTAGAGTCCAAAGGAATTCCCGTGATTTTTAGTCACCCCAGATTGGCCCAGGCGTTCCTGGTTCGCCGTCCTTGTGTGACTGGTGGAAGATATCTCTTGGCGTCTGCCAATGGGTGGGACCTTCTCTTGCATGGTCCAATTCTTCATCCTGCTTTGCAGTCGCTGGCCTTGGCGACGGGGCTATTGAAAGCTGGGTACTGGGGGACCGAGGCCTGTCGGATTCAGTCATTTCAACTATGTTGAGAGCATGGAAATCTTCTAGGAAGATCTACCATCGCACATGGAGAGCCTACATCTCTGTGGGAGGCGATGGACTGGCGTCCACGGACTCATTCGGTCTCCAGGATCCTGCTGTTTTTACAGCGCGGAATGGATCAGGAACTTGCCTTAAGCACTATTAAGGGACAGATTTCAGCCTTGGCTGTTTCTCTTCAGCGACCCCTTGTGTCTCATTCACTAAGTACGTTTGCGCAAGGGGTCCGACATGTGGCTCCTCTAGAGCGACCACCACTACCTTAGTGGATTTTGAATCTGGTGCTCTCGGCGCTTCAGAAACCTCCCTTTGAGGACATTAGGGAAATTCCTCTTGTCCCTCTCAGAAGGTGGCCTTCCTGGTAGCCATCACATCTGTCAGGAGGGTTTTCTGACTTGGTGGCCTTGTCTTGCAAGTCCCCATATTTGGTCCTCCAATGGGACAAAACGGTGCTACGCCCGCAGCCTTCCTTTCTTCCGAAGGTGGTTTCGGCCTTTCACCTGAATGAGGACATGGTACTTCCATCATTGTGTCCTCGGCCATCGCATTCCAAGGAGATTGCGCTACTTTCTTTGGACGTGGTACGTGCCCTGCGGATGTACCTGTCTGTATCGGCTCCGTTCCGGAGGTCTGACCCACTGTTTGTCGTGTCTGGTCCGCAGAAGGGCCTGACGGTCTCGTCGGCCACCATTTCTCAATGGATCGGGCAAACCGCCATCCAGGCCTATGCCCTTACAGGGCGGGCGCCTCTTTCCTGTGACAGAGCATTCGACTAGGGCTTTTGGTGCCTCTTGGGCCTTCCGAAATCAAGCATCGCTATCAGAGGGGTGTAAGGCAGCGACCTGGTCGTCCGTTCACATTTTTTCACGATTTCTCAAGGTTGATGTGAATGCACCTTCGGATGCTAGTTTCGGCCGCAAAGTTTTTGCAGGCGACTGAGGTTGCAACTCCTCCGTTGAGAAGCTCTGCTCATTAGGGGTGAAAATTGGTTTTTGTTTGCTGTGCCCAGCCCTCGTTTTTTGACACTGCTTTGGGACGTCCCAACTGTCATGAATTAAGGAGCTGTGTCCGTCCATAAACGAAAAGAGAAAATAGGATTTTTGTTCTCACCGTAAAATCCTTTTCTCTTATCGTCCATGGACTGACACAGCCGCTTCATACTGAAACACATGGGTATATGTCCCTGCTTGCAGGAGATCTAGGCAGAATCTTGTATGTTATAACATACATTCTAAAAAAACAGAGCTTAACAGCCCTGCCCAGGGGGCGGTCCCTCCGGACATAACCTTGTTACATGCAGTCAGCAGCTTCCGTTTTTTTTTTTCTGCCTAGCAGAAGACGTGGCTCTCAGGAGCCAGTCTCCTGGAAGATTTTTATTCCTTTGAGAATTTTATTTTTGAGATCTTCAATCAACTGTCGGCTGGGCAATAGGTTGGGTACAAGGTATCCTCGTCTTCTCTGTCCGACCATCGAGCGTGCTGATCCTCGCCGTGTGTGCGTGAGACTCAGTTCACGACATGCCCCATGACTCCAGGGGTGGCCGGTGGGCTTTTATGCTCCGCGGTCCTCACAAGATTGAACAGTGCCTGCTGTATCTTTCGCGGTGGACAGGGCCGACAGCTACTCAGTACCTACCGCACTGATAGGTCTTTCAGAAACACACCAGTGGGTCCCTCTGGGACGGGTAAGTCTCTCCTGCTTGCAGGTGCGTTCATGCTGTGTGTTGCTGTGTATGGGGGATTTTCCCTGTCTCCCCCTTGTTATGCTGCTCTCTGCACCTTACTCTGGCGCTGTACTGTGTGGGGGTGCCTGGGGGTCGCTCTGGCCAGGTGGCGGGGGCGGGCGGCTCGGCTCATGACTGCCTGCATGGAGCTGGAGGACTTTTTGTGTGTTGGGCCTGGGCGCCACTCTGCACCTTGTCTGTAGTGTTCTACTGTGTACACGGCGGCCATCTTGCCACGGATCGATGGCGCAGTTACATTTGGCCGGCAGCCATTTTCTTGAAGCCTCGCACACTTTTCACCTTACATTGGCCTCTATCGCTGCTGGAACTGAGCCCCCCTCAGAGGGTGGCGAGTTATGGAGTCTGGTTCACCTGCTTCCCCATTCATGTCAGAGGCAACAGGCAGTGCTCCAGCACCTGCGGTCCCTATGGACCAGTGGTCGGCAGTCCTGGAGACTTTACTTGTCAGGATGGAAGCGTTGTGAGAGCGCAGGGGAGCTAAAAAGCGCCCTCTCCCCACACAAGGGAGGTGCTCTGATAAAGATACGGGCCTAGCTGCTGCTGCTCAGGACCCTAGCTCTGAATATTTTGATGTTTTTTGAACAGGACATTCCTTGTGAGGAAGACCCTAGTTCTGAGTCGGTAAATGACAGGGCGCTTGTAAGTGAAATCATTGATGCTGTGAGGGACACTCTCAAGCTGGATGCTGTGGCTGAGGTACCTCAGGCGGACGCTGTCTCCTTTGGTTCTTTTCAAGCTTTTCTTTTACACCGCTTCCTCACGGTTTCCTCACACGCTGCGTCGGGAGCAGCATGGATGATAGTGGTACACAGTGCCCCCCCCCCCCCTGGTCGGTGCAGCATGGGGGGGGGGGGAAGAGGGAGGAGCGAGACTTTATTCATTTATTTCTCATGTCCCTGGGAGCTTTCTGTGTGATGTCTCTGAGGCAACAGGGTCTCTGAACCTGTGGTTTCCCGCCATTTCCTGGGGAACGCTCTGAGCTCTGACAGGACCACGGTCTGAGGTGTCGGAGGTTTCTTTTTACCTGCATGCTTGCTTTAGCAGCACATTTTAAGCAGATTGGAACGATACAGAGAAGATTATGCGCCTCTTCGCCATAGTTTAAACTTGTCTTATAACTCTACACTGGATACGTTCACAGTATGTTATTTGGTCTCTGTGGGTTTCCTCCCACGTTCCAATGCTGTGCCTTTGGTGCCATACACGATATAAACATCCACAATATGTTTATACACGACTCTAAATACATTCTCAGTATATGTATTATACTCTCTGGGTCGGCGCGGGTTTCCTCCGGGTGCTCTGGTTTCCTCCCCACTTTTCATGGTATGTGCGCTTCAGCTCTCTGCACAGTATAAACATGTTCAATATGTTTATTGCACATACTATAAATACCTACACGGTATGTGTATGCTGTCTGCGTGGGTTACCTCCGGGTACTCCGGTTTCCTCCCACGCTCCAATTGTAATGCACAGCATAAACATGTGCAATATGTTCACATGCTATCGTTCCTACACGGTATCTGTGTGCTGTCTGCGTGGGTTTCTTCCGGATGTTCCAGTTTCCTCCTACGCTCTTAACGGTATGTGCGTCTTTGGCTCTGCACAGTTTAAACATGTTCCATATGTTTTTCACGCATACTATAATACCTGCGCGGTATATGTATGCAGTCTGTGTGGGTTTCTTCTGGGTACTTGGGTTCCCTCCCACACTCCAATGGTATGGGCGCTTTCGGCGCTATGCACAGCCTAAACGTGTGCGATTTGATTATTCACATGCTAACCTACCTACACGGTATGTGTGTGCAGTCTGCGTGGGTTTCCTCCAGTTTCCCCCCACACTACAATGACGTGCGCGCCTTTGGTGCCATACACAGTATAAACATACACATTATGTTTATACACAACACTAAATACATTCACAGTGTATCTATGTATTGTACTCTCTGGGTCTGCGTGGGTTTCCTCCAGGTACTACGGTTTCCTCCCACACGCCAACGGTGTGTGTGCCTTCGGCGCTATGCACATATAAACATGTTGTAAATGTTTATCACACATACTATATAGTACCTACACAGTATGTGTATGCAGTCTGCGTGGGTTTCATCTGGGGTGCTACGGTTTTCCCCCGGCGCTCCAATGGTGTGCGTGCTATCGGCGCTATGCACAGCATAAACGTGTAGTTTGTTTATTGGCATGCCTACACGGTTGTGTACGCAGTCTGCGTGGTTGGTTTCCACCCACGCCCCAATGATGTGCGTGCCTTCGTTGCTGGCACAGTATAACGTGTTTAATATGTTTATCCACACATACTAAACTACATACACCGTATGTGGTTGTACTATGCTCTTTGTGGCTGAGTGGGTTTTCTCCCACGCTCCAATTGCGTGTTTTTGACGCAGTACACAGTATAAACTATGTTTGTACAATCGGCACTTATCAATGAAGTAGCTGCTGGATGGAGCATTGTCATAAGGATCCCTGGTATCAGGGATACCACTTTCCAGGGGGAGTCACCTGCCCTTTGGTGGTGATCAGAAGCGATGGCTTGGACTGTGTTTGCCATGCTGAGGTTACGCCCGTTAGTGGCGGCGTCTCTGGCGTTTTCTGAAGCTCAATGACTGGGCAAAAGCCTCTGCTTCATCTATCAGTCGACCAGCAGGTGCACTGCAACTGCTTAGCCTCTAGGGTCTCTGTGCCCGGGGTGGTTTTGCGCCACATGTAGAGGCTGAGTTACTGGTCCACTGACCGAGTTTATAGGGAAGCTCTGTCAGGTTTGCTTTTCTTTGGCCAACAATTGAGGCACCTCCTAAGCCGGGGCCTCCCTTCTCCGATATATTGCGGGGTTTCTTTGGGATTATCATACCCATCCCGCTGCAGGACGGTCCTGTTGGCCGTTTGCATTCCAGGGGAAGGGTCCTTGCATCCGGATCATCTCCTTTACCGGAGGTGGGGCACCGGATGTGGACCTTCTGGCCTCTCGACTCACTCGCAAGGTGTCGAGATTCGTGGCCAGGTCCAGGGATCCCTGGGCAGACGCGTTGGTGGCCCCGTGGGGGCAGTATCGCCTGATGTATGCTTACCCTCCGCTACTGTTGTTGCCTTGCCTGCTTTGCAGAGTAGGGGCCGAGGCCATTCCGGTGATCCTCATTGCTCCGGAACGGCGATATTGGTACGCCAATTTAGTGCGGCTAGTCACAGACCTTCATTGGTGACTGTCTCTGCGTGAGGACATTCTGTCTCATGGTCCCATACTTCATCCTGCTTTACAGTCCTTGGCTTTAATGGCATGGCTGTTGAAAGCCAGGTGTTGAGGGACCGAGGTCTCTCGGATTCGGTAATCTTATGTTGAAGAAAGATCTATCACCGTACCTGGAAGGCTTGCATCGCTATGTGCGACGAGCTTGATTGGCGTCCACGGACGTATTCCGGTCCCAGGATTTTGCTGTTCTTACAGCGTGGTGTGACCCAAAAGCTGGCCTTGCGTACCATCAAGGGTCGGATTTCGGCCCATGCTGTCTTTCTCAAGTCGTCTTCCAGGACGGCACAATGAGAGATGACTGGCTCCACCTGACAGGAAACACAATCAATTCAAAGAGGTTAAAGCACCCGCCCCTCCCCGTGCTCCTCAGTTCTTGATTGTGTTTCCCCACAGCGAAACCGTTTATTTTTTTCCCACAGACTGAAGGCCTGGGGCTGGAAGTCCCCCCCCCCCCCCCCCGGGAGCTGAGCCAAATGCCTGGGAAGCCTCTGGGCCTAGCAGGACTCTATTGTCCGTCCTGGGGGGGGTATCCCATTTCTCTTCTCAGGGAGGGCAGTAGAAGAGCCTCCCTGAGCACTGAAGGACCCTAGGTGCTGGGCTGTACCTGGGACTTCAGGGGCCATCTATCCTCCTTCCTCCCCCCTACCTGTCTGGGCGTCCTTTCTGGAGGGGGGGGGCTGGCAGGTCCCTCCGGTAATCCCCGCTCGCGCGGGCCGCTCGTTCTATGGCGCCGCTCTATGCAGGAGCGTATGATTGCGGCGCCATCTTCCCGGAGTCTGGGACATTCGTCCTCTAGCTTCAGGGATGACGCCATCACGCGTCGCGTCATTTCCGGTCTCCGGCAAAATGGCGACGGCCGGCGTCTGCTTACCGGCATTAACAGCGGAGGGACGCCAGGAAGAGAGGCGCCCTTTTTCACTCCTCCAGTGCCTCTGCAGTGACTTGCTCATCACACCTAAGCGGCATGGAACATGAGGAGAGGCCGACCACGGCCGCGGCTACAGAGGAGACCACAGGGGGTGAGTCAACCCAGCCAGCAGGGGTCATGATGGGGGAGGGTACCCCGACTCTTTCCCCTTGCCTGTCACAGGGTTCTTTCTAAATGCATTCCTGTGTACTCTTACATTGCAGGTGAGGACGTCACTGCCCAAGGGGTTGCTAGTCGTTCCTCTAGAGCCCCTGCCCGCTCCAAAAGATGCGGCAACTGTAATGAGAAATTACCTTCAACCCATTCCAAGCCCTTCTGCTTCAAGTGTATCCAGAAGCTGGCGGGGGAAGGAAACATCTCAGGTTATGAGAGACTTTCTCTCTGTCCAAACCCAGATGCTTGCCACCCTTAAGGATTTTCAAGCCTCCCTTAAGGCTAAAGAACCAGAGGAGTTCCTCCTCAACCAGATTAGGGAGAGGACACCCAGAATCCCTGAGATCCCTCCTGTCTCAGGACTCAGAGGCAGAAGAAGACTCGGAGATCCCTGATCAGGGACTTTCCGATGAGGGCCTGGTAGATAGTCATGCTGAGGAGGAGGAAGAGGGCTCTAGGTCAGGAAGACACATCTTCTCAGCTGACAACAGGTAAGGCCTCCTTGGTGCAATCTACGCCTCTGAAGAAATTCAGGAGCCGACGGAGCAGGTATCTGCACAGGATAGATTGTACCGAGGCCTGGTAAGGGCCCAACCCAGAGCCATTCCGGTTCATCAGACTCTCAAAGATGTGATCCTTTGAGAGTGAAAGGAACCTGAGAGGAAGCTTCTGAAATATAAAACTTGGAAGCGTAGGTGTCCTTTAAAGGGGGGGGGGATGAGGAGAAATTCTTTAAAGTTCCCAGATTGGATGCCTCTTTGGCACAGGTGTCAAAGTAATCCGACCTCTCCTTTGAGGACGCGGGTAATATCAAGGCTCTTATGGATCGCCGTACTGAGACGACCTTGCGTAGAGCCTGGGAAGCCAATGCGGCAGCAATGAGCCCCGCGTTGGCTTCAGCTTGTATAGCTAGGAACGCGGATACATGGATAGCCAAGCTAATAGGACATGTTTCCCGTGTGTCCAAGTCCAGGGGAGTCCTAGACTCTCTACAGGTGATAGGTAGCGCAGTTCCAGGACCCGCTTATGTGGACTCCCATTGGAGGGCTCCCTCCTTTTTGGTACAGGGCTTGATCAAGCTCTGTCAAGATCTACTGAAAAGGGCAAGAAGTTTCCCACCAAACCTAAAAGGGACCAAAAAAGAGTTTTTCGAGGCCCTCAGGGTAGAAACCGCTTCTCAAGCAAGAAGCCTGCCGGTAATAGGAAGTGGGGCGTTGGGAAGGATAAGCCGAAAGGAAGTATCCTCTTTTCCAACCAAAAATCAAATGAAAAGGACTTTAAGTGACGTGAGGGTAGGCTGGAAGACTTTCCCAATTCCTTTCCAGGTGGGAGAGTATTACTCAGAGCCCTCATATTCTCAACATTATAAGAGAGGGTTACAGGCTGGAGTTTCTTCACCCCCCCTCAAAGTTCCTATTAACATTTCTCCCCAGGGACCCCCTCAAGAAGGCAGGTCTTCTGCAAAACATCTCAGACCTAGCAGAACAGGGAGTGGTAGTTCCGGTACCTGCGGGTCAACACGGAATGGGGGTTTACTCCCATATCTTCGTTGTCCCAAAATCCTCAGGCAAATACCGTTTGATAATAAACCTGAGACCCCTGAATACCTCTCTGCGTCATAAGAAATTTCGCATGGAGAGCATATACACCCTCAGAAAACTCCTTCTGAAGGAGGTATACATGGTAACGATCGACTTAAAGGACGCCTACCTACATGTCCCGATCTTTCCAGGACATCAGGCCTTCCTTAGACTTTCAGTCAAGTCTCCTCAAGGGATTCAACACTGGCAGTTTGCTGCCCTCCCCTTTGGACTGGCTTCCAGCCCAAGGGTGTTTACAAAAATCGTAGCAGAGGTGGTCGCCTTCCTACACTTGCAGGGTATATCAATAGTCCCTTATCTCGACGATCTTCTACTCTACAACCAGAGTTGAGATCTCCTCCTCGCAGACCTGGCCAAGGTTGTGAGTACCCTGGAATCCCTAGGTTGGATCATAAAGAGGGAGAAGTCCTCGATGATCCCGGACCAAAGAAAAGTTTACCTGGGTTTCCTGATAGACTCCCTACAGAGGAGGCTCTTCTTGCGCCAGGAGAAGGCCTAGGGCCTCATGGCAGCGGTCTGGTCTCTGTTGGAGCCAGGAGAGTTCTCTTTCAGAGACATCATGAGGGTACTGGGTCTAATGACCTCTTGTATTCCTGTGGTCCCGTGGACTCAGCTCCACTCCAGACCTCTCCAACAATTCCTCTTATCCTCCTGGGACGGAACAAGAGGGACATTAGACCACAGAATCTCCATCCCAGAGGTAGTAAAGGACTCTCTGAGCTGGTGGCTTCTTCCTCAGAAGTTGCAGGTGGGTCATCTATGGACTCAGACAGACCCCCTCAGGATAACGACGGACGCAAGCTCCTGGGGTTGGGGGGCCCACTTAGGCGAACTCCGAGCCCAGGGTTCCTGGAATCAGGATCAGTGACACGCCTCCTCAAACTTCCGGGAATTATTGGCGGTTGGGGAGGCCCTAAAAGCGTTCGAGGAAAGGATCCGAGACCGGGAGGTCCAGATCCTCTCCGACAATGCGACCACGGTGGCCTTCATAAATCATCAGGGGGGAACCAGGTCTCCCTCCCTGCTGACCTTGTCTCTAGGAATTCTGGGCTGGGCAGAGCTGAACCCAGAGGTGTTCAACCTAGTGTGCCAACATTTTGGAAGGCCAGAAATAGACCTCTTTGCCCGCAAGGAGAACAGGAGAGTAAGAAGATTATTTTCCCTGTCCCGGGTGTGGGGCTCAGGGGGGGTGGATGCACTGGCTCAGGTATGGAGTTTTCACCTGGCTTATGCTTTTCCCCCTCTGAGTCTCATTCCAAGAGTCCTACAAAAACTAGGTCTCTGAGACCAGACTCATTCTAATTGCTCCTTGGTGGCCCAAGAGAGCCTGGTTTCCCGCTCTACAGAACGGAGCTTCGGTGGAACAGATCTGTAAAGCTACGACTTGGTCAAGCCAGAATACATTCCTAAGGCATTACAGAGTGGAGTTGCTGTCACCTCAGGACCTGTCCTTTGGTAGAGAGGTCCTGTAAGCAGTCGTCCCACCCTAAGGTAGGCCTGAAGCTACTTGCTTCTCTCTCATTGTGCCGTCCTGGAAGACTTCCCAGAAACACCGTTACCGGTAAGTGTAACTGGTCACTTTTTCGACGACCGTTAGCGAACCCCCTGCACAAAGGTGCTAATCAAGGAATGGCCCGCTATGTGATCCCCCCCTGTCAAGCCTCCTCTCTCCCTCCTTGATCTGAATTTAGTGCTCTCAGTTCTCCAAGAACATTCCTTTGAAAATATCAGAGAGATTCCTCTCTTGACCTTGTCCCAGAAGGTGGCTTTCTTAGTGGCCATTACTTCTGTTAGATGGGTGTCTGAGTTGGCGGCCTTGTCCTGCAAGTCGCCTTACTTGGTCCTCCTCCATAAGGATAAGGCAGTGTTGCGACCGCGACAGTCTTTCCTTCCAAAGGTTGTCTCGGCCTTTCACCTTAATTAGTACATTGTTCTTCCGTCCTTGTGTCCTCACCCATCGCATCCCAGAGAGTTTGCGCTTCACACATTGGATGTGGTACGAGCCTTACGGGTGTACCTGTCTGCTACTGTTTCCATTCGGAAGTCTGACTCACTGTGTCTGTCTCTGGTCCAAAACAGGGCCAAGCAGTGTCGTCTGCCACCATTTCTATGTGGATCAGGCAGACCGTCATACAGGCCTATGCCCTTAAGGGGCGGGCGCCTCCCTTTCCGGTTACGGCACATTCCACCAGGGCAATTGGTGCTTCCTGGGCTTTCCGACATCAAGCGTCGGTTGCACAAGTGTGCAAGGCGGCGACCTGGTCGTCCATTCATACCTTTTCTACGTTTTAGAAGGTTGATGTGGCTGCGTCTTCGGATGCTTCCTTCGGCCGCAAGGTTTTGCTGGCCGCTGTTTAAAGTTGCAACTCCTCCGTTGAGGAGCTCTGCTTGTTTGGAGTGAGTGAATAACTTGTATAGCGCTACAAATGCGAACTAAATCGCCTCAAGGCGCTTGCATCCAGTGACGTCCTGATCCATCAGAAGAGGTGGGTCTTAAGTTTTTTTTCCTGAAGGACCGATTGGTTTTCTTCCATGCAGATATCCGTGGGTAGAGCGTTCCATAGCCGTGGTCCTTGAACTGCAAATCTTTGTTCTCCCTTTGTTTTGTAGCGGGACTTGGGGATGTGAAGGAGATTTTGGTTGATCGGAGAGTGCGATTGGGGGTGTAGTGTTTTTATCTTCTCGCATAGATATTGAGGAGCGTTTCCTTGTGGGTGAGGCAGAGGGTCTTGAATGTGAATCCGATCCTTTACGGTTAGCCAATGAAGGGTCCTCAGTGATGGGGTGATGGATTCCTAGGGTTCTTTTCCCATTACCAGCCTGGCAGCCGTGTTCTGGATGACTTGTAGGCGCGAAATCTGGTATTTGGGTAGTCCGAGGTAGAGGGCGTTTGCGTAGTCGAGTCGCGAGTTGATAGTTGTTCCAACTGCTACTGCTTTGTTCTCTTCCGGGATAAAGGGGATGAGTCTACGCAGCAGGCAGAGGAGATGGTGAGATCCGCTGACTACTGATCCTATTTGTGCATCCATCGACATCTCCAAATCAAAGATGACTCCGAGGCTTTTGGCTTTAGTGCTTGTGGTAATGGTCTGTCCACGGATGGAGGGGAGTGTCCAAGAAGTTTTAGTTTTTGTCTTTCGGTTTGCGTGGAGGAGAAGGAGTTCTGTTTTGGATCCGTTGAGTTTGAGCGATGGATGACAGAGTTCCCTCAATGTGAGGCAATTTTCCAATCCGTGATATTGGTCTTTTTTCCCCCGATGGTACCAAAGTAGAGTTGGGTGTCGTCAGCGTATGAGTGGTAGCACAGGTCCTGTTTGCTTATGATTTTGAGGAGTGGGCGGAGGTAGATGTTAAAGAGCAAGGGCGACAGGGGTGATCCTTCAGGGACTCCGCAGGAAATTGCGCGAGTTTCAGAGGCGAAGGCTCCTAGTTTTACTGTCTGGGAACGATTATCTAGGAAGAATGCGAACCAGGATAGGTCCGGGTCTGCGACTCCTGCTACTTCTTTAAGGCGAATGAGTAGAGTTTTGTGGTCTACTGTGTTGAACGCTGCACTTAGGTCCAGCAGCACCAGAAGGCATGATTCTCCTTCTGCTGCTTCGAGGGCGTTATCCCATATTTTAAGAAGTGCTGTTTCTGTGCCGTGGCCAGGGCCGAAGCCTGATTGTAGTGGGTCCAAGAGTTTGTAAGTGTCCAAGTGGAGTTGTAGCTGTTGTACTACTGCTTTCTCCATAATCTTCGAGATGGCGTTAAGGCTTGTTACCGGTCTGCGGTGGTTTGGGTCTTTGGGGTCGAGGTTGGGTATCTTTAGAAGGGGTTTGATTATGCCTTGCTTGAGAGAGTTCGGAACAATACCTTCTTTAAATGATTTATGAGGTGTGTTATGGTAGGTGCTAGAATGTCGGTACGTTTTTTTCAGGAGTTTTGTAGAAATTATGTCGTTTGGAGAAGTGCTGTCTGAGGCTTCTGATTATGTTTTTGGTGGTGTCGATGGTGATCGGGACCTGCGAGAATTTTGTCAATTGTATAATGTTCGTATTGATTTCCTCTATTTGCTTTGGCGGTGTGGGGTTGGTTGTTTTTTTCTGTTGAATTATTTCCCGGATGTTTTTGATTTTGTTTATAAAAAATTCCGATAGCTCATTACAGAACTCTTGGGTTTCGCTTGCTGGAGGTTCTAGGCAGGTGGGGTTCATAGTCTGAGTGACTAGTTTGTAGAGTTCCCGAGGTCGGTTTAGGGCTTTTTTGATGGTGTTTGAGAAATGTTCCTTTTTAGCTTTGTGATATTTCTTAGTGCTTTATAGTTAATGCGGTTTTCCTCAGTTGGGTTTCTTCTCCAGGCTCCTTCGGCCCTTCTTCGTTCTTGCTTCAGTAGAGTAAGAGTGTCATTAAACCAGCCCTAGTTGTTTTTGTGAATGAGTGCTCTGCGTCTCAGTTTGGTTTTTCCTTTACTGCTGCTCCCATCCTCTTCTTTATACTGCTTTGGGACGTCCCACGTGTTTCAGTATGAAGAGACTGTATCAGTCCATGGACGATAAGAGAAAATAGGATTTTTGTACTTACCGTAAAATCCGTTTCTCTGACGTCCATGGACTTACACAGCACCCCCCCTCCTTTTTAGGTTTGTACTGCTTTAACTGAGGCTGCTCACTGCAGTTGGAGGGTTATGTCCGGAGGGACCGCCCCCTGGATATAACTAACATTCTGCCTAGATCTTCAGTATGAAGAGGCTGTGTCAGTCCATGGACGTCAGAAAGGGATTTTACGATGAGTACAAAATCCTATTTTCTCTGTTGTCCATGGACGATCACAGCACCCACCCCTCCTTTTTTAGGTTTGTACTGCTCGTTACGAACTGAGGCTGCATGCTGCAGGGTGGAAGGTTATGTACGGAGGGGCCGCCCCCTGGGCGGGGCTGTTTCAACTCTGTTAAAATAACATGTATTAAATGTCTAACATGTTCTGCCTAGTCCTCTCCTATAGAACAGGAACATAACCCAACTGACATGAATTAAGGAGCTGTGTCCGTCCATGGACGACAGAGAAAAGTATTTTACGGTGAGTACAAAAATCCAATTTTTTTTCCCCAATCTCCGCTCCCTCTGGTGTACTAATTTTTTGTCTCTAGTTGCATTGCTTGTTTTATAACGCTGTATTCCAAAAATACTATTAATACCTTTTTGTACAATTAAGTCCTAAATAATTCTGGCAAAACCTAATCCTCTATTCTCTGGCAGTGGACGTGTGAATTATAAACTAAAAGTTACAATCACATAGTCAGAAAGCACCCAAAACTACATAAGCCCAAGCCTGACATGTGTCATGCACATTTTAACTGAAAAACACTGTACTCTTAATGTTTTTAAGGTGGTATTACACTTGTAAAAAATGTAAAACTTGCAAACTGAAACTCCTTCTTTTTTTTTTTTCTTTTTTTTTTTTTCCCAGGTGATTCTGGAGAGTTTGGGGGAAGGGGTAAGTCTCTATTCTTTGGCCTGATTCACAGCATTTTGCAGATTTGCACTACAGTCCATTTAACATGGTTTCCTATGGAACAGGTTCTGTAGTGCAAATATGCAAAAAGCACTAAAACTGCATAGGTGTGAATCAGGCCTTGCACTGCTCAACTACATGATTTAATTTGTTTATGAAGATGTGATAACAAAAGTTCCAATTTAATTTTAGGTGATCGAGAGTCAGACAGGGGAAGAGGTTTTGGAAGAGGTGAGTACATTGCAAAATATGCTTTTTATTTTGAGATGCAGCATTGGCATTGCATTAAGTAAAATGTTGCGTTTTACCTAGGTGTGTAGCTTTTTGAGTCGCTTCCCCTTAAAGCGGAGTTCCTCCCAAAAATGGAACTTCCGCTTTTCGTTACCCCCACCTCCGGTGTCACATTTGGCACCTTTCGGGGGGGGGGGCAGATACCTGTCTAATACAGGTATTTTGCTCCAACTTCCATGCATAGATAGCCGAGCCACCTGCGGCGATCTACGCCACTTCCGGCGCCTTCTTTGTCCCCCCGCTGTCTTCTGGGAGAGACACAGGTCCCAGAAGACAGCAGGGACCAGTGGGGTCATGCATGCGCAGTAGGGAACCAGGAAGTGAAGCCGTAAGGCTTCACTACATGATTCCCTTACCGAAGATGGCAGTGCCTCCACCCGAGAGATTGGCTTTGTGTGCCGACATCACGGGCGCCCTGGACAGGTAATTTCTTATTTTAAGGCCTCATGCCCACGGATGTTTTTACAGCTTAAAAACGCCTGTCCATGTTAGTCTACAGCTTCATGCCCACCTAGGCGTTTTTTGAGCTGCAAATAGCATAGGCCTTTTTAAGCTGTAAAAAAAACAAGGACCAGTAGTGCGTTCCTCGGCGTTAGGCATTAAAAAACGCGAAGCGTTAAACGCGCAAAAACTCAGATTGCGTGGTTCCCCCCCCCGAACAAAATACGGTTGAAAAATTTATACATAACATTGACAGGCGTTTTTAAGCTGTAAAAAATGCTCAAACGCGGCTATAAAAAGGTCTGTGGGCATGAGGCCTACAAGTCAGCAGCTGCAGTATTTGTAGGTAAAAATTTGTCTGAATTCCACTTTAAGAGGAAAGCCAACTGATTTATTTTGGAATATGGGTTGCTATGTCAACAGCCAGAGGGTATAAAAAAAATAAAACGCTGACCCCTACAAAGTGCATGCTGTCCATGCCGATTTTTGTTTTTCCCCACGTTTGTCAGGCTGTTATCACCACAGCCAGATTCCTCATTAGCAGTCATAGTGATATGGGCTGCAGTGGTTGCACAAGCTTTCAGCACTACCAGAAATTATACATTTTTGCCCTGTTGGCAACATAGTGACTGAAAACTGCTTCTTGTATGTTTAGCCACTTCTAGGTGCCTCATCTTTTTGTTTGAAGCGAGTCATACTCGGGTTGCATTTGCAGTTGGCGAGTTTAAATCGTAGGCAAAATAGCAGAGATTCTGCCCACGATTACAAATTGCACTACAATCTTGGCAAGTGTGAATGCCACCCAAGTGAAGTTGTCTTGCCCTCTGTGAGGTAAGCACAGGTTCACTGTAAACTTTTTGTTATATGGGGAGGATATCTCTGAGGGGGAAGTTATTTTTTCTGGTCTTACAGTAAACAGAGCATATGCCCATGCACTGTCCCTCAGTGGACTGTTAGGTTGGCCGTGCACTATGCAATATTTACAATCTCTGTACAGTCTTTTGGATATTCCAAAGCTAAAATAAGAAAAACCTTTAATTCTTCCTCTTCAGCATGAACCAGGCCAAATTCGAATTTCTATCCACCTATGGGCACACTGGTTGTACAGCAGTCGAGCTGATCAACTTCTGTACAATCAGTAGAAAAAAAAATTACTGCTCTCCAAGCCTCTGATCCCTCATGTTGCTCCCGCTCTACTCAAACCGACAGGTGCTGCCTCTGCACAGGTCCATGAAAAGAACAAATCCTGGACTGCCGCACTCTGTTGAATGGCTTCTTTATTATGTAAAATCAATAATCCAATACAATGCAGTCAAATAAAAAGTGGAAAAAAATGGCTAACGCGTTGCACATCGCGAGATGCTTACGAAGTGCCGGTTCATACTTGTGCGTGTTGATACCAAATGCGATACGTTAAACACAAATCTAGATTCGCATATCATCCAAAAAGTAATGGTTTTCAATGATGGTGGTTCACATCTATGCTTTGCGATTCCTCTCTGAATGTGATGGGGGGAAAAAAGGGTCTTGTGCGAGTTTAGAGTGTTGCGAATTTAGTCTCCATAGACATGAATGTAAATCGTTCTGGAATCGCGTTTGATGGTTCACATGTGTGAGTTCCACCGCACTATTCTCCACAAAAACCAGGAAGTCGACACTTTTTTTTTTTTTACATTGAGTCCATTGGCTAGAACATAAATTGCAGCTATGTCCCACTCCTGAAATTTGCATTCAAATCGTGGTAAATTCACACCTCAGAATGGACTGAAAAAACTGAACAAATTCACAGCGCAGCAGGCACTCATAGTGAAGTGCACAAGAGCAAAAAATGTGCTTAGGAGCGTTAAAAAAAATCGCTCCGCCAATCAAAACTTTAGGCCAAGTGGATGAAACACATGATTAAATCTTGCAATTTCCAGAGATAGGGTGCACCTGCTTAAGAGACAAATTAAACCGAAAACCCACTCAAACAAGGGGCTATCTTAAACCAGGGGAATAAAAAATGCTGGAAGCATATGAGCCTGAATGTGATTTTTGGTATAACAAATATCTCGAAATTGGCACACCTACATGTGGAATGGTACAACAACAAAATTATATAGAAGTGCGGAATGTGTGAACTGTATAAAGTAAACGTGAATAAAATTGATACAAATATGAACACAGATATGTCAAGTTGTTTCTACGGTGAGCACATGTGTTGAAGTGAAACTTTAACCAAAAGGTTATACTATGCATATCGTAGAAAAAGTAAAAATACACAATATTTTAACCACGTAAGCCCTGGACCATTTTCCTGGTCAAAGACCAGGGCACTTTCTCTTTTCGTCCATGGACGGACACCGCTCCTTAATTCTTGACAGTTGGGTTATGTTCCTGTTCATAGAGGACTAGGCAGAACATGTTGGTTATCTTAAAACATGTAACTTTAAGAGTTGACTTGCCCCGCCCAGGGGGGCGGTCTCTCCGTACATAACCCTCCTACCTGCAGTCAGCAGCCTCAGTTTTGTTCTGCCTAGCAGAAGAGATGGACATGGCTCCCTTTGGGACCGGAGTCCTGAAGAAATTATTATTTTTAAGATCATCTATTCTTCCTCCTGCAAGATCTACCATCGCACCTGGAAGGCCTACGTCTTCAGGTGCGCGGAGATGAAATGCCGTGTTCGGTTCCCAGGGTCCTGCTGTTTTTACAGCATGGAGTGGTTTTAAAAAACTTGTTTTAAGCACCACCAAGGGTCAGTCTCAGCCTTGGCTGTTTTCTTTCTATGGCCGTTGGCGTCCCATTTCCTGGTGGGTACTTTTGTACAGGAGTTTTGATGGGGGCTTCCCCCAATTGGACCACTTCTCCCTCCTCGGGATTTGAACCTGGTGCCTGGTGCTCTCGGTTCTTCAGGTACCTACTTTTGAGAACACCAGTGAGATTCCGCTCCTGACATGATCTCAGAAGGTGGCCTTCCTTTCTCATTACTACTTTTTAGAAGGGTTCCTGAATTGGTGGCCTTGCCTTGCAAGTCCCCATTTTTTGATCCTCCATAAGGATTTAGCGCTGGTACTACGCCTGCGACCTTTAGTTTTTTCCTCGGGTGATTTCGGCTTTTCACCTGAATGTGGACATTGTACTTCCATCCTTGTGTCCTTGGCCATCGCATCCCAGAGAGTCTGCGCTCAACACTTTGGACGTGGTACGGGCCTTGGGGGTGTACCTGTCTGTTACGGCTCAGTTTTCGGAGGTCTGACTCACTGTTTGTGTTGGTTTCCGGTCCACAAAAGGGGCCTGGCGGTCTCGTCAGCCACCATTTCTCGGTGGATCAGGCGGACCATCACCCAGGTCTATGCCTTTAAAGGCGGGTGCCTCTTTCCCGTTACGGCGTGTTCGACCAGGGCTTTTTGTGCCTCTTGGGCGTTCCGACTTCAGTCATCTGTATCACAAGTGTGTAAGGCGGCGACCTGGTCGTCCGTTTAAGCTTTTTCCAAATTTCACAAGAGTGATGTGAGTGCATCCTCGGATGCTAGCTTCGGCTGCAAAGTTTTGCAGGTGGCTGTTTTGAGGTTGCAACTCCTCCGTTGAGGAGCTCTGTTTGGGGTGAAAATAGTTTTCTGATGCTGTTCCCACCCCTCGTTTTTTTACATTGTTTTGGGACGTCCCAACTGTCAATTAAGGAGCTGTTGTCCGTACATGGACGAAAAGAGAAAATGGTATTTTTGTACTCACTGTAAAATCCTTTTCTCTGTCGTCCATTGATGGACACAGCACCCACCCCTACTTATTTAGTTTGTACTGCTTTACTACGAACTGAGGCTGCTGACTGCAGGTAGGAGGGTTATGTACGGAGGCACCTCCCCCTGGGTGGAGCTGTTCAACTCTGTTAAAATTACATGTTTTAAGATGACTAACATGTTCTGCCTAGTCCTCTCCTATGAACAGGAACATAACCCAACTGTCAAGAATTAAGGAGCTGTGTCTGTCCATGGACGACAGAGAAAAGGATTTTACGGTGAGTACAAAAATCCTATTTCTCTTACCGTCCATGGACTGACACAGCATCTTCATTCTTGAAAAAGTGGGTTATGTTCCTGCTCATAGGGGAAGACTAGACAGAATGTTAGATGTTTCAACATACATTCCCTTACCAGAGCTGAACAGCCCCTCTGCATCCAGCAGCTGTTTTTTCCTGCCTAGCATAGAAGAACCTGGCTCCCGGTTGGGACCATTAGTCCTGGAGATTTTTTGCTTTTTTTTTTTTCTACTTTTTTTGATCCTGAGATCTACTATCAACTGCCGGCTGGGTGACAGGCTGGATAATATAGATCCTTGTAGTCTCCCCAGTCCGGCTGTAATGGTCGTTTAACCACAAAGGGGTTCCCAGTCCGGCTGTAATGGTCGTTTAACCACAAAGGGGTTAATATGGCTTCTACTACTGTTCCGAATTGTAAAGTTTAGATAACATTGCATGCAAGTTTGAAAAGCAAAGACTTGACACATCCGTGCAGATCCGTTGCTTCCGTATCTAATAATTTATTCTAGGCAGTACTAAGCTTTTACACACAGCATGATACGTCACTATTATGTTAATTGTGACACTAATAAACACATCTCATTGGCTACAATACAAAAGGAGTACAGACACGTGATGATTAAGCTGGGCTGTCCTCTGGTCCTATCTTCATATCCGCATTCCAAAGGTGTGTGGGAGAAGGGGGTCTCAGCCATCTTCTGTCTTCAGTCTTTTCGATGGGAGGAGTTGTTATTATAAACTGATTTTGAGTAAGGAAATATTACAGCAGTGGTGTACATGAGAAAGCAATATAGACTTTATAGTAAAGATGCGTAGAGAATAGACATTTTCTAGTTTAACATTATGCTCATCACATTCCTTCACACAGCCATCGAGCGTGAGCAGACCTTTAGCTACGCGCTAGGTCGGCTACGACATGCCCCGTTTGCTCCAGGGGTGGCCGGTGAGCTGTATGCTCCAGGGCGCACACATGACCAGGCTACTGCTGTCCGAGTCAGTGTGGCGTATCCGACAGCCCGTACTGCTCGGGTGATGGGTCTGTCCGGAATGTGTCTAGCATTCCCCCCAGGACGGGTAAGTAGGGTTCCACCTGTCTCGGTAGGATGGAACAGCTGGACATTCCTGGGGAGGTCGACTAGGGGGTCTCTTAGTCTGTAGCTGTTAAAGTGGACCTTTTGTGTACCTTGCCTTTAGTCCCTCAAGGGTGTCAGGCGAGTGTGGGTCAGCATGGCGTCAGAAGCTGGCGCTTCCTCCCCAGACATCCCTGTGGTAGCAACCGGTGCCCCTGCACCTTCGGTGCCTGTGGATGCTTTGCCGGCGGTCCTTGAGTCCTTTGTTGCCAAGGTGGAAGCGGTGAGCCGGCGCAAGGGGGGTAAAAAACGCCCCCTTTTCCCACCATCTTCTGAGGAAAGCTCTGACTCTGGTTCTGACCCTCTGGTTCTGACGTGTCAGAGGATGCAGATCAGGACCATTTGGACAGGGAGGATGGCTGTGTCCGGGTCAGCGCAGGAAAGAGCGTTTGTCGGAGCACTTGTCACCGTAGTGCGGGAGACCCTAAAATTTGAGGATATGGCGGGGGCATCTACTGAGGTGTCGGTACCTATTGGGTACCACATGTCGGCCCGCACTGCTAAGGTGTTTCCCTACCTAACTTTTGTTGATAAGTTTATATACAAAGATTAGGAACGAACGCAGCGGGCCTTTTCGGTCCCAAACCGCATGGCGGTCCGTTAACCCTTTAAGGAGAGTTTCCTGAAAAATGGACAGCTCCCCTGATTGTGGACCCCCGGTATCCAGGTTAAACAAGGTAACCACGATTCCGGTAGACTGGTCCCCTGCCTTTTAAGGACCCTGCAGACAGGAGGGCCGAGGCAGTGGCCCGGTCCATGTTCACGGTGGTTGGGTCAGCATTGTGGCCAGTGTTGGCCACGGCCCTGGTGTCACAGACACTTACAGAATGGCCAAAATTGTTGCACCACGAGTTGGTAGAGCAAAAGGTTTTACCGGTCTGAGTGTAACTGGCCAACCAGTTGGTGCATGGCCTTGAGTATGTCTGCGATGCGGCCTTAAATACAGCGCCCTTGCTTTCCAGAGCCTCGGTATCTGCTGTGGTGCTACGTCCCCTGATTTGGCTAAAATGCTGGCCCGCGGACCAGACTTCGGAAAAGGCTTTGTCAGATTTGCCCTTCTAGGGAGAGAGGTTTTTGGAGCCTTGCTGGATGACATTAATAAGAATGTCACTGGGGGTAAGAGCACGTTGCTCCCACAATCCAGAAAAGGTAAGGAGCTACGCCGTAGGCCAGGGCCCTCCTTTTCTGCTCAAACGTTTTTTTTCCAAGTCATCTTCCAGGAGGGCTTACAGAGAAATAGGCTCCTCCCACCTAGAACAGGAAACACATGATCCACATCATAAAAGTCTTACTCATGCATTAGCCCCTCAGTATGTGTTTCCTCAGGCTAGACAGGCACCATCCAAGGGATGTTTTTTTTTTTTTTTTTTTTTGGGCCTTCGTGCCAGGCGGCAGGGGCCCCCCCCCGACGGCCATACCCAGTCAACAGGGGTAGTTCCCCTGGGGTATGAGTCAGTTTGGGGCCACCCAGGAGACCTGAAACGGGTCATGGGTGATGGTATGGGACCCCACCTCCCAAGTCGGGTGTATCCTCAGCGAGGTTACCTGTGAGGGTGGAGGAGGTGATCCAGTGGGTCCAGCCGCGGCACAGCAGGGTATCCTCCTGGCGGAGGCTCGGGGCCGGTATCCTTCCCGGGCAGACAGATCTCCAGAGGGGAGTCTCTAGCTCCAGAACAGCGTGGCGCTGGGCGCACAGCTAGAGTGTCACTTCCGGTGCAGAAAACAGGAAGTGACACGACAGGAAGTCTCGCGGCGGCCATCTTGGTACACCCATTTGGAAGCCTAGTTGAAGATAACAGGCGTGCTGTGCCGTGGGGCGGCGTCGGATCCACAGCGCCGCCCCGGACCTCCACTCCTCTCATATTTAAGGGACCCGGACCTAAAGATGGCGCCGCGCAACATGGAAGGATCCAGAGACGCAGATCTGGAGGCGCCATCGGTCGCATCGGGCCCTAAGGTAAGAAAATAAGGGGCAGACCGCTTCTTTCCTTTTCTTACCCCCCTGTGGGGGCGGCACAGGGGGAGTCTGTTTTATTCCAGAGACCGTTTGTTTTCTCCTATGCTGATGGTGGCAGACGTCACATATTCTAACATAGGCTCTGGTGGTGGGTACTTCTCATAATTCTTAGACTAGAATAAGAGAGTCCACGTGGTGTTTCTGGTTTGGGTGTTTACTTCAGTGTAAGTAATATGCAGGGGCTTGTCATTTACTGTATTACAGGACAAGACCCACGAGCCCAGAGATAAGAAACACCTAGAAAAAGATGCCCAATATGTACCAGGAAGATGCAGATTGGGTGGAAAAAGAATGCTTGTCAGGACTGCACAGACAGACTTGTCAAAGAAGAAACAGGCCCTGTTCTCAAAGGCTTTATGGACTCATTAAAGTCAGGGATGAAACAGACGTTTCAGTCCTTTAAGCCCACACAGCAAGAGACACTTGCTGAACCCAGCCCAGGTACTTCAGGCACCAGTACTACCGTGAGGCCAGAAGTTAGGGCCCAGGTACGGGCAGTCCACCAGCATCGAGTCCCGGAGGACGGGGAGAACAACTCAGGCTCAGCCTCAGAGCCTGAGGAGATAGACCCGAGCGAGGAAGGGCCAGAAAAGATACAAAAATTCCCTTTTCCTTCAGAGGAGACAGAGGAGCTCCTGAAAGCAATTTACGACACCCTGGAACTGGAGTCCCCAGAGAACCAGGAGTTGTCAGTGCATGACCTCCTATATGAAAGCCTTCAGACTAGACAGGGCAGAACCTTTCCAGTGCATGGATCCCTAGGGGAGACCATACTTCATGAATGGAGAAAGCAGTATTCTTCCCTAAAAATTTAAAGAGAAGGTTCCCCTTTAAGGAGGAGGATACAAAGCTGTGGGATAGATGTCCCAGACTGGACGCTTCCATAGCCAAGGTCTCTAGAGCTTCAGAACTTTCCTTTGAGGATACAGGTATCCTGAAGGACCCAATGGACAGGAAGGCGGAGGGCTATTTAAAGAAGGCGTGGGAAGCTTGCGCTGCCAACTTTAGACCCGCACTAGCCACCACATGCGTGGCGCGTACACTTGACTTATGGCTTAAACGGCTCCGCACTCTTCTGGAGTCAGACACTCCCAGGGAAGAGATCCTGGATGCTTTACCCACGCTAAGTAAGGCAGTGGCCTATATAGCGGATGCATCCACGGAGTCGGTCACATTCTCGGCCAGAGCCACAGCCTTGGTTAATGAAGCCAGGAGGGCTATCTGGCTAAAGACCTGGGGAGGAGACTCTGTCTCAAAGACAAGACTCTGTTCCCTCCCATTCGATGGAGATCTGCTCTTTGGAAAGGAGCTGGAATCTGTCCTAGAGAGGTCGGCCGATAAAAAGAAGGGGTTCCCTTTTCCCAAGAGGCAACAGCAGCAGCAACAACAACAACAAGAGGAGTTTTCGTCCCTTTCAGGTGTCAGGTGTCAAGTGAAAGGAACTCTCACCGGGGGGATAGGAGACGGAATAACAGAGCCCAAGACCAGAAAGGGGGCAATACAGGAGGGGAAGGGGCAGAGGAGGTTTCCTCTTTAGACCCTCCCAGCCTAAGAACATTTCCCAGTGACTCAGTCGGGCCTGTGGGGGGGAGATTGGGGTCATTCCTTCCACAGTGGCAGACCATCTCCAGCAGCCGTTTTATCCTAGATCTGATCGCATCAGGGTACAGGATAGAACTTTTAGGCTGCCCCCCTCAAAAAATTTTCATAACAAGTCTCCCAAGAGATGCGAAAAAAGCCACAGCTATGTCTTCCCTCCTGCAGAGTATGCTAGAAGAGAAGGTGATAAGCTTCATCCCCCCATCTCTAAGAAAAGAAGGATTCTACTCAAGTTTTTCTGATAAAGAAATCATCAGGAAAATTTCGACTGATTCTAAATCTGAGACAAGTAAACATGTACGTGAAGTACAGACGTTTCAAGATGGAATCAATCTACTCCACCAGAGAGCTGTTAACCCCTGGGGTCTTCATGGTCTCATTAGACCTAAGGGACGCCTATCTTCACGTCCCTATTCGAGAGGAGTCCCAACAATTCCTCAGATTTGCAGTAAGAAAAGGGTTCAGAACCCTCTATTTTCAATTCAATTCTCTGCCCTTCGGACTAGCGTCAGCCCCACACATTTTTACGAAGATACTGGCAGAAGCGCTAGGGACTCTGAGATCAGAGGGAATTCAGATTATCCCCCATCTGGACGACCTACTGATTTTTGCAGACTCAGCAGACAAAGTCAGACGGAACCTGAGCAGAACTACCAGACACCTTCAGCAACTAGGGTGGCTGGTAAATCAGGAGAAGTCACAATTAGTACCTACTCAGAGCATTGTATACCTAGGATACCTGATAGACTCAAGGAAGTCCAAGATATTCCTGACAAAGGAAAAGGTAGAGACAATTTTGACAGAGGTGAGGAACCTCTGCACTTGTTCAAGGACCTCAATTCAGAGTATGAGGGTCCTTGGGTTAATGACAGCGGCCATCCCAGGAGTCCAGTGGGCTCAGTTCCATACTCGAGCGCTTCAGGCGTTCATGCTTTCTCTCTGGGATGGACAAACAAATTCACTTCAGAGACAGACGGAAATTCCGCAGGAAGTAAAGCTCTCAATAGAATGGTGGTTGATCCTTGCAAACCTCTCGGCTGGCCGACTCTGGTCCCAACACTGTCCTCTGGCAGTCACCACGGACGCCAGCGGGCAGGGCTGGGGGGCCCATTCAGGCACTCTGATAGCCCAGGGGCTCTGGAACCGGCAGGAAGCCGGCCTCTCCTCCAATGCGAGGGAGATGAAGGCGGTTCTAAAGGCCCTAGTAGCCTTTTGCCCATCCCTAAGGGGAAGACATGTGCAGGTCCTTTCGGACAACATTACCACGGTTTGTTACCTCAACAAGCAAGGGGGTACGAGAGTCCCGGATCTGATGAGGATAGCAAGAGAGATCCTTCAATGGGCAGAAGAAAACCTGTTATCCCTATCTTCCATTCACCTAAAAGGGGAATTAAATTCTCTGGCAGATGCCCTAAGCAGAGAGACGCTGTCTTCGACAGAATGGTGCTTGAATCGAATAGTGTTCGAAGAAATAGTGCAGAAGTGGGGAGACCCACAGATAGACCTTTTTGCTACAAGACACAACAGGCAGGTGAAACAGTTCTATTCCCTACAGAGAGATCTTCTCAGTCGGGGCCTAGATGCCCTATCCCAGTCTTGGGAGGCAGATCTGGTATACGCATTTCCACCGTTTGCCCTCATTCCGAGGATTATCCTGAAGATAAGAGGGTCCAACACAAAGGTCATCCTGATCGCGCCATTTTGGCCGAGGAGGTCTTGGTTCTCAGGTCTTCTAAGACTCAGCATTGCAGAACCTTGGAGACTACCTTACAGGTCGGACCTCTTATACCAGGGAGAAGCGAATCATCCAGAACTGAGCTCTCTTTCTCCGACGGCTTGGCTTCTGAAAGGGAGCTGTTAGAGCTGAGAGGGTTATCGGCCAAGGTAATCGATACCATTCTTAGCAGCCGAAAGCCGTCCACTAACACAATTTATAATAAAATTTGGAAGAGATTTGGGGACTGGCGCAGACTCAACAACAGAGTGTCAGGTGCCATGGTCCCGGCGGTTCTAGATTTCCTCCAAGCCGGAGCAGATCTAAACCTTGCAGTTAGTACTCTTAAGGTTCAGGTGGCCGCCCTGTCCAACTTTTTAAATCAAAGACTGTCAGAAGAACCACTGATCAAAAGTTTTCTTGTGTCCATCAGCCGGAAACGAGTCCCCAAAGCAAGGAGGTTCCCTCCCTGGGACTTATCAGTATTACAGGGTCTCGGTAGGGCACCATTTGAACCTATAGATGAACTACCCATAAAACTGTTAACCCTGAAGACAGAAGTTTTGGTGGCCCTAGTCTCGGCTAGGAGAGTCAGTGAGATCCAGGCACTTTCAGTGATCGAGCCTTTCTGCACCATTTTACAAGACAAAATTATCCTCTCGCTGGACCCAGCTTTTCTCCCCAAGGTATCGTCTAACTTCCATAGGTCAGAAGAAATCGTGATACCATCATTCTGCGGAAATCCAAAGAATGATAAGGAAGCAGGATTTAATAAAATAGACGTCAGGAGATGCCTGATTGCCTACATAGAGCACACCAAGGAGTGGCGACGCTCCACCAGCTTGTTTTATTCACAGGTCCTAACAAGGGGAAAGAGGCATCCAAAGGTACCATCGCCAGGTGGCTGAAGTCGGCCATTGCGGAGGCATACAAGGCAGTCTCCCGCACACCTCCATTGGGTATAAATGCTCACTCCACAAGAGCGGTTTCTGCTTCTTGGGCTGAAAGGGCAGGAGCATCTCCCCTCCAGATCTACAAGGCCGCAACCTGGTCCAGTTTCCAGACTTTTGTGAAGCATTACAGACTGGACCTGCTTGCCAGCCAGGACCAGTCTTTCGGCAGAAAAGTGCTGCAGGCTGTGGTCCCGCCCTGATCAGGTAGTACTATATTGTCCTCTCTGTAAGCCGTCCTGGAAGATGACTTGGAAAAACAGTGTTATTACCTGTTAACTACTTTTTCCATGAATCTTCCAGGAACGGCGTCAGTTCCCTCCCTTTTTATGAGGTGAGTAGCGATGTAAAGCATATATAAGGATAGAGCTACGCTGATCCAGGTTTAATCATTCTGAGGCCTTCGGTTATTTGTTAAATACTGAGGGGCTAATGCATGAGTAAGACTTTTATGATGTGGATCATGTGTTTCCTGTTCTAGGTGGGAGGAGCCTATCTCTCTGTAAGCCGTCCTGGAAGATTCCTGGAAAAAGTAGTTAACAGGTAATAACACTGTTTTCGTCCGCCCAGGCCCGCAGGTAGGCCTTCACAAGGCTGACAAGGGCCAGCTGAGGGACATAAGCATCCCTGGTTTCGCAAGCCTGCGAACAAATCTGCGACAGCATAAAGATTTGCCCCCGCCTGACTCTCGGGTGAGGGGTTGCCTTTGCGAGTTTGCAGCTCGGTGGGCATCACTGCTTTCCGACCAGTGGGTTTGCGAAGTGGTCTCATCAGGGTACAAGAGTTTTTTTTTTTCTTGTCTATCAAACAGGTTTTTTTCCCCTCAAACTATCTTATTCCCACTCATCTGAACGCCCTGTTTGGGGCAGTGCAGGACCTGCTGATGTACGGGGTAATAGTACCTGTGCCCCTGCTGGAAAGGTTTCAGGTTTCCTGGATCTCAAGGCCCTCAACTCCTTTGTAAAAGTACGAAGGTTCAGGATGGAATCAGTTCGCTCTGTGGTCGCTGCACTCCATCCGGGGGATTTTCTGCCATCTTTGAACATCAAGGACGCATACTTGCATGCTCTATATATGTCAGGCATCAGAGATTTCTGCGTTTTGCAGTCGGACGATCACGACCAGTTTGTAGCTCTCCCTTTTGGCCTGGCATTGGCCCCAAGGTTCTCGCCCCGATTCTAGCTTTGCTGAGACGGCGAGGAATTGCCATTGTGGGCTACCTGGATGACCTTCTTCTGAGAGCAGCTTCAGACTCAGACTTGGAGGAGGATGTGGCGATTGCCAGTCAGACCATTCAAGAATTTGGGTACTGAACCTCCAGAATTCTGTGTTGCTGCCGACTCAACGCCTGGGGTACCTGAGCTTGATTCTGGACTCATCAGAGACAAGGGTATTTCTCCCTATGGAAAAGTTTAATACTCTTCGGACTGCAGTGAAGCTGTTGCCACCCCGCAGGTGGTCATCGCTGCGCTTTTGCATGCGAGTCCTGGGTCTCTTGGTAGCCATCTTCGAGGCGGTACCGTATGCTCAATTCCACAGTAAAATTTTGCAAAAGGAGATCCTGTCCAAATGGGACAAATCCCCATTGTCTCTGGATTGTCAAATCCGGGTGAGCCAGCTAGCCAGGGCTTCCTTGGTATGGTGGTTGAGATCTCCGGCCCCTCCATCTGGGAAGTCGTTCCTTCCTTTTCACTGGACGGTGATCACGAATGACGCCAGCCTGACCGGTTGGGGGGGGGGGGGGTTGGGGCGTACAGTCGACACAGGGTCGCTGGACGCAGGAAGAATCCCGCCTGCCGATCATGGTGCTGGAACTTCAGGCGATCAGACAGTGCCTCTCCACATGGTCAGAGGCTGCAGGGACGTGCAGTCAGGATCCAGTCGGACAACGCCACGGCGGTGGCGTATGTCAACCATCAAGGACGACCTAGAAGCTTGGCTGCAGCATTGAAGGTCGCTCACATTCTATCGGCCGTGTACATTTTGGGTGTAGAAAACTGGCAAGCGGACTACCTAAGTTGCCAGATGCTGGACCAAGGAGAATGGTCGCTACACCCGGATGTGTTTCGACTCTTTTTTGCCTGAGATGGGGTGCGCCAGACGTGAATTTCCTGGCTTCTCGACTCAATCGAAAGGTATTGAGGTTTGTGGTCAGGTCCAAAGATCCCTGGGCGAACGCGACAGACGCGTTGGTGGCTCCGTGGGTGCAGTATCGGCTATTTTATGCCTTACCCCCGCTAAAACGTCTTCCTCGTCTGCTTCGCAGAGTGGAGACTGAGGGGATTCCGGTGATTCTAATTGCCCCATATTGGCCTCGGTGTCCCTGGTACGCCGACCTAGTACGCCTGGTGGTGGATGTTCCTTGGCGACTGCCGTTGCGAGAGGACCTTCTATCGCAAGGTCCTATACTTCATCCTGCTTTAGTTGCTGGCTTTAACGGCATGGCTGTTGAAAGTCAGGTACTAAGGGACCGGGGCCTGTTGGATTCAGTCATTTCCACCATGCTGAGGGCACGGAAGTCCTCTTCTCGGAAGATTCATCATCGCACGTGGAAGGCCTACATCTGTGTGAGGAGATGGAGTGACGTCCACGGACATATTCGGTTTCCAGGATCCTGCTGTTTTTACAGCTTGGAGTGGATCAAAAACTTGCCTTAAGCACCATTAAGGGACAGATTTCAGCCTTGGCTGTTCTTTCAACGACCCTTGGCGGCTCATTCACTGGTGAGGTACGTTTGTGCAGGGGGTTCCACATGTGGCTCCTCCGATTCGACCACCACTGCCTCCATGGGATTCGAATCTGGTGCTCTGTGCTTCAGAAACCTCCGTTTGAGAACATCAGAGAAATTCCCCTTTTGACACACTCAGAAAGTTGCCTTTTCTGGTGGTTATTAAATCGGTCAGGAGAGTTTCTGAATTGGCTGCCTTGTCCTGCAAGTCTCCCTACTTGATCCTCCACAAGGATAAACCGGTGCTATGCCTGCAGCCTTCGTTTTTCCGAAGATTGTTTCAGCTTTTCATCTAAATGAGGACATTGTGCTTCCATCCTTGTGTCCTTGGCCGTCGCATCCAAAAGAGGTTGCATTCCTTGGAACGTGGTCAGAGCTCTGCGAGTGTATCCATCTGCTACGGCTCAGTTTCGGAGGTCATACTCACGGTTTGTCGGTGGTTGGTCCTAAAAAGGGCCTGGCGGTCTCGTCTGCCACCATTTCTCTCGGTGGATCAGACCGTGATTCAGGCTTTCCTGTGACGGCACATTCAACCAGGGCAATAGGTGCCTCCTGGGCCTTCAGACATCAAGCGTCTGTCTCACAGGTGTGTAAGGCGGTGACCTGGTCGTCCGTTCACACTTTCACAAAGTTTTAAAAGGTTGACATGCATGCATCTGCGGATGCTTGCTTTGGCCGCAAAATTTTGCAGGCGACTGTTTAAGGTTGTATACAAAACACCCAAGTGTAGTGCTCAAAACAAATAAATGTAAAAGAGTCCATAAAATGGACAAAATATATGTGTAAATAAAGTCTTTGATGACCATTCAAACGTGGATAGTCTTGAAATTTTCAAAACACAACTGGTGACTTTCAAAAAGCAAATGACTATAACGTGACCACCACCAAATGGAAAGGAGGCTTACCAGATGGAATGGACCCAGTAAACGTATGTCTAAAGGGTCAAACAGGCTTGGTACATGTATACTCGTAGGTCTAGAGTCCTGGCTGGCGTTGCACACATCAATGTCCAAAATCCAGGGTCTAGTGGTGTCACCAAATATCCGAACCCAGTATGATGATGGGATAGCTCACAATGGAACCATATTATAGGGAAGGAGGAGAGGGCACATAGCGTAATAACGTAGATACTATTTATTAAATGCAGGTAGATACACTTACATTCAAGCAGTAAACGTAGCGCTTTGCAAAACACTCAGTGGCAGCAGTGGAATCTCCCGACGCGTTTCGCAATACCTTGCATCGTCTGGGGTATGACTCCACTGTTGCCTGCATATTATTTATAAGTTTAAGGGACCTCCCCCTCATTAATCCATTATGCAATCACTTCCTGAATCTTTCAAAATGGCGTGTCGGCGTGCGTTCCACGCCTCTCTATGTAATCCCTGCATAGTGCGCTAATATATTCATCATATGGGAAGCTGTATGGAAAAAAGATGGGGGGATAGATCCATGTTTGTGTGGAATAACCTCATCATACATGCTAGATACGGGGCATCACTAACCCAATACTTACAATACATCATAGATCTTAGTCTGGCGACTAACGTCGCGGCTGTGACGTCACGCGTAAACCATGTGATAGACGCCATGCAATCGTCCGGCGACGTTACATGACGCGCGAACATCAATGTCCAATCAGACGGCGCCTGAACCATGTGACGGACGCCATGTGATCGTCCAGTGGCGTCACATGACGTCCATATCCAATCAGACGGCGCGACCGCGTCACGAGGAATCCCGCCGTCATGTGACCATCACATGATGTCACGTGACCCGCGAGCATCTTAATGAAAAGCGACGCGATCGCGTCATCGCATACAAGCGCCGCCCCCATCTGAGACACGCAGCCCGGATAGGACGTAGAGACGTCCGTATTGAGTCCGACAACGCAATCGCATAATCAAGCGATCACGGCGTGCTTCCCGGAAGTGGGCAACCCTGAAATGCTAATACATTGACTGTGCTCCACCGCCCCATAACGGCAAAAAATGTGAAACGCAGCCAAATGTGTACACACAGGACTCCAACTAATCTACAGGAATTATCTAGCATCGCCCAAATCGGGCGAAAAAAGGAAAAAATTCCCCGGGATAACAATGGTGAAGCTAGTAGCTGTAAGTCTAACTACCCATTAGCACAAAAATAGTTTTATTGTTATAAAAATAATAAAATCAGCTGAGCTGAGGTTAAATTACTAAATGTGTAAACAGATAATAAAAATAAAAATAAAAAATGAAAAATAAGAAATATCTTTTGGATAACAGATCAAGAAATATAGATGGTCCGCTCCAACTGTGCGAGACTAACGTCTCGCACATAGAGAGGACCATCAAGGTGGAAGAATGTAGGGACCTCAACCCATCATAACCAATGACGGAAGGAGGCCCACACACCCCAACAGGAGATTGCCCAATGGATGAATGAGGAGCAAATTCCATATAAATCCAAATTTGTCCCCAAACACGACCATACATAATATATTAAAAGTTGTGTAAAGAATATATAAAACCATATTGAATTGGTTAAAAATACAAGAAACACTAAACAACAAGAAAAAGCAGAAAACGGATCCATGATCGAAAGGCACCAACTAATGTTAGGACTGGTCGATGAAGGAATTGATATCCCATTCGACATTTAAACCAGACGGCCTGTGTGTCTGTAATTGGTATATCCAGTAAGTCTCCAGCTGGGACACACCCCTAATTCTGGGGGCACCTCTCCATGGGGGAATAAAACGATCAATGATCAAGAACTGTGTGCCAGCTGGATTCCTACTGTGATGTAACCTATAGTGTCTACGGACCGTGTGATTCACATCACCCCCTAAAATTAATGTAACATGTTCCCCCACTCTAACCGAAAATGGCCTGATGGTGCGGCCCACATATTGTTTGCCACAAGGGCAGGTGATAAGATGTACAATGTGTGTAGTAGAGCATGTACAAAAATGTTTAATTGGGTATGACTTCCCTGTACTGGTAGACCTAAACTCTAAGGTTTTACCTCTCCCGGATGTGTTATATTTACACACACTGCACTTTTTACAGGGATGATATCCCACCAATTGATGAAAAAAGGAAGGACGTACCGGGGGGTTAATGATGTTGGGTGCTATTTTACCCTGGAGAGTGGGTGCACCTCTGAAGACAACTTTGGCCTGTTCGGGTAAAACTGAGCCGAGGATATTGTCATTCCTCAAGATGTTCCAGTGCTTGGCTATAATAGCTTTCACTTGTTTATGTTGCATAGAGAAGGAGGTGAGCATTGCCCATTTGAAGCTGTTGTTGGATTCTACTTTGGGCTTAACTTCCAATAAGGAATGCCTGTCGGTCTCCAGTACTTGTTCGAGATCTCTATCGATCCTGACGGGGTCATACCCCTTATCAATGAATCGTTGTTTGAAAATCTCGGCTTGAGTCAGGAAGATATCGGTATCAGTACAGTTTCGCCTCAACCTCAGAAACTGACTACGTGGGACGGACCTCAACCAAGATTGGTGATGACAACTGTCCTGCGGAATGTATCCATTCCGATCAGTTTTCTTGAAGTGTGTCTGAAAGTGGAACTGTCGATCTTGGATGCTGATCTCCAAATCCAGAAACTGGATTCTTTCATGGCTGGCAGTATATGAGAGAGAAATGCCTCTGTCATTGGCATTAAGATGGTCCATAAAGATCTTAAGTGATGCCAGACTGCCACTCCATAGGAGGAGGATGTCGTCAATGTACCTAGCCCAAAACACTAAGTGTTGGGTGTCATAGGTATAGACGACATCCTCCTCCCATTTGGCCATGAAGAGATTCGCCAGGCTGGGGGCATACTTGGCCCCCATAGCCACACCTCTTAGTTGGAGGTAGAAATTGTCGTTGAACCAGAAGTAACTACTTCTGGTAGCAAACTCCAACAATTCCATAATGAATTCCCGTTGGAAGGGAGCTAGTGTTTCTTCCTTCTCTAGGTAATACTTAACAGCCTCTAACCCTTTGCCATGTGGGATACAAGTATATAGTGAGGCCACATCGGCTGTCACCATGATGTAATCACCTCCTATACTCGTATCCTGGAGTTTTCTAATAGTGGCCCCAGTATCCACCAAATAGGATGGCACACGTCTGACCAAGGGCTGAAGATAATGGTCGATATAGCGGCCAATTCTGGATGTAACAGAATTAATCCCGCTCACAATGGGACGACCGGGGGGGTGTACCGGGTCTTTATGAACCTTCGGTAAATAATAAATAGTTGGTATCCTGGGGACCGCGGGAACCAGGAACGCCTTTTCCTTCTTGTTTAGAATGTCTCTAGAGAAGCCACTGTCAACCAAACTCTGAAGTTCAACTTTAAACCTAGAGGTAGGGTTGGTGGACATCCGTTGGTAGGTATTGGGTTCATTTAAAATCCTGACCATTTCTTGTTCATGGTCAGATTTGTCAAGGACCACTATACCTCCACCTTTGTCCGCTGGGCGGATCACCAAGTCCTTGTTTGAACACAAGGACTTGAGACCCACACTGGACACAGTTTGATAAGAGCCTCGTTTCTCTGGAATTTCTGACAAGTCCTTCAGTACTAAATCTCTGAAGATACTGACAGAGGGTGCTACGGGGACGGGGGGATTAAACAGACGGGTTAGATAGACCCGAGTGTACCGTCCCAAACGTAGCTGCCCTGGCCTCACTCACAATGGGATTAGTGATGAGGTACCGTTGTATGTTAACCTTCCGAACATACTTGTGTATGTCGATAAAGGTACCAAACTTATCGAGTTTCTTTGGAGGGGCAAATTTGAGGCCTTTGTCCAAAACTGATAATTCCTCGGGGGTGAACTCCTTTGTACTTGGGTTGAAAACGCCTTGGCCTTTTATACTCTCCTTTTTCCTCTTCTGAATTCTCTGCCCCCCTCTGGTCCCTCTTTTGGATCTGGCCCTCTTCGGCGTGTGTCTGGGACCTCGTGAAAATCCAGTGTATCGTGGCTTTGTTGATTGAGATAGCCAGGACTATAATAAGAGGATTCAGGAGGATATCTAGTACGTGTATGATGGCTATCATCACGCGTATCCTCTAGAGGGATATATCTATTGTGAGTAGTAACTGGTGGGGGACCATAATATGATAGATGGTCATAGTAAGATGACGGGGCAGCTCTCTGTCGAGCTGGAGAGACGTTATATGAATAATCGTCATACTCTTAGTGACGTGGAGCACTATGATGATAGGGATGACCCCTAGATGAACCTCTGGTCCCTCTAACCCCTCTGGACCTACCCCTACCCCGTTGATGAATGGGGGTACGAGGGTTTCTAGGTGGGGGTGCTCGAGAATGGCCCCCTTGTGAGTTAGACGAAGGAGTTGGGACACTAGATGTGGTTGCAATCTGAATAGGTGCTGGACCTCTTATGGAAGCCTGGGTGGAACTGGCTGCAGATGTTTGAGAGGGGGTAGAGTCCATCTCTGCGCCAAAGGATGTCAAAAATAATTTCTGCCACCCAAACACAGTATTATTCCTGTAATCTCCGGCATCCCTTGAATATTTTTTATGCTGGGTTCGGATATTTGGTGACACCACTAGACCCTGGATTTTGGACATTGATGTGTGCAACGCCAGCCAGGACTCTAGACCTACGAGTATACATGTACCAAGCCTGTTTGACCCTTTAGACATACGTTTACTGGGTCCATTCCATCTGGTAAGCCTCCTTTCCATTTGGTGGTGGTCACGTTATAGTCATTTGCTTTTTGAAAGTCACCAGTTGTGTTTTGAAAATTTCAAGACTATCCACGTTTGAATGGTCATCAAAGACTTTATTTACACATATTTTGTCCATTTTGGACTTTTTACGGACTCTTTTACATTTATTTGTTTTGAGCACTACACTTGGGTGTTTTGTATATAACTTTTATGTATAGCGCTACATTTTTTGTATATTGTTTGTTTTTTGCTTTTTCCATAGGCATTGTAGCTGCTCACATTTGTTAGTAGCGCGAATATTGTTTGTATTTTGGACTGTTTAAGGTTGTAACTCCTCCGTTGAGGAGCTCTGGTTGTTTTGGGGTGAAGTTTGTTTTGATTGCTGTTCCCACCCCTAATTTTTTTTAATTTGCTTGGGGACGTCCCTACTGTCAAGAATAAAGGAGCTGTGTTGGTCCATGGACGGAAGAGAAAATAGGATTTTTGTACTCTCCGTAAAATCCTTTTCTCTGAAGTCCATGGATGGACACAGCACCCACCCTCCTTTTTGTGTTTGTACTGCTTTTTGACGAACTGAGCTGCTGAGTGCAGGGTGAGGTGTATAATCAGAGGGACCGCCCCCCTTGCTGTAGTTGCATGTTTTTAACTGTTCTACATGTCTGCCTAGTCCTCTCCTAATTGTCGGCATATAACCCTACTATCAAGAATAAAGGAGCTGTGTCCTTCCATGGACTTCAGAGAAATGGATTTTACGGGGAGTACAAAAATCCTATTTCTCTTTTCGTCCATGGACGGACATAGCTCCTTAAGTCTTGACAGTTGGGTTATGTTCCTGTTCTATATGAGGACTAGGCAGAACATGTTAGCTATTTAATACATGTTACTGTAACAGAGTTGAACAGCCCCGCCCAGGGGGCTGTCCCTCGACATAACCCTCCACCCTGCAGTCAGTAGCTCATTTTTTTCCCTGCCTAGTAGAGAAGGACCTGGCTCCCTTTGGGCCCAGGGTCCGGAAGATTTTTTTTATTTTTAAAGCTTCTATTAACTGCCGGCTAGGTTACATGCTTAACCACTTCCCGCCCAGTCAATAGGAGATTGACGTCCGGGAAGTGGTTCTGTTATCCACACTGGACGTCTATTGATGTCCTGCAGGATAACAGCCGCTGCGCGCCCAGGGGGGCGCGCATCGCGGCGATCGGTGGAGCGGTGTGTCAGTCTGACACACCGCTGCACTGATCTCGGTAAAGAGCCTCCGGCGGAGGCTTTTTACCACGTGATCAGCCGTGTCCAATCACGGCTGATCACGATGTAAACAGGAAGAGCCGTTGATTGGGAGTAGAGGAGAGCCGATCGGCGGCTCTCCTGACGGGGGGTTCGCGCTGATTGTTTATCAGCGCAGCCCCCCCCTCGGATACCCACACTGGACCACCAGGGAAGCCCCAAGCATGTGGATGGCCAGGTAAGTCCCATATGGCCATCCACATGCACAAATACATAAAAAACATGCCAATCAGTGCCCACAAATGGGCACTGACTGGCACCATCATGGCACAGCCAAAATGTATGATGCCCAGCAATGCCAGCCACCAGTGTCGTCATCAGTGCCACCTGTCAGTGCCGCCTATGAGTGCCCGTCAGTGCCGCCTATGAGTGCCCGTCAGTGCCGCCTATGAGTGCCCGTCAGTGCCGCCTATGAGTGCCCGTCAGTGCCGCCTATGGGTGCCCGTCAGTGACGCCTCGTCAGTGACGCCCCGTCAGTGCCCGTCCATTGAAGTAGAAAAGGTACTTATTTACAAAAAAATAACAAACTGTTTTTTTTTCAAAATTTTCGCTTTTTTATTTGTTATGCAAAAAATAAAAATCGCGGAGGCGATCAAATACCACTGAAAGAGAGCTCTATTTGTGGGAACAAAATGATAAAAAAATTGTTGGGGTACAGTGTTGCATGACCGCGCAATTGTCATTCAAATTGCGACAGCGCTGAAAGCTCAAAATTGCCTTGGGCAGGAAGGTGTATAAGTGCATGGTATTGAAGTGGTTAATATTATAGATCCTTGTAGTCCCCCCAGTTTGGCCATCGAGCGTGAGCAGGCCTTAGCTACATGTGGGGTCGGCCACGACATACCCCATGGCTCCAATGGTACCCGGTGAGCTTTGCTCCAGGGTTCACATATGACCGGGCTGCTTGCTGTCTCAGTCACAGTGGACCGTTCTGACAGCTACTCCGTACTGCTCGGTTGTAGGTCTGTCAGGAACACACCAGGAGGTCCTCGCAAGGATGGGTAAGTTCCTCCTGCCTCGGTAGGATGGAACAGCTGGGCATTCCTAAGGGGGTCGTTAGGGGGTTCTCTTGCCCTCCCCTCTCCCTCTGTCGCCCCCTTTTCTCCTCCCCTTGTGGAGCTCGCTGTGACCAAGGGTATACCTGTAGGGGGGCTCCAGGTCCTGGCTGGGGGCTGTGGGGGTGTCCAGGCCCGCTCTCTGTGGGAGGGGGTAGTTTTCTTACAGAAGCCTCCGCTGTGGTTTTCACGTCCACCTCGTTGTTTGGCCGCCATTTTGGAAACGCGGGGCCATTTTTTTTAGGTGCCTGTAATTACTATTGAAAAATTCCATAGGCGGCCATTTTGCCATGGCCGCGCTGTGACGCAGGTCTGCATTGCGGGCGGTCATTTACTTGTGGTCCGCGCTCTTTCTCTGAGGCGCTCGGCGGCCATTTTGGAATTGGTTATGGCCTCTAGTGCTGGATGGATTCCTGAACGGCATAGATGAGGAATGGGAACGGCCGCAGAGGTCCTTTTTTTTGAAAAAGTGGGCTTCTCCTCTGGTCGTTGATCCCCCGATCTCTCGGTCAAATAAAGTAACCACTATCCCGGTAGAGGGGACCCCTGCCTTAAGGACCCTACTGATGGGAGGTCCGAAGCGGTGACCCGCTCCATGTTCACCATGCTGGGGTCAGCATTGCGGCCTATATTGGCTGCAACCTTGGTGTCTCAGACACTCACTGAATGGGCTAAAATATTGCACCAGACAGTGGAGGAGCATCAGCTTCCTCCTGAATGAGTGTCACTGGCCGAAAAGTTGGGTCAGGGAATTGTGTACGTCTGTGATGCAACCCTGGATGCGGCCCCGTTAATCTTCCGGGCTACCGCATCTGCGGTGGTATTGCGCCGCCTGATATGGCTAAAGTGCTGTTCCGCTGACCAAGCCTCCAAAAAAACTCTGGCAGATTTGCCTTTCGTAGGTGGGAGGCTTTTTGGGGCCTCACTGGACGAAGACATTAAAGATGTCACTGGAGGTAAAAGCACACTTCTCCCTCAGTCCACTAAAGGGAAAGAGCCGCGCCGTAAGCCGGGGCCCTCCTTTTCCACACACAGTATTTTCGTCAGTCAGGACCTGCTGGCAGACCCTCCCAAGCGGAAAAAGGCCAAGCTGGGGGACAGTAGCGTCCCTGGGTGCGCAAGCCCACCAAGCCAGCAAGCAAGCCAGCTTCCGCATGAAGTTTTGCCCCCACCTGACTCCTGGGAGGGGGTGACGGCTTTGCGGGTTTCCAGTTTGGTGGACCTCCCTGCTCCCCGACCAGTGGGTCTACAAGGTGGTCACTTCGGGGTACAAGATAGTGCCTTTCTTGTCCACCAATCAGATTCTTTCCCTCAAATCTGCCTCTCCTTCTGGCTCGTCGGACTGACCTGCTGGGGGCAGTGCAAGACTCGTTGAGGTGCGGGGTAATCATACCTGTACCACCGCAGGACAGGTTTTAGGGTTTCTACTCGAATCTGTTTGTGGTCCCAAAGAAGGATGGATTCTGTTCAATCATGGACCTCAATGCCTTTGTGAAGGTTCAAAAGTTCCGGATGGAATCGATTCGTTCGGTGGTTGCTGCGCTACATCCAGGGGACTTCCTGGCGTCCCTGGATATCAGTGACGCATACTTGCATGTTCCCATCTGCGTCAGGCATCAGTGGTTCCTGCACTTTGCGATCGGCCAAGACCACTATCAATTCGTGGCTCTTCCCTTTGGCCTAGCATTGGCACCAAGAGTTTTCACCAAGGTGCTCGCCGCGATTTATGCTTTGCTGAGACAGCGCGGCATTGCTATCTTGGGCTACTTGGACGATCTTCTGAGAGCTGCTTCAAGCTCAGAATTAGAGGACGACGTGTCTATAGCCAGTCAAACCCTCCGAGTTTGGTTGGGTACTGAACCTCCAGAAGTTGTGTTGGTACCGACCCAGCGCCTAGAGTACCTGGGGTTGATTCTGGATTCTTCGGAGGCCAGTTTTTCTTCCCTTGGAAAAGTTGCAGACACTCCAGACTTGCGGTGAGGTTGTTCACATCCTGCAAATGGTCGTCTCTCCATTTTTGCATGCGAGTCCTGGGCCTAATGGTAGCCTTTTTCGAGGCAGTGCCGTTTGCCCAATTCCACACTCCGGTATTGCAAAGGGAGATTCTCTCCAAATGGAACAAATCTCTGTCTCTGGATCGGCAGATTCAGTTAAGTCATCTAGTCAGGGTCTCTCTGAGTTGGTGGCTGAGACCCCCGGCTCTTCGGTCCGGGAAGTCGTTCCTCCACTTTCATTGGACTGTGATCACGACGAACGCCAGCCTGACCGGTTGGGGGGCAGTAAGGGGGGGGGGTTAGGCGGCCCAGGGCTGCTGGACTCCGGATGGATCTCAACTGCCGATCAATTTCCTGGAACTCCGGGCGATCTGGCTGTGCCTCTTCAAATGGTCAGAGGCCAAGAGGGCGTCCAGTCAGGATCCAGTCCGACAATGCCACGGCCGTGGCATACGTCGACCATCAAGGAGGAAAAAAGCTTGGCTGCAGCGTTGGTCGCTCACATTCTGCGGTGGGCAGAAAGGAGCGTGCCGGCTCTATCGGCAGTTTACATTCCGGGCGTTGAAAACTGGCAGGTGGACTATCTTTCGCCAGATGCTGGACCAAGGGGAATGGTCGTTACATCTGGAGGTATTTCTACTCCTTTGCCGGAGATGGGGCACGCCAGATGTGGATCTCCTGGCTTCTCAAATCAATCGGAAGGTATTGAGGTTTGTGGCCAGGTCAAGAGACCCAATGGCAGATGCGTTGCTGGCACTGTGGATTCAGTACCTGCTAATCTATGCAATGATCCCAATTGCTCTGGATTGGCCTCGGCGTCCTTGGTACGCCGATCTAGTGCGTCTGATAGCAGACGCCTTTTGGCGTCTACCGCTAAGAAAGGACCTACTGTCGCAAGGTCCCATACGCCATCTAGTTTTACAGTCACTGGCTTAACGGCATGGCTATTGAGAGCCAGGTGTTAAGGACCGGGCCTTTCAGACTCAGTGATCTCTACCATGAGGAGTGCTCGGAAATCGTCCTCTAGGAAGATTTACCGTCGCACTTGGAGGACCTACATATCCACTCGTATGGAAAGGAGATTGCATCCGCGTACTTATTTGGTTTCCAGAGTCCTGCTGTTCTTACAGTGTGGGGCGGACCAAAAGTTTGCTTTAAGTACAAATAGGGGGCAGATGTCTGCCCTGGCTGTCCTTCTTCTTTTTTTTTTCTCAACGACCCCTGGCGGCTCACTCTAGTGTGAACGTTTGTTCCGGGGGTTCGGCATGCGGTCCCTCCGGTCTGCCCTCCACTACTTCCGTGGGGCTTGTATAGCAGACGTCCCTTGGCGTCTACCGCTACAAAAGGAGCTGCTATCGCAAGGTCCCATACGCCATCCTGGCTTGCAGTTAAGGGCTTTAAAGGCATAGCCTCTAGGTGCCTCAGAAACCACCGTTGGAGAACATTGGGAGATTACCTTGTTGACAAGTTCTCAGAAAGTGGCCCTTTTGGTGGCTGTTGTGTCAGTTAAGATGGGTTTCTGAGCTGGCAGCCTTGTCATGCAAGGCTCCCTATCTGATCTTTCACAAGGATAAGGTGGTGCTGCGTCCGCAGCCTTCTTTTCTTCCTAAGGTTGTTTTGACCTTCCATATCAAAGAAGACATTGTATTGCCATCCTTGTGTCCTCATCCGTCGAATCCTAAGGAGATGACGTATTTCCTGGACTCTGTCCGAGCTCTGAGAGCATCAAGCGTCTGTTTCCCAGGTGTGTAAGGCGGCGACCTGGTCGTCCGTTCACACTTTCAATAAACTTTACAAGTTGATGTGAGTGCTTCTCCGGATGCTTCTTTCGGCTGAAAGGTATTGCAGGCGGTTGTTTCGATTTGCAACTCCTCCGTTGAGCTCTGTTTTTGTTTTGGGGTGAAGTTGTTTTAATGCTGTTCCCACCCCTCTTTTTTGACACTGCTTTGGGACGTCCCACTTTGTCAAGATTAAGGCTGTCTGTCTATGAACGAAAGAGAAAATAGGATTTTTATACTCGCCGTAAAATCCTGTTTTCTGAGTTCATGGACGGACACATCACCCACCCCTCTCTTTTAAGTTTGTACTGCTTTTGACGAACTGAACTGCTTAGTGCAGGCTGAGAGGATATAGTCAGTAGTACCTCACAGTTCCTCAGGCACATGCGGTGTGCAGATGAAGAGTGGGCAGCGGCGCTGAAGTAATATTCACCCTCCTTGCTGCACTGTCCTCCCTCTCCCCCCCCCCCCAGGGAGTGCAGCAAGGAGGGTGGACATTACTTGTGTCAGTATTTTTTACTGGGTCCCTAAGGGCGGTCAGTGGGCAGTTATGAAGTCTGAAGCTGGTGTTTCCCCAGACGTTCCAGAGGCAGCAACTGGTGCCACTGCACCTGCTATTCCCCTGGACGCTTTGTCGGCAGTCCTGGAGTCATTTGTTGCCAGGGTAGAATCGGCGTGTGGGCGTAAAAGGGGTACTAAGCGCTCCTCTCCCCCCCCCGCCATCGCCTGGGGAGTGTTCTGACTCAGACTCGGGCCTGGCTGCGGCTCAGGACCCCTGTTCTGGTGGGTCAGATGATGCGGACCAGGACCTTCCCTGTGAGGAGGACCCCTCGTCCGGGTCAGCTCAAGACAGGGCACTTATCAATGCTGTGAGGGACACTCTCAAGCTGGAAGATACAGCTGGGACTTCCACAGCAGAGTCTGTCCCTTTTGGGTCGCACAAACCGACCCGCTCGGCTAAGGTTTTTCCTTATGTTGAATTCTTTGACAAATTCATAGATGAGGAATGGGAACGGCCGCACAGGACCTTTGCGGTCCCTCAGCGTTTGGTGGTTTGTTATCCGTTTGAGGAAAGCCTTTTGAAAAAATTAGCTTCTCCGGTTGTTGATCCCCCCGGTCTCACGGTTGAATAAAGTAACCATTATTCCGGTGGAAGGGACCACTGCCTTTAAGGACCCGGCTGATAGGAGGTCCGAAGTGGTGACCTGCTCTGTTTGCCATGCTGGGGTCAGCAATGCGGCCTATTTTGGAGGCTACCTTAGTGTCCCAGACACTTACGGAATGAGCAAATATCTTGCACCAGAATGGAGGCCTATCAGCTCCCGCCAGAATGCGTGTTACTGCCCGAACAGTTGGTACAAGGACTTGTGTACGTCTGTGATGCAACCACGAATGCCGCCCCTTTGATCTCCAGGACCGCAGCGTCTGCGATGGTTTTGCGCCGCCTACTATGGCTGAAATGCTGGTCCGCTGACCAAGCTTCTAAGAAAACCCCGGCAGACTTTCGTTTCAAGGGTGGGAGGCTTTTTGGTGCCTCCCTGGACGACGACATTGAGGATGTCACTGGGGGTAAGAGCATGCTTCTCCCTCAGTCCACTAAAGGGAAGGAGCCGTGCCGTTAGCCGGGGCCCTCCTTTCCCACGCAGAAGCTGTATTTTCGTCAGTCAGCACCTGCCGGCAGACCCTGCCATGCGGACAAAGGTCCGGCTGGGGGACAGAAGCGTCCCTGGGTGCGCAATAGAGCTGCCCGATTCTGGCTAAAATGAGAATCACAATTTTTTGGCTTAGAAGATGGATCACGATTCTTGCGGCGTAACATCCTCTTTCACATTAAAACAAATACATTGGGCTAACTTTACGGTTTGTTTTTTGTTTATTTTTTTTATTCATTGAAGTGTATTTTTCCCAAAAAATTGCATTTGAAAGACCACTGGGCAAATAAATACAGTGTGACATAAAATATTGCAGAAATTGAAATTTTATTCCCTAGGGTCTCTGCTAATGTCTGTGTGTGTCTGTGTGTGTCTGTGTGTGTGTGTGTCTGTGTGTGTCTGTGTGTGTGTGTCTGTGTGTGTGTGTCTATGTGTGTGTGTCTGTGTGTGTCTGTGTGTGTCTGTGTGTGTCTGTGTGTGTGTGTCTGTGTGTGTGTGTGTGTCTGTGTGTGTGTGTCTGTGTGTGTGTGTGTGTCTGTGTGTGTGTGTCTGTGTGTGTGTGTGTGTCTGTGTGTGTGTGTCTGTGTGTGCGTCTGTGTGCGTCTGTGTGCGTCTGTGTGCGTCTGTGTGCGTCTGTGTGCGTCTGTGTGCGTCTGTGTGCGTCTGTGTGCGTCTGTGTGCGTCTGTGTGCGTCTGTGTGCGTCTGTGCGTCTGTGGAGTTTGGGGGTGCCAAGTAATTTTCTATCAAAAAATATTGGATTTTAACTTAGACAAGTGTCAGAAAAAAATTTGGTCTTTTGAGTGGTTAAGCTTCCTGCATTTACACACAGACGTTTGCTCTAAGAAGGAAGTTGGTTACAATGTTTCATGTTAAAAAAAACTTGCCAGATTGCCTGGACTTTACACACAGAAGTTTATCCCTTTGATCTAAAAACTTAACTGCCATGACTTTCTTTTGACAGCTGAGTAAGCAGATTAATTCTCTCCACTTGTTATATGAAAGAATCGGCAAACTCTGCATTGGAGATCTCAGGGGGGGTTAAATCGAGATCATGATTTTTTAACGATTAATTGTGCAGCTCTAGTGTGCAAGCCGGCTAAGCCAGCAAGCAAGACTGCTACCGCATGAAGTTTTGCCCCCGCCCGACTCCAGGGTGGGGGGACGGCTTTGCGGGTTTGCAGCTCGGTGGACCTACCTGCTCTCCGACCAGTGGGTCTGCGAGGTGGTCACCTCGGGGTACAAGATGAAGTTCCTTTCTTGTCCACCAAACAGATTATTTCCCTCATCTGCCCCTTCTTCCAGCTTGCCGAGCTGCCCTCCAGGGGGCAGTGCGAGACTTGTTGGGATGTGGGGTGATTATACCTGTACCACCACAGGACAGGTTTCGGGGTTTTTACTTGCATCTGTTTGTGGTTCCAAAGAACGACGGACTTCGTCCTGTACTGGACCTAAAGGCCCTCAATGCATTTGTAAAGGTCCAAAGGTTCCGAATGGAATCGATTCGTTCGGTTGTGGCTGCGCTCCATCCGTGGGATTTTCTGGCATCCTTGGATATCAAGGACGCATACATGCATGTCCCCATCTGCGTCAGGCATCAGAGGTACCTGCGCTTTGCAATCGGCGAAGACCACTATCAATTTGTGACTCTTCCCTTTGACCTAGCATCGGCACCACGAGTTTTCACCAAGGTGCTTGCCCCGATTCTAGCTTTGCTGAGACAGCGCGGCATTGCTATCGTAGGCTACCTGGACGACCTTCTTCTAAAAGAGCCACTTCAAGCTCTGAATTAGAGGAGGACGTGTCTATAGTCAGACCCTTCGGGAGGTCTGGTGGATACTGAACCTCCAGAAGTTGGCTATTACCGACCCAGCGCCTGGAGTACCTGGGGCTGATTTTTGACTCCTCGGAGGCCAGAGTCTTTCTTCCCTCAGAGAAGTTGCAGGCACTAGAGGCGGCAGTCAGGTTGTTGACATCCCACAAATGGTCGTCGTCCCTCCGTTTCTGCATGCGAGTTCTGGGTCTGATGGTAGCCTCCTTCGAGGCATTACTGTATGCCCAATTCCACACTCGGGCCTTGCAGAAGGAGATTCTCTCCAAATGAACAAATCTCCGTTGTCTCTGGATCGTCAGATTCAGTTAAGTCACCGTGTCAGGTCATCTCTGAGTTGGTGGATGAGATCCCCGGCTCTTCAGTCCGGGAAGTCCTTCCTCCCTTTTCTTTGGATAGTGATCACGACTGATGCCAGCCTGACCGGTTGGTGGGGAGTCTGGGGGGTTCAAGCGGCCCAGGGCCGCTGGTCCCCGACCGAATTCCATCTGTCGATCAATGTTCTGGAACGCCGGGCGATCAGGCTGTGCCACTACAAGTAGTCTCAGAGGCTTCAGGGGCGTCCGGTCAGGATCCAGTCAGACAACGCCATGGCGGTGGCAAACGTCAACCATCAAGGAGGAACAAGAAGTGCATCTGCAGCGTCTGAAGTCGCTCACATCCTACGGTGGGCGGAAAGGAGCGTGCGAGCCTTATAGGCTGTTTACATTCCAGGCGTGGAAAACTGGCAGGCGGACTATCTGAGTCGCCAGATGCTGCACCACGGGGAATGGTCGTTGCATCCGGAGGTTTTTCAACTCCTTTGCCGGTGGTGGGGCACGCCGGACGTGCATCTCCTGGCCTCTCGACTCAATCGCAAGGTGACGAGGTTCATGGCCAGGCCAGAGATCCCTGGGCGGGACGCGTTGGTGGGGTCGGTATCGGCTGATTTATGCCTTTCCCTCACTGAAGTTGCTCCCCCGTCTACTCCGCTGGGTAGAGTTTGAAGGTATGCCAGTGATTCTAATTGTCCCAGGCGTGCCTAGTACGCCGACCTCGTGCGACTTGTGGCGGATGTGCTCTGGCGGCTACCATTGAGGGAGGACCTTCTTCATCCTGCTTTACAGTTGCTGGCTTTAATGGCGTGGCTATTGAAAGCCAGGTGCTGAGGGACCGAGGCTTAACTGATTCGGTAATTGCAACTATGCTGAGGGCACGGAAATCTTCTATTAAGATCTATCATCGCACTTGGAGAGCCTACATCTGTGTGTGATGAGATGGAATGGTGTCCACGGTCTTATTCGGTTTCCAGGATCCTGCTGTTTTTGCAGCGCGGTGTGGATCAGAAACTGACCTTAAGCACCATTAAGGGGCAGATTTCAGCCTTGGCTGTTTTCTTTCAGCGACCCCTGGCGGCTCATTCGCTAGTAAGTACCTTTTGTACAGGGGGTCCGACGTGGCTCCTCTGGTGCGACCTCCACTACCTCTGTGAGATTTGAATTTGGTGCTCTCGGCACTTCAGAAACCTCCCTTTTGAGGACCTTAGGAAAATTCCTCTTTTGGCACTCTCAGAAGGTGGCACTCCTGGTTGCCATCACATCGGTCAGAAGGGTTTCTGAATTGGCGACATTGTCTTGCAAGTCCCCATATTTGGTCCTACATAAGGATAAAGCGGTGCTACGCCCGCAGCCTTCCGACGGTGGTTTCGGCCTTTCACCTGAATGAGGACATTGTGCTTCCATCCTTGTGTCCTCGGCCATCGCATGCCAAGGAGATTGCGCTACATTCCTTGGACGTGGTACGTGCCCTGCGAGAGTACCTGTCTGTTACGGCTTAGTTTCGGAGGTCCGATTCACTGTTTGTGTCGGTGTCTGGTCCGCAGAAGGACCTAGCGGTCTCGTCGGCCACCATTTCTAGGTGGATCAGGCAGACTGTCATTCAGGCCTTTGCCCTTAAAGGGCGGGCGCCTCCTTTTCCCGCATTCGACCAGGGCCATTGGTGCATCTTGGGCTTTCCGACATCAAGCGTCTGTATAACAGGTGTGTAAGGCAGCGACCTGGTCGGCTGTGTACACTTTTTCAAAGTTTTACAAGGTTGATGTGCGTGCATCCTCTGATGCTAGCTTCGGCCGCAAGGTTTTGCAGGCGGCTGTTTGAGGTTGTAACTCCTCCGTTGAGGAACTCTGCTTGTTTGGGGTGAAACAGGTTTTTTTTTTTTTTTTTGATTGCTGTGCCCACCCCTCGTCAGAAGAAGACGTGGCTCTCTCAGGAGCCAGTCTCCTGGAAGATTTACTTTTACATTTTCCTTTGGGAATTTATTTTATTTTTGAGACCTTCAATCAACGGTCGGCTGGGCAACAGGTTGGGTACACTAGTATCCTCGTAGTCTTCCCTGTCCGACCATCGAGCGTGCTGATCCTCGCCTTGTGTGCGTGAGACTCGGTTCACGACATACCCCATGGCTCCAGGGGTGGCCGGGTTGCTTTCATGCTCCCGCGGTCCTCTCAAGATTGAACAGTACCTACTGTATCTTTCGCGATGGGCCGACAGCTACGCAGTACGACTGTGATAGGTCTGTCTGAAACAAGCCAGTGGGTCCCTCTATTGGCACCGGGGGTGTTCTCCAAGGTTCTTGCGGGACGGGTAAGTAGTCTCTCCTGCTGCAAGGTGAGTGCATCATGCTGGCTGTGTTTCTGTGTGTGGGGGGTTCTCCCTGTCTCCCCCCTGTTATGCTGCTCTCTGCACCCTGTTGTGCTGTATGGGGATGCTTGGGGGGGTCACTCTGCCCTGGGGGGGCCGCTCCATGACTGTTATTTTGCTTGAAGTGTTCTGGGGGACTGGCTGTGTTTTTTTTTCCTGTGCGACATTGGCGCGGTGTTTTATTTTTAAAGTGCGCCATTGGCAGCCATTTTGCTGAGGCTCAATACACAGTTATACTGGTGCCCAGCGGCCATTTTCTTGTAGCCGCGGCGATTTTAGTTTCATTTTCGGCCTCTAGCAGCGCTGCTGAACGGCGCGAAATACACACATCCTCACAGATTCTTCACTCTCCTCAGGCTGCACCCGCACTACAGCGCGACTCATACAGCGGTCCCTAGGGGTGGTGAGTACTCCAAGTATCCCCTCCTCAGCTCCAGCACGGCCTGTGGGTGGGCTGTATTATTCACTGTAATGGTGAATAAGGTCTCAGAGTGGCAATATTGGAGTCTGGTTCATCTGTTTCTTCACATTGTTGGAGACAACTGGCAGTGCATCTGCGGTCCTTAGGGACCAGTTGTCGGCAGTCCTGGAATTATTAATCTGACCAGGAGGAAGCAGTGTGTGAGCGCAAGGAAGCAAAAAAGCCCATCTCCCCACTTTTTTTTTTTTTTCACAAAAAAAAGGGGGGGGGGGGCTGCCCTGATTCAGATATGGGCCTAGCGACTACCGCTCAGGACCCTAGCTCTGAATAAATTTAATGGTTTTGAACAGGACATTCCTTGCAAGGAAGACTCCAGTTCTGAGTCAGTAAATGACAGGGCGCTTGTTAAGTGAACTCATTGCTGCGGTGAGGGACACTTGCAAGCTAAATGCTACGGATGCAGAACCTCAGGCGGACAGTCTCCTCTGGTTCCTTTGACCAGCTCATTGATAAGGTCTGGGGAAAAAGCCGCAAAAGACTTTTATAGTCCCGCAGCATTTGTCTATCAGATACCCTTTTTGAGGAGGCCCTACTTAAAATGTGGGCTTCTCCCCCAGTGGTCGACCCTCCAGTCGCCCGGTTGAACAAGGCCACCACTCTCCCGGTGGAGGGGACTCCTGCATTTAAGAACCCCACTCACAGGAGGTCAGAAGTGGTGGGTAGAGCCATGTTTGCCTTGTTGGGGTCCGCCCAAGGCTTGTGGTAGTGGCGACCCTTGTGTCTCCAACACTTACGGGATGAGCAAAAAAATTTGCACCAAACTGTACAGGAGCATAATCCTCCTCCAGACACTATTGCTCTCGCCCACAAATGGTGCAGGGCCTGGTTTATGTGGCGACGCCACGTTTGACGCGGCCCCTTTATAACTCAGGGCCTCTGTCTTTGCGGTGGTATTGCGTTGTCTGATCTGGTTGAAATGCACTGGTCTTCCTCAGGCTAGCAAGGATAAGGAGGCCGCCGTAAGCAGGGTCCTTCCTTTCCAGCAAAAAGGGTTTTTTTTCGTCAGTGAACGGGGAGGCCCTCCCAGACTGACAGCGGTACGGCTGGTGGACACAAGCGCCCCTGGGTGCGTATGCCGAACAAGCCGGCTCCTAAGCCCGCCTCCGCGTGAAGTCTTGCCCCCACCCGTCTCTGGGGTAGGGGGGGGGGGACGACTTTGCAGGTCCACGGATCAATGGACCTCCCGGATCTCCTACCGGTGGGTGTGCGAGGTGATCACCTCAGGTTACAGGATAGGTTCCGTTCCTAATACCAGACAGATTCTTCCCTCCAAATCTTCCTCTCCTTCCTGCCCGTCGGGCGGCCCTATGGGGCCTATTCAGGTTTGAGGTCCAGAGTGATTGTGCCGGTTCAGTCACAGGAGAGGTTTCAGGGATTCTATTTGAATTCGTTTGTCGTGCCGAAAGAGGGATGGGGTTCGGCCTATCTTGGACCTCCAGGTCCTGAATGCCTTCGTGAAGGTGCAAAAGTTCCGCATGGAATCCATTCGCACGGTGGTCAGTACGCTCCGTCAAGGGGATTTTCTGGCGACCTTGGACATACGGGCCATCAGACTGCCTCTCCTCGTGGTCTGAGAGATTGCAGGATCGCTCCATTAGGATCCAGTTGGACAAAGTCACGGCAGTGGCGTATGTCGACCATCAAGGGGGGACTCGGAGCTCAGCTGCGGCTTCCGAGGTCCCCCGTACCCTGAAGTGGGCTAAAAGAAGCGTGCCGGCTCTGTCGGCCGTTTACATTCCGGGCATAGAACTGGCGGACTATTTAAGTCGCCAGACATTGGACCAGGGAGAGTGGTCCTTGCACCCGGAGGTATTTCAACTGCTTTGCCACACAAACGGTGGGGCACGCCGGAGGTGGACCCGATGGCCTCTCGACTCAATCGCAAGTTGTCGATTTGTGGCCAGATCCAGGGATCCTTGGGCAGATGCCTCAGAGGCGTTAATGACCCCATGGGCCACTATCACCTGATATACGTTTTATCCTCCGCTGCAGTTGCTCCCTCGCCTGCTGCACAGGGTGGCGACAGAGGGAATTCCGGTGATCCTCATTGCTCCGGATTGACCTCAGCTTCACTGGTATGCCGATCTGGTATGTCTCGTCGCGGCCCTTCCCTGACGGTTGCCAATAAGGGAGGACTTTCTGTCTCAATGTCATATATCTCATCCTGCCTTTACAGTCTCTGGCCTTAACGGCATGGCTGTTGAAAGCCAGGGGTTGAGAGACCGAGGTCTCTCGGACTCGGTCATTTCGTCCATGTTAAGGACATGGAAGTCTTCCTCCAGAACTATCTCTGTACCTGGAAAGCTTACATCGCCATGTGCGAAGAGCTGGACTGACATCCTCGGACGTATTCCGTCCTTAGAATCCTGCGTTTCCTGCAGCATGGAGTGGCCCTAAGGCTCGCTTTGAGTATCATTAAGGGTCAGATTTCGGCCTTGGCCGTCTTCTTTCGGCGACCACTAGCGGGTGATTCCTTGGTTGGCACCCTTGTGCAGGGGGTTCGCCATGGGCTCCCTCCTGTCAAGTCTCCACTCCCCCTGTGGGATCGGAATTGGTACTCTCGGTTCTTCAGGAACCTCCTTTTGAGAATAACAGGGATATTCCCCTCTTAACTTTGTCTCAGAGGGTGGCCCTTTTAGTGGCAATCACTTCTGTTAGACGAGTATCTGAGTTGGCGACCTTGTACTGCAAGTCGCCATATTTAGTCATCCATAAGGATAAGGCGGTGTTGCATCCGTGACTTTCTCTTTTGTCAAGGGTGATCTCGACCTTTCACCTAAATGAGGACATTGTCCTCCCGTCCTTGTGGTACGAGCCTTACGGGTGTGCCTGTCTGCTGCTTCTATTCGGAAGTCTGACTCTCTCTCTGGTCAGAAACAGGGCCAAGCGGCTTCGTCTGCCACTTTTCTAGGTGGATCGGACAAACCGTCTTTCAAGCCTATGCTCTCATGGGGCGGGCGCCTCCCTTTCCGGTTACGGCACATTCCACCAGAGCAATTGGTGCTTCCTGGGTTTTCTGACATCAAGCGTCGGTTGCACAAGTGTGCAAGGCGGCGACCTGGTCGTCTGTTCATACCTTTTCTGAGTTTTATAGGGTTGATGTGGCTGCATCTCAGGATGCTTACTTCGGCCGCAAGGTGTTGCAGGCCGCTGTTTAAAGTGGCAACTCCTCCGTTGAGGAGCTCTGCCTTGTTTGGAGTGAAGTTTTTTTGATTTTTCCTTTTATACTGCTCCCATCCCTCTTGACACTGCTTTGGGACGTCCCATATGTTCAGTGATGAGAGCCGCCGTGTCGGTCCATGGATAAGAGAAAATAGGATTTTTGTACTCACCGTAAAATTCATTTCTCTGACGTCCATGGACCGACACGGCACCCACCCTTTCTTTTAAGTTTGTGCTGCTTTGTTACGAACTGAGGTCTGCTAGCTGCAGGTGGGAGGGTAATGTCCGGAGGGACCGCCCCCCTGGGCGGGGCTGTTCAGCTCTGGTTTGTTCTAGAATGTTTTAACATTTAACATTCTGCCTAGGTCTTCTCCTGCAAGCAGGGACATATACCCATACGTTCAGTGATAAGAGCTGCCGTGTCGGTCCATGGATGTCAAAGAAATGAATTTTACGGTGAGTACAAAAATCCTATCTTTTTTTTTTGTACTCACCGTAAAATCCTTTTTTCGTTCAACCAAAAAATAAAAACTAGATTTCCTAATCGGCACATTTAACCACCGTAATATATAGATATATAGATTTTACGGTGAGAATACATATTGGCCTAAACTAAGAAATAAAAACATTTTTGGGAATATTATAGCAAAAATTTTTTTATATATATTGTGAGGGGGTTAGCTCGGCAGCGGGTGTGTGTGACCCCCGGGATGGGCTCCCCACACAAAAACAGGCCCAGCAGACGGAGGTTGTGGTTTTCAAAATCAAAAAGGTGCCGTTTATTTTCTATTTACAGTGACAAAAACACAGCAAAGCAAAAGAAACAAACAAAATAAATCCTGGTCAACTTGACCTCTGACTAAACATACAGGTTTCCTAACTAACAACTGGGATCAGCCTAGTGCTGTCCTAGTCCCTGGTTTTAAATGTCCAAGCAAAATATAGCCACACAGGCTTTCTCTCACCGCACAGGGGTTCACTCTCCCTAGACAGTCCACACAGGTCTGCTTCCAGGCATGAGCTAACATCTAATGAATCTGGGAGTTTCTTATAGAGGCCTAAATGAGCTGACAAGGTTCAGCTGGTCTCATCAACTCCCTGTCTGCACGACGCCCAGCCCTCTCCCTAGAGGTATGAGTCATCCATGAGCCCACTAGTCTCAGCTGGGCTTATACAACTCTCCACCTAGCTGTATAAGTCGGCGTAAAGCCTGAATCTGGGCGAAATATATCTACCCCCCTGGATGCAACCAGGTGACTTTACCTTCCTGCTGTCACATACCCCCCCCTCTTGTTTTAACCTCGGGGTTGGAACACCAGCAATCAGGCATTCATGTACTCGAGACAAAGCATCCACATTCCCCATTTGAACGCCAGGGCGATGCTTTACTGTGAAGTTGAATTCCTGGAGGGCCAGGAACCACCTATTCACTCTTCTATTTGTTTCCTTGTTTTGAGCCATCCACTTTAACGGAGCGTGATCCGTAACCATGTCAAAGTGCCTACCTAGCAGGTAGTACCGAAGGGAATCTAGAGCCCACTTCACCGCTAAACACTCCTTTTCAACGGTGGCGTAATTTACCTCATGGGACTTCAACTTCCTGCTGAGGTAAATGACTGGGTGCTCTTCCCCGTTCCAGACCTGGGACAATACTGCTCCTAACCCCACATCTGACGCATCACTTTGTACGACAAAGTCTTTAGAGAAGTCGGGTGAGTACAACACTGGCTGGCTACATAAGGCTTGTTTCAAGAATTGGAATGCTGCCTCAGCCTCGGGGGTCCATTTAATCATGACCGACCCTTTCCCCTTCGTCAGGTTGGTTAGGGGCACAGCCTTAGAAGCAAAGTGGGGAATGAATCGCCGATAATACCCAGCGATTCCCAGAAAGGCTCGTACCTGCTTCTTGCTGTTGGGACGTGGCCAACTCTGGATGGCCTCGACTTTGTTGAGTTGGGGTTTTATTACTCCCCTCCCAATGGTGTACCCAAGATATTTGGCCTCCTCCTGCCCAATGGTACACTTCTTGGGGTTAGCCGTAAACCCTGCTTCCCGAACAGAGTCCAGGACTGCTTGCACTTTTGGCAGATGTGAGGCCCAATCTGTGCTATGGACAATTACGTCATCCAGGTAAGCCGCAGCATACTTCCGATGGGGCCTCAGCATCTGGTCCATTTTCCGCTGGAATGTGGCCGGCGCATTCTGTAACCCGAACGGCATTCTTTTATATTGGAACGCCCCGTCTGGGGTTACAAATGCGGTTTTCTCTTTGGCTGACTTGGCCAGGGGGATTTGCCAATACCCTTTTGTGAGGTCAAGAGTCGTCATGTATCGGGCTGTTCCCAGCCGGTCGATCAACTCATCTATACGTGGCATGGGGTAGGTGTCAAATTTTGTAACTTTGTTCAACTGACGAAAATCGTTACAAAATCGCCAGCTCCCATCCGGTTTAGGCACCAACACAATGGGACTAGACCAATCACTTTGGGACTCCTCTATCACCCCTAAGTTCAGCATTTTCTGTACTTCCTCCCGTATTGCCTCCCGTCGGGCCTCTGGGATCCGATAGGGTTTTAACTTCACCCTTTCACCGGGCGGGGTAATAATGTCATGCTCTACCCCAGATGTTTGTCCCGGCAGCTCAGAGAATACCTCCTTGTTGCGAAGCACAAACTCCTTAACCTCCTGTTGTTGGGGTTGTGACAAGGTGGCTGCGATTCCAACCTCAGGAATCACGCAACCAGTTTGAGCTGGTGACCAAGTGTCTGCGACTAGGGACTCTCTATCCCTCCAGGCTTTCAACAGATTAACGTGATAGATCTGTTCGGGCTTTCGCCTTCCTGGTTGTCTGACCTTGTAATTCACTTCGCTCACTTTTTCCATTATCTCGTAGGGGCCTTGCCATTTGGCAAGGAATTTACTTTCAACCGTAGGGACAAGTACCAATATCCTATCCCCCGGGGAAAAGGTACGGGTCTTGGCTCCACGGTTGTACACTCTCTGCTGTGCCAACTGCGCTTGGGCCAAATGTTCCTTCACGATGGGCATTACCTGTGCAATTCGATCTTGCATCAGGGCGACATGCTCAATCACACTCCTGTGGGGAGAACTCTCACTTTCCCAAGTTTCCTTGGCAATATCCAACAGCCCTCTTGGGTGTCTCCCATACAGTAACTCAAAGGGGGAGAATCCCGTAGAGGATTGGGGCACCTCCCTAATAGCAAACATCAAATAAGGAAGTAGACAGTCCCAATCCTTTCCATCCCTATCCACCACTTTCTTCAACATTTGTTTTAGGGTTTTGTTGAATCTTTCAACCAGCCCATCGGTTTGGGGGTGATACACAGATGTACGTAATTGCGTCACTTTGAACAATTTACACAGCTCCTTCATAACCCGGGACATAAAGGGTGTACCTTGGTCCGTAAGCAGTTCTTTACAAATACCCACCCGGCTAAAAACAAGAGATAGCTCTTTGGCTATGGTTTTGGCCGAGGTATTTCTGAGAGGGATCGCTTCTGGATAACGGGTGGCATAGTCCATTATAACCAATATGTACTGGTGCCCCCTAGCGGACTTGATTATAGGACCTACCAAATCCATTGCGATTCTCTCAAACGGGACCTCAATGATGGGTAGAGGGACCAGCGGGCTACGGAAGTGTGGCATCGGGGCCGACCTCTGACACACAGGGCAGGAGGAACAATAATTTTCTATGTCCTTCATCACCCCAGGCCAATAGAATCTCTGTAATACCCTCTCTCGGGTTTTCTCTGTCCCCAGATGACCTCCAAGAATGTGCCCATGGGCCAACTCCAACACCAACTTCCTGTAAGGTTTGGGCACCACAAGCTGCTCAACGGTTTCTTCTGCCCTTTTTGCCACCCGATACAGTAGGTCCTTCTCTACGCTGAAGTATGGGTAAGTGCAGGTATTATCTGGGTTCACTAACTCGCCATCTATTTTCACTACGTTTTCCCGTGCCTTTATTAGGGCGGGGTCTTTCAACTGTTCTGTGGCAAAGTTTTCCCTGTGAACCTCAAGATCAGAAAACTCCACAGACGGTAGGTTTTCGTCTGAGGAGGTGGGCTCCTCTCCAGTTTCTTGAGTCTCCCCTGCCAATACTGACAAGGGAAATTCGGGAGAGTCCTCACCACTCTCAGAGGAGTTCTGGCTATCATATTCCTGGTACATAGGGGCACCAGTGGGGGGCTCAGGATCATCCCACAGTTCCCAGAACTTCGGAAAATCCCTTCCCACAATGGCGTCATGCGGTAACTGAGACACTAAGCCCACTGGATGAGAAAGGGTACCTTTGGGGGTCTCGAAACACACTGTAGTCACTGGATACTCTCGGGTGTCCCCATGCACACAAATAACAGCTACCTTGCTATTCCCAGAGACCTCTGTTTTAACTAATTCAGCCTTTATCAGGGTCACAAGGCTACCTGAATCCAGCAATACCACAACATTTCTACCATTAATACACATTTTGCATAAATGTTTCTCAGTTCCCCGAATGGCAGTGCATGCGACTGTCGCACACAGCGACTGACGTCTGCCCGTCAGAAAGTCACACTGCATGGGTTCCTCCAAAACCGGGCAATTTGCTGCAATATGTCCCGCTTGCCGGCAGCGGTAGCAAATGATCCTTCTTGCCGCCTCTTGAGCCGCTGATTTCCCAGGCTGTTCTCGCCAAACTTGGGGTAGAGCTCCCACCCTCTCACTCTCTCCACCCTTACCCCTTGGAATCATCTTATCCGCCCCTGGGGATGGTCTGGTCTTAGGGTGGAAAGTCCGAGTGTCTCTGGAAGAGGCCGTCAGGTTCTCTGTAGCCAAGTATTTCTCCACACGATCCACAAGACCATCGGCCGTCTCTGGGTCTCCATGGCTTACCCACTTTTGGATGGCAGTAGGAAGAGCTCTCAAAAACCGATCCATTACAACACGTTCCACAATCTTTGGTGCGGACAAAGTCTCTGGCTGTAGCCACTTTCTGCTCAGGTGAATGAGATCATACATTTGAGACCTGGGGGGTTTTCCAAGCTGGAAAGTCCAGTTATGCACACGCTGAGCCCGGACAGCCAGGGTGACACCCAGCCTTGCCAATATTTCAGCTTTTAGCATCACATAGTCTTTTGCTTGGTCAGGCTCTAGGTCATAGTAAGCTTTCTGCGATTCACCCGTTAACAGAGGAGCCACCAGTCCAGCCCACTGCTCCTCAGGCCACTTTTCTCTTTCAGCAGTCCTTTCAAACGTGGTCAAAAATACCTCTGGATCATCCTCTCCAGTCATTTTTGTCAATAAACGACTCACCCCAAAGGACGCGGTATTAGTGGGACGGCTTTCCTCACTGGTCTGCGGACGTTGCTGCATTACTGCTTCCATTTGTTGTAGTCTCTGCTCTTGCTTCTGTAATAGGTCTATGAAGCGGGCCTCAGATCGTTGCTGGGCTTGTTGCTGAGCTTCCAGACTCTGTTGGTGAGCTTGCTGCTGGGCTGCAAGGCTCTGTTGATGAGCTTGCTGCTGGGCTGCGAAGTTCTGTTGTTGAGCTGCAAGGCTCTTTTGCAAACCTGCATTTGTCTGCTGTTGATTGGCATTTGCTAGAGCCAGCTGTTTCAGTATCTCCTCCATGCTGGCTTAAAAAAAAACTGCCACTGGTTCTCCACCAACTGTGAGGGGGTTAGCTCGGCAGCGGGTGTGTGTGACCCCCGGGATGGGCTCCCCACACAAAAACAGGCCCAGCAGACGGAGGTTGTGGTTTTCAAAATCAAAAAGGTGCCGTTTATTTTCTATTTACAGTGACAAAAACACAGCAAAGCAAAAGAAACAAACAAAATAAATCCTGGTCAACTTGACCTCTGACTAAACATACAGGTTTCCTAACTAACAACTGGGATCAGCCTAGTGCTGTCCTAGTCCCTGGTTTTAAATGTCCAAGCAAAATATAGCCACACAGGCTTTCTCTCACCGCACAGGGGTTCACTCTCCCTAGACAGTCCACACAGGTCTGCTTCCAGGCATGAGCTAACATCTAATGAATCTGGGAGTTTCTTATAGAGGCCTAAATGAGCTGACAAGGTTCAGCTGGTCTCATCAACTCCCTGTCTGCACGACGCCCAGCCCTCTCCCTAGAGGTATGAGTCATCCATGAGCCCACTAGTCTCAGCTGGGCTTATACAACTCTCCACCTAGCTGTATAAGTCGGCGTAAAGCCTGAATCTGGGCGAAATATATCTACCCCCCTGGATGCAACCAGGTGACTTTACCTTCCTGCTGTCACAATATATATATATATATATATATATATATATATATATATATACATATATATATATATATATATATATATATATATATATATATATATATATATTTGACGCTTTTTTTGTTTATAGCGGAAAGAAATAAACACCGCAGGGGTGATCAAATACCACCAAAAGAAAGCTCTATTTGTGGGAAAAAAAGGATTTCAATTTTGTTTGGGAACAGCGTCGTGCAATTGTCAGTTAAAGTGACGCAGTGCCGGGTCGGAAAAAATGGCCTGGTCATTAAGGGGGGAAATCTTCCAGGGCTAAAGTGGTTGGTATGTTTGGGGGCTCTAATTTTCTACCAAAAACAGATTTTTACATATATGAGAGATGTCAGAATTGGCCCGTGAGGCACGTGGTTAAATGTGCTGATGGGGAAATCGAGTCAATTTTTTTTTTTTTTTTTTATTTGAACGAAAAATTATGATTAATTTATCGCCATAAGTCCGTTGATTGTGACTCCTATTTTAAACAAATATTTGCATATCTGCTCAATTGTTTTTGCTTTTTTTAAAGTCAACAACTTGACAAATTACCACTGGCATTTAAAGTGGTTGTAAAGGCAGGGTTGTAAATCTACGTGGTTTTTCACCTTAATGCTTCCTATGCATTAAGGTGAAAAATCACCTTGCAGTGTCCAGCCCCCCCCCCCCCCCTCCACGGAGTCCTGGCTTTGATTGGATAGATTGATAGCAACGCAGCCATTGGACCCCGCTGCTGTCAATCAAATGGAATGACGTGGGGGGCGGAGGCAGAGTCAAACACTCGGTGTCTATGGACGCTGAATGTATGACTCGGGAGCGTGCCCGCAAGGTAACACCTTTGGGAGAGAGCTTCCTAGAGGGGGTTATCTAATGCGGGGAGGAGCCGTGAGAGCCGCCTGACCCCAGAACAGGTGGATCGTGGCCACTCTGTGCAAAATTAGCTGCACAGTGGAGGCAAGTATAACATGTTTCTTAAATAAAATAAAAAAACACAAACCTTTAGTGTCACTTTAATGCATTCGATGCATCAAGATAAAAAAAGATAAAGATAAGAAAACCTTCAGTGTGCAGCAGCTCCCCCTAATACCTAAGCCCCGTCTCTATCAAGCACTTCGCAATTGCCTGGGCTGTCCGGTACTCTCTCCTGATTAGCTGAAACAAAGCCGCACCATTGACTCATGCTGCAGTCAGTCAGCCAATCAGGAGAGAGGTGGGGCCGTACCGCAGGTCCGTGTCTGTATGGACACACAGAGCTACTTGCTGTGGGGGCACTCAACACGAGGGGAAAAGGGCAGATTGGGGCTGCTCTATGTAAAACAACCACATCGAGCACATAAGTATGTAACATAGCAGGTTATTTTTTCTTTTCTTTAAAAAACAACCATCTCACTTTAATTTTATACATGTTAGGAATTGAGTGGTTCAGATTTACTGTGGGTGGTGTTTCTGTCCCAGAATTTGTATGCAAACTAGGAAACTAATGGTGGGAGCTTCCTTCTGAGCCTTTCAGACTGCTGATTTGAGTATTTGAAAGGTTAAAACCCTCTTTTATTTTACAGGTGGCTTTAGAGGAAAAAATGAAGATGTAGGGGTGGAATCTGGTAAAGGTAATAAAATTTTATGTATATTTGAGACACTATGTTTTATGTTTGGAAATAACATTTTTATTTTCTTAAGGTCAAGAGGGATTGGACCGCTCAGAACAAGGTAAGCGATTGTTTGTTTGACCTTTTTCTTACAGGTTTAGCTCACCTATACCAAAAACTACCTAATGCAAGGAAAACCTGTAGATAAAAACAAACTACAGCTTTGACCTGCAAGTCCCCATATTTGATCCTCCATAAGGACAAAGCAGACTACGCCGTGACCTTAGTTTCTTCCAAAGGTGGATTCGGCTTTCCACCTGAATGAGGAATTTTGTACTTCCATCCTTGTGTCCTCGGTCATCGCAACCCAGAGAGTCTGCGCTTCACACTTTAGACGTGGTACGTGACTTGCGGGTGTACCTGTCTGCTACGGCTTTGTTTCGGAAGTCTGGCTCGCTGTTTGTGTTTATGTCTGGTCCACAAAGGCCTGGCGGTCTCGTCAGCCACCATTTTCTAGTTAGATCGTTGTGCGGGCCTATGCCCTTAAGAGGCGCGCGCCCTCCTTTCCGGTAACGGCGCTCCCAACCAGGGCAATTGGTGCTTCCTGGGCTTTCCGACATCAAGGCTCTCTCTCACTCACACGAGCAGGGCAGCGACTTGGTCGTCCATGCACACTTTCTCAAATTTGAGGATGATGTGAGTGCATCTTCAGATGCTTCCTTCGGCCGCAAGGTTTTGCAGGCGACTGTTAAGGTTGCAACTCGTCCGTTGAGCTCTGCTTGTTTGGGGTAAAATAGTTTTTCTCTTATCGTCCATGGACCGACGCAGCTCTCATACTGATTACATGTGGGTATATGTCCCTGCTCGCAGAAGAAGACCTAGGCAGAATGTTAGAGTTTAAAACATTCTAGAACAAGCCAGAGCTGAACAGCCCCGCCCAGGGGGGCGGTCCCTCCGGACATTACCCTTCCACCTGCAGCTAATCAGCCTCAGTTTTTTTTCTGCCTAGCAGAAGGAGAAGACATGGCTCTCTCAGGAGCCAGTCTCCTGGAAGATTTTACTTTTAAATTTTATTCCTTTGGGAATTTTATTATTTTATTTTTGAGACCTTTAATCAACTGTCGGCTGGGCAACAGGTTGGCTACACTGGTATCCTCGTAGTCTTCCCTGTCCGACCATCGAGCGTGCTGATCCTCGCCTTGTGTGCGTGAGACTCAGTTCACGACATACCCCATGGCTCCAGGGGTGGCCGGGTTGCTTTCATGCTCCCGCGGTCCTCTCAAGATCGAACAGTACCTACTGTATCTTTTGCGGTGGACCGGGCCGACAGCTACGCAGTATGACTCTGTGATAGGTCTGTCAGAAACAAGCCAGTGGGTCCCTGTATTGGCACCGGGGGTATTCTCCAAGGTGCTTGCGGGACGGGTAAGTAGTCTCTCCTGCTGCAAGGGGAGTACATGCTGGCTGTTTCTGTGTGTGGGGGGTTCTCCCTGTCTCCCCCCTGTTGTGCTGCTCTCTGCACCCTGTTGTGCTGTGTGGGGATGCTTGGGGGGTCACTCTGCCCTGAGGGAGCCGCTCCATGACTGTTATTTTGCTTGGGAAGTGTTCTGGGGGACTGGCTGTGCTTTTTTCTGTGCGCCATTGGCGCTGTGTTTTATTTTTTAAAAAGTGCGCCATTGGCGGCCATTTTGCTGGGGCCTAATACGCATTTATTCTGGTGCCCGGCGGCCATTTTCTTGTAGCCGCGGCACTTTTGGTTTCGTTTTCGGCCTCTAGCAGCGCTTCTGAACGGCGCGAAATGCACACATCCTCACAGATTCTTCACCTCAGGCTGCACCCGCACTACAGCGCGACTCATACTGCGCTACAGCGCGGCTCATACAGCGGTACCGAGCGGTCCCTAGGGGTGGTGAGTACTCCAGGTATCCCCTCCTCAGCCCCAGCACGGCCTGTGGGTGGGCTGTATTGTTCACTGTAATGGTGAATAAGGTCTCAGAGGGTGGCAATATTGGAGTCTGGTTCACCTGTTTCTTCACACTGTTAGAGACAACTGGCAGTGCTCCTGCACCTGCGGTCCTTAGGGACCAGTTGTCGGCAGTCCTGGAATCATTAATCTGACCAGGAGGAAGCAGTGTGTGAGCGCAAGGGAGCGAAAAAGCCCCGCTCCCCACTTTTTTTCCACCAAAAAAAAAAAGGGGGTGTGCGCTGATTCAGATATGGGCCTAGCCACTACCGCTCAGGACCCTAGCTCTGAATATATTTTATGGTTTTGAACAGGACATTCCTGGCAAGGAAGACTCCAGTTCTATGTCAGTAAATGACAGGGCGCTTGTTTTGTGAACTCATTGATGCAGTGAGGGACACTCGCAAGCTAAATGCTGCAGATGTAGAACCTCAGGTGGACAGTCTCCTCTGGTTCCTTAGGGCCAGGCCTTCTAAAAAGGTTTTTTCCATATGTTCCTTTCTTTGACCAGCTCATTGATAAGGTCGGGGGAAAAAGCCGCAGAAGACTTTTATGGTCCCGTGGCGTTTGTCTATCAGATACCCCTTGAAGATGCCCTACTTAAAACGTGGGCTTCTCCCCCAATGGTCGACATTGCAGTCGCCCGGTTGAACAAGGCCACCATTCTCCCGGTGGAGGGGGCTCCTGCATTTAAGGACCCCACTCACAGGAGGTCAGAAGTGGTGAGTAGAGCCATGTTTGTCTTGTTGGGGTCCGCCCTACGGCTTGTGGTAGCGGCGACCCTTGTGTCTCCAACACTTGCGGGATGGGCAAAAAATGTTTGCACCAAACTGTACAGGAGTATGATCTTCTTCCAGACACTATTGCTCTGGCCCGCAGATTGTGCAGGGCCGGGTTTATGTGGCGACGCCACGTTTGACGCAGCCCCTTATAACTCAGGGCCTCTGTCTTGACGGTGGTATTGCGTTGTCTGATCTGGTTGAAATGCTGGTCTGCTGACCTAGCTTCTAAAAAGCCTCTGAAGGATTTACCATTTAAAGGTGGTAGGCTTTTCGGTGCTGCGCTGGATGACATCATCAAGGATGTCACGGGAGGTAAGAGCACTGTTCTTCCTCAAGCTAGCAAGGGTAAGGAGACCGCCGTAAGCGGGGTCCTTCCTTTCCAGCAAAAAGGGGTTTTTCTTTCTCGTACATCACGGGACACAGAGCGGCATAGTCATTACTATGTGGGGTTATATAGATACCTTCAGGTGCTGGCACTGGCAACTTCCAAAACCGGAAGTACCCTCCCCTATATAAGCCCCTCCCATCCGGGAGCACCTCAGTTTTTTGCCAGTGTCTAAGGTGTTGGCCAAGAAGAAACATGTGTTTTTCACTGAGCTTGCGTACAGGTTCTTTTGGTTCTCAGTAAGCTATTCCCGATCCGACCAAAAAAGCTTCATAGCTAAACGGTCGGTACCCGGGCCTTGCAGAGAAGAGCAAGGTTTTGCCTGTAATGCTTCTCTTAGGAGAGCTGGACCCTGGGATCCAGAGCTCTGGTCATACCCACGACCAAGATGTTTTCTGTGCAGGGTGCTATACAGGTCCAGGGGAGTGGAATCCTTGGGAACCCGGTCCCTGAAGGTTTAATTACAATGCCTGCCGTGATAGGTGAAGTTTGGGCTTCTGTGGACCAAACAGAGTCCTGCGGCGGGGAAAAGGTAAGTGGGGGCCCCTCAGGAACTTGGTTCTATTGAGGGGACCCCCAAGCCTAATATGTCTTTCTGCCTGTTACCTAACGGTATTCCCGCTAAATATTTATGCATGCCTGTAACTACTAAAAAAATGTAATAATTTTAATAGTGGTCAAGGAAAAAAAAAATATATATATAGACTGCGGTACCTGTGTTAATCCACTAGAGGCCGCTGTGGAACGTTTCTTGTCATGTGGACTAGTTTCTTTTCATCAGAGCAAGTCCAGGCAGATGGTGAGTTCTCTTGTGGGAAACTGCTTCCTCTGCCATGTTGCAATGCTCGTCCATCCCCCGGCCTGCGGCAAAAGGGGCCCTGGCTCTTGTCCCTAGTTTCCCTTTTCAAAAAAGAGCGCCGAAGGCGCACGTGGCCGCGCGCGTGCACGCGCCTCTATATATAGAGGTGAGCTGGGAAAGGGGGGGAGCTTGGGGGATGACGCTCTGTGCGCGCCGCAGCGCTTCTGCGCATGTGCGGGCGTCCCAGCATGTTAAACACAATTATGTGGTGTGAGCTGGCTATGGAGTGCAGAGACAGAGCTGGCAACATTTTAAAAAAGGCATACAGCAAGCGGTTGATGCAGGCATCCCCATAGAAAGGCACATTAGTAGACACCAACTGTTTTTATAGCAGCATTTGTGCTAGACTATTGTCAGTAAGTGGTGTATTTCGGCTGGAATACCTCGGCTTTGGGCTTAGGAATATGCCGTCTAAAAACTCCGGGACTAAGAATCCCAGGAAGCATAGGGGGTCTCCATCGGGCTCTGAGGATCTTGGGCATGCTTCGGCTGCACCAATCTCCCCTGAAGAATCAGAGGTTAGTGACCGTAGAGCACCCTCAGGAGTACCTGGTACTGTGGCTGTCCTCAGTTCACCTGCTCCTGTGTATGTAACAGAGGAGGTTTTTTCCTCAGCTCTGGGAGGGCTGGAAGAGAGATTGTCAGCATTGATCGCTGCTTCCCTGTCACAGGAAAAAAGCGCTCGATCTCCGTCTCCTCGCTCAGAGTGCCTGTTAGCGGAGCAACAGTCCCATACAGGGATCGACCTACCTGAGGGGGATCAGGATGAGGTTGATTCTGTTGTAGAGGAATCAACAGTGGAAGAGCCATTCTCAGCATCACATGCTGAAAGATTATGGGTTCAGTCCCTGACTAACATGGTCCGATCAGCATTTAAAATGCCCCTTGCGGAGCCATCATCCACTTCTGTCTCCTCGTTGGGGTCGCTAAAAGCTCCCCAGACTGTTTGTTCCTTTCCGATCCATCCTTTACTGGAAGGGCTCATTTACCAGGATTGGGAGCATCCTGATAAAATATTTACTCCTCCCAAGAGATTTCAGGTGATCTATCCCATGGAGGATAAGTTCGTCAAAAAATGGAGGGTCCCTACAGTGGACGCAGCCATCTCTTGTGTGAATAAATCACTGACATGTCCAGTGGATAATGTCCAAATGTTTAAGGACCCAATAGATAAAAAATTAGAGTCCTTATTAAAATCTGCTTTTGCTACAGCAGGCTTGGTGACACAACCAGCAGTGGCAGCTATTGGGGTCTGCCAAGCAGTGAAGGATCAGTTGAAACAGGTCTTAAGTAGAGGTCCCTCTTTTAAGAGGCCTGCTTCTCCAGTCCCTAGGACATCGGCTGTGAAACAGTTCCGACGGCCTCCTCGGTCAAATCCCGGAGGTAAAAATCAGGGACAATTGCAGGGTAACAAGAAGCCCTGGGTCAGGAGAGGTACAAAACCTCCCCCAAAGTCAAATGCATGAAGGGTTGCCCCCACTCAATCGGGTGGGGGGAAGACTTCAGTTGTTCACAGAGACCTGGCGGGACACGATCAGAGACAGATGGGTGCTCTCCGCAGTAAGTCTGGGATACAAATTGGAGTTAAAAGACTCCCCTCCTTCCCACTTTATAAGGTCAAACGTGCCAAGGGATCCCCAGAAGAGAGGATCCCTCCTGTTGGCACTAGAACAAGTATTGCTCCAAGCAGTAATTATAGAGGTTCCCCTGGAAGAATGGGGGTTCGGGTTTTACTCAAACCTCTTTACAGTCCCGAAGCCAAACGGGGACGTGAGGCCCATATTAAATCTAAAAGGGCTAAACAAATTCCTACATATCAGGACTTTCCGGATGGAGTCGATCCGATCGGTGGCCACTGCCCTACAAGGGGAGGAATGGTTAGCCTCGATCGACATCAAAGATGCTTATTTGCACATTCCCATCTTTCCAGCCCACCAAAAATTTCTACGCTTTGCGGTAGAAGGGCGCCATTTTCAGTTCAGAGCCTTACCCTTCGGTCTGGCCACAGCACCACGAGTGTTCACAAAAATTCTGGCCCCATTATTGGCCAATCTAAGAACACGAGGTGTAACGATGATGGCATATCTAGACGACTTGTTGCTGATAGACCACTCAGTGGAAAAACTAGAAGTGGTTGTTCACGAGACAATCGAGTATCTGGAATATCACGGTTGGATTATCAACCGAGACAAGTCAGCCCTAAAACCAGTCAAAAGTCTGGAATACTTGGGGCTAAGGCTGGATTCAGACCAGAGGAAAATTTTCTTGCCTCAAGAAAAGGGGTCGTCTTTGAGAGATTTGATCCACCTAGTGGGTACAAAAAGACAGCCATCCATACGCCTGTGCATGAGGCTGCTGGGAAAAATGGTGGCATCATTCGAAGCAGTACCCTACGGTCAATTCCATTCAAGGAATTTGCAAAGGGCCATACTGTCAGCCTGGAACAAAAAAGTTCAGGCCCTAGACTTACCAATGTCCTTGTCCCCTTCCGTTCGCAAGAGCCTCCGTTGGTGGTTGGTTCCCCAGAATCTGGAAAGAGGGAAATCCTTCAGTCCGATTTCTTGGAAGGTGGTCACTACAGATGCCAGCCTTATAGGCTGGGGAGCAGTACTGGAGCAATGGTCTCTCCAGGGCAGATGGTCGGATGCAGAAAAGGCCCTGCCCATCAATCTCTTAGAGATACGAGCAGCCCGGTATGCCCTAGTAGCATGGACATCCAAACTCCAAGGGTCCCCTGTCAGAATTTAATCTGACAATGCCACGGCAGTGGCATATATCAATCATCAGGGTGGCACCAGGAGTCGTGCATCCCAGAGGGAAGTAAATTGCATCCTGAAATGGGCAGAAAGATATGTCCCAGCCATATCTGCGGTATTCATTCCAGGAGTGCAGAATTGGAAGGCGGACTTTCTAAGTCGCCAACAATTATGCCCAGGGGAATGGTCCCTTCATCCCGAGGTTTTCCGGACAATATGTCAGCGGTGGGGAACACCGGATGTAGATCTGCTAGCATCCAGATTCAACACAAAAGTGGACAGGTTTGTCTCTTGGACAAGGGATCCCCTAGCTTGCGGCTCGGATGCCCTAGTGTTCCCTTGGGATCAGTTCAAGCTGATATATGCATTCCCACCGCCCGATTGTTACCTCGATTACTCCGCAGAATCAGGGTAGAAAAGAAACCAGTGATTCTGGTGGCTCCAGCGTGGCCCCGAAGAGCATGGTACGCGGAGATTGTAAAGATGTCTGTGGGGAGTCCTTGGACCCTCCCACATCGTCCGGACCTCCTTTCGCAAGGACCGATATAGCACCCTTCCTTACCAGCCCTAGGTTTGACGGCCTGGCTATTGAAGCCCACATTCTAAAAAAGAGAGGGCTCTCTAATTCTGTGGTATCTACCATGATCAATGCCAGGAAGCCGGTATCCAGGCAGATCTACTATAGAATCTGGAAGGCGTACATCGCCTGGTGTGAGGCCAAGAAATGGCATCCACGTAAATACGTAATAGGTAGGATTCTGGACTTCCTACAATGGGCTGTAGATAGGAAGCTTGCCTTGAGTACTATCAAGGGTCAGATTTCGGCCTTGTCAATATTTTTTCAAAGGCCCTTGGCTTCGCATTCACTAGTCAAAGCCTTTATACAAGGAGTGATGCGTATTAGCCCTCCGGTTAATATTCCCATATGTCCATGGGACTTAAACCTGGTTCTGTCGGTTCTACAGAAACAACCATTTGAACCATTACAGCATATTTCCCTGGTTCTTCTCACCAGGAAATTGATTTTTCTAGTAGCCATTTGTTCGGCTAAAAGAGTGTCGGAATTAGCCGCTATGTCCTGTAGGGAGCCATATCTGGTTATCCATAAGGACAGAGTAGTGTTACGTCCTCATCCAGCCTTTCTTCCTAAGGTGGTATCGAGGTTTCATTTGAACCAAGATGTGGTTCTTCCTTCTTTTTTCCCCAAACCTAGTTCGGTAGAGGAAAAGTTATTGCATTCTTTGGATGTAGTAAGAGCAGTTAAAGCTTATCTAAAAGCCACTGCTCAGATTCGCAGAACGGATACTTTGTTTGTTTATTCTGCCGGAAGGCCCCAGAAGGGGTCAGGCAGCGTCAAAATCTACTTTAGCCAAGTGGATTCGACAGTTCATAATGCAAGCCTATGGCTTGAGAAGGAGACCGCCTCCGTTCAAAGTTAGGGCGCACTCCATGAGAGCAGTTGGAACTTCATGGGCAGTGCATCATCAGGCCTCCCTGGCTCAAATCTGTAAGGCCGCAACATGGTCTTCAGTACACACGTTTACTAGGTTCTACCAGGTGGACGTTAGAAGTCAGGAGGATGTCGCCTTTGGGCGCAGTGTGTTGCAGGCCGCAAAAGATCCTCATGTCTGATAGCGCTCAGCTTATGTATGGTGTACCCCCCCCCCCCCCCCTCATTGGGCATTGCTTTAGGACATCCCACATAGTAATGACTATGCCGCTCTGTGTCCCGTGATGTACGAGAAAGAAAATAGGATTTTTATAACAGCTTACCTGTAAAATCCCTTTCTTGGAGTACATCACGGGACACAGAGCTCCCACCCCTCTTTGGGGACACTTATTGCTTTGCTACAAAACTGAGGTGCTCCCGGATGGGAGGGGCTTATATAGGGGAGGGTACTTCCGGTTTTGGAAGTTGCCAGTGCCAGCACCTGAAGGTATCTATATAACCCCACATAGTAATGACTATGCCGCTCTGTGTCCCGTGATGTACTCCAAGAAAAGGATTTTACAGGTAAGCTGTTATAAAAATCCTATTTTTTCGTCAGTCAACGGGGAGGCCCTCCTAGACTGACAGCGGTACGGCTGGTGGACACGTGCGCCCCTGGGTGCGTATGCCGAAGAAGCCGGCTCCCTAGCCCGCCTCCACGTGAAGTCTTGCCCCCACCCGACTCTGGGGTAGGGGGGAAGACTTTGCAGGTCCACGGATCAATGGACCTCCCGGATCTCCTACTGGTGGGTGTGCGAGGTGATCACCTCAGGTTACAGGATAGGTTCCGTTCCTAATACTAGACAGATTCTTCCTTCGAATCTTCCTCTCCTTCCTGCCCGTCGGGCGGCCCTATGGGGCCTATCCAGGTTTGAGGTCCGGAGTGATTGTGCCGGTTCCGTCACAGGAGAGGTTTCAGGGATTCTACTCGAATGCGTTTGTCATCCCAAAAGAGGGACGGGGTTCGGCTTATCTTGGACCTCCAGGTCCTGAATGCCTTCGTGATGGTGCAAAAGTTCCGCATGGAATCCATTCGCACGGTGGTCAGTACACTCAGTCAAGGGGTTTTTCTGGCGACCTTGGAAATCAAGGACGCCTACTTGCACGTTCCGATCTGCGCTTGCGATCGGCGAAGTCCACTATCAATTTGTGGCTCTTCTTTTCGGCCTAGCCTCGGCACCGAGGGTGTTCACCAAGGTGCTTGTGCCGGTTCTAGCTTACTGAGACAGCAAGGCATTGGACGATCTTCTCAGAGCAGGAAATGGCTCAGAATTGGAAGACAGGGTGACTATTGTCAGTCAGACCCTCAGGGACTTCGGGTGGCTCCTAAACATTCAGGAGTCAGTCCGGGTCCCGACTCAAGATTTGAAGTATCTCGATCTGATTCCGGACTCCTTGGAGGCAAAGGTATTCCTACCTCCGGGGAAGCTACTGACGCTTCAGTCTGCAGTGCGGATGCTGACATCCCCAAAAATGGTCGTCAATCCGTTTTTTGCATGGGAGTCCTGGGACTCATGGTGACCTTTTCGAGGCCGTTCTGTATGCCCAATCACACACCAGGGCATTGCAGAAGGAAATCTTGTTCCCTTGGGACAAATCCCCGTTGTCTTTGGATTTTCCGATCCAGGTGAGCCACCTGGTCAGGGTGTCTCTGACATGGTGGTTTGGGTCCCCGGCTCTTAGGTCCGGGAAGTCGTTCCTCCCCATCCAATGGACGGTGTTCACTACGGACGCCAGCCTGAAGGGCTGGGGTGTAGTCTGGGGGGTCCTGTTGGCCCAAGGGCTTGGACTCCGGACGAAGCCTGTTTGCCGAACAATGTTCTGGAAATACGGGCCATCAGACTGTGCCTCTCCTCGTGGTCTGAGAGATTGCAGGATCGCTCCATTAGGATCCAGTCGGACAAAGTCACGGTGGTGGTGTATGTCGACCATCAAGGGGGGTCTCAGAGCTCTGCTGCGGCTTCTGAGATCCCCCGTACCCTGAAGTGGGCTAAAAGAAGCGTGCCGGCTCTGTCGGCCGTTTGCATTCCGGGCATAGAGCTGGCGGACTATTTGAGTCGCCAGACGTTGGGCCAGGGAGTGTGGTCCTTGCACCCAGAGGCATTTCAACTCCTTGCCACACAAACGGTGGGGCACACCGGAGTTGGACCCGATGGCCTCTCGACTCAATCGCAAGTTGTCGAGATTTGTGGTCAGATCCAGGGATCCTTGGGCAGAGGCGTCAGTGGCCCATGGGGTCATTATCACCTGATATACGTTTATCCTCCGCAGCAGTGGCTCCCTCGCCTGCTGCGCAGGGTGACGACCGAGGGAATTCCGGTGATCCTCATTGCTCCGGATTGACCTCGGCTTCACTGGTACGCCGATCTGGTGCGCCTCGTCGCGGCCGTTCCCTGATGGTTGCCAATAAGGGAGGACTTTTTGTCTCAAAGTCATATATTTCATCCTGCCTTTACACTCTCTGACCTTGTAGGCAGGGCTGTTAAAAGCCAGGTGTTGAGAGACCGAGGTCTCTCGGACTCGGTCATTTCGTCCATATTAAGGACACGGAAGTCTTCCTCCAGAACTATCTCTGTACCTGGAAAGCTTACATCGCCATGTGCGAAGAGCTGGGCTGACATCCTCGGATGTATTCCGTCCCTAGAATCCTGCGTTTCCAACAGCATGGAGTGGCCCAAAGGCTCGCTTTGAGTATCATTAAGGGTCAGATTTCGGCCTTGGCCGTCGTCTTTCGGCGACCACTATTAGCGGGTCATTCCTTGGTTGGCACCCTTGTGCAGGGGGTTCGCCATGGGCTCCCTCCTGTCAAGTCTCCCCCCGTGGGATCGGAATTGGTACTCTCGGTTCTCCAGGAACCTCCTTTTCAGAATATCAGGGATATTCCCCTCTTCACTTTGTCTCAGAGGGTGGCCCTTTTTAGTGGCGATCACTTCTGTTAGACGAGTATCTGAATTGGCGACCTTGTACTGCAACTCGCCATATTTAGTCATCCATAGAGATAAGGCGGTGTTGCATCCGCGACTTCCTCTTGTCAAGGGTGATCTCTTTTTTTCACCTAAATGGGGACATTGTCCTCCCGTCCTAGTGTCCTCGCCCTTCGCATCCCAGAGTGTGCGCGGCACACTTTGGATGTGGTACGAGCCTTGCGGGTGTGCTTGTCTACTGCTTCTATTAGGAAGTCTACTCTCTGACTGTCTCTGGTCAGAAACAGGGCCAAGCGGCTTTGTCTGCCACCATTTTCTAGGTGGATCGGACAAAACCGTCTTTCAAGCCTATGCTCTCATAGGGCGGGCGCCTCCCCGGTTACGGCGCATTCCACCAGGGCAATGGTGCTTCCTGGGTTTTCCGACATCAAGCGTCAGTTGCACAAGTGTGCAAGGCGGCGACCTGGTCGTCCGTTCATACCTGTTCAAAGTTCTACAAGGTTGATGTGGCTGCATCTTCGGATGCTTCCTTCGGCCGCAAAGTGTTGCAGGCCGCTGTCTAATGTTGCAACTCCTCCGTTGAGGGGCTCTGCTGGTTTGGAGTGAAGTTTTGGTTGTTCTTTACCTTTTTTGCTCCCACCCCTTTCTTATACTGCTTTGGGACGTCCCACATGTAATCAGTATGAGAGCTGCGTCGGTCCATGGACGATAAGAGAAAATAGGATTTTTGTACTCCCCGTAAAATCTGTTTCTCTGACGTCCATGGACCGACGCAGCACCAACCCTTCCTTTTAAGTTTGTACTGCTTTGTTACGAACTGAGGCTGATTAGCTGCAGGTGGAAGGGTAATGTCCGGAGGGACCGCCCCCTGGGCGGGGCTGTTCAGCTCTGGCTTGTTCTAGAATGTTTTAACCTCTAACATTCTGCGTAGGTCTTCTCCTGCGAGCAGGGACATATACCCACATGTAATCAGTATGAGAGCTGCGTCGGTCCATTGACGTCAGAGAAACGGATTTTACGGTGAGTACAAAAATCCTATTTTTTGATTACTGTTCCCACCCCTCGTTTTTGACACTGCTTTGGGACGTCCCAACTGTCAAAACTTAAGAAGGATGTGTCCGTCCATGGACGAAAAGAGAAAATAGGATTTTTTGTACTCACCGTAAAATCTTTTTCTCTTTTCGTCCACGGACGGACGGACACAGCTCCTCAATTCATGACAGTTGGGTTATGTTTCTGTTCTATAGGAGAGGACTAGGCAGAACATGTTAGACAATTAATACATGTTGTTTTAACAGAGTTGAAACAGCCGCGCCCAGGGGGTGGTCTCTCCGTACATAACCCTCCACCCTGCAGCATGCAGCCTCAGTTTTTTTTTTTTTTGCCTAGTAGAGAGAAGCACGTGGCTCCCTTTTGGGCCCAGCGTCCTGAGATTTTTACTTTTATCACTTTATTTTTGAGGATCTTCTATCAACTGCTGGCTGGGAATGACAGGCAGGATATTATAGATCCTTGTAGTCCCCCCAGTCCGGCCAGAGCATGTTACAGTCCCTTGCAAATATGCGTCGGGTCTGTCACAACATACCCCCATGGCTCCAGGGGTGGCCGGTGAGCTTTGCTCCAGGGTTCACATATGACTGAGCAGCTTGCGGTCTCAGTCATAGTGGACCGGGCCGGCAGCTACTCCGTACTGCTTGGTTGTACGTCTGTCAGCAACGCACCAGCAGGTCCTCGCAGGGACGGGTAAGTACAGTTCCTCCTGCTTTGGTGTGATGGAACAGCTGGGCATTCCCAAGGGTTTTTTTTGGGTTCTCCTACCTTCTCCTCTATCCCTCTGTCACCCCTTTCTCCTCCTCCCCTCACGAGGCTACTGCGACCGGGGAATACCTTTTTAGGGGGCTCCTGGTCCCGGCGGGGGGCTGTGGGGGTGTCCAGGCCCGCTCTCTGTGTGGGGGGTGTTTCTTTTTCGTACATCACGGGACACAGAGCGACATAGTCATTACTATGTGGGATTATATAGATTACCTTCAGGTGCTGGCACTGGCAACTTCCAAACAGGAAGTACCCTCCCCTATATAAGCCCCTCCCATCCGGGAATACCTCAGTTTTTTGCCAGTGTCTAAGGTGTTGGCCAAAGAGTAACATGTGTTTTTTCACTGGGCTTGCGTACAGGTTCTTTTGGGCCTCAGCAAGCTATTCCGGATCCGACCAAAAAAGCTTCATAGCTAAACGGTCGGTACCCGGGCCTTGCAGAGAAGAGCAAGGTTTTGCCTGTAATGCCTCTCTTAGGAGGGCTGTACCCTGGGATCCAGAGCTCTGGTCATACCCACGACCAAGATGTTTTCTGTGCAGGGTGCTATACAGGTCCAGGGGAGTGGAATCCTTGGGAACCCGGTCCCTGAAGGTCTACGTACAATGCCTGCCGTGAGAGGTGAAGTTTGGGCTCCTGTGGACCAAACAGAGTCCGGCGGCGGGGAAAAGGTAAGTGGGGGCCCCTCTGGAACTTGGTTCTATTGAGGGGACCCCCAAGCCTAATGTCTTTCTGCCTGTTACCTAGACGGTATTCCCGCTAATAGCTGTATATGCCTACAAAACTACTAATCCTAGAAATGTTTTTTTTTTCATAGAGGAAGTTTTGAAAAAAAAAAAAGACAAGGTGTGTTTGTCCACTAGAGGCTGCTGTGGAACGTTTTTTTTTTTCCTGGGACTATTCCTTCCATGGTAAAAGTCCAGGCAGATGGTGGGCTCTCTGTAAGGGAAGCTGCATCCTTCTGTCATGTTGCCTAAAGGTCCCTTCTATCCCTGGGTCCTGGTTGAAGCAGGGACCCTGGCTCCTCTCCCTGGATAGCGCCGATAGCGCACTCGTGCACGCGCGCACATGCTTTCTTTTATGAAACTGGCCACAAAAAGGGGCGGAGCCTGGCGGAAGACGCGCTCTGCGCGCCGAGCGCTCCTGCGCATGTGCGGGCGTCCCAGCAAGGTAAAAGGTCTCAGTCCGAACTACTAGCTGTGGAGAACAGAGCATATAAAGAGGCTGGTAGCATGTTATAGCAGGCTTACAGCGGGCGGTTGATACAGGCATCCCCTAGAAAGGCGCATTGGTAGACACCCACTGATGCACATAGCAGCAAATTGCATTAGACTATTTCAGTAAGGGGTGTATTGCGGCTGGAATACCTCAGTTTTGACTAAGGAATATGCCGCCTAAGAAACTCCGGGATATACCACTCGGGAGGTGTAGGGGGGTCTCCATCGGGCTCTGAGGATCTAGAGCAGTCATCTGCACCTTCCTCCCCTGAGAAATCAGAGGTTAGTACCCATAAGGAACCCCCGGGAGTGCCAGGTACTGCGGCTGTCCTCAGTCCACCTGCTCCTGTTTATATAACAGAGGAGGTTTTTGCCTCAACTCTGGGAGGATTGGAGCAAAGATTGGCAGCATTGATCGCTTCTTCTCTACAGGAAAGAAAGCGCGCCAGATCTCCGTCACCTCCATCAGAGTACCTGTTGGCAGAGCAACAGTCCCAGGAAGGGATTGACCCACCTGAAGGGGATCAGGATGAGGTTGACTCTGTTTTTGAGGAATCGACAGTAGAAGAACCATTTTTAGCATCACAAACTGAAAGATTGTGGGTTCAGACCCTAACTAACATGGTTCGATCAGCATTTAAAATGCCTCTTGTTGAACCATCAACTACTTCTGTCTCCTCATTGGGGTCATTAAAAGCTCCCCAGACTAATTGTTCCTTTCCATTTCATCCGTTACTGGAAGGACTCATATATCAGGACTGGGAACACCCTGATAAACTATTTGTTCCACCTAAAAGATTTCTGGTGATCTATCCCATGGAGGATAAGTTCACCCAAAGATGGAGTGTTCCTACGGTGGACGCAGCCATCTCTTCTGTGAACAAATCACTGACATGTCCAGTAGATAATGTGCAAATGTTCAAGGATCCAATAGGCAAAAAAATTGCAGTCTTTGTTAAAATCTGCTTTTTCCACAGCAGGGGCTGTTACACAGCCAGCGGTGGCAGCCATTGGGGTTTGCCAAGCTTTGAAGAATCAGATGAAACTGGTCTTAAGGGATTTGCCAGACCAGCAGGCCCAGGCTCTGGCTGATCTGCCTAGAGCGTTATGCTTTGCGGTTGACACCATCAAGGATTCGATCCATCAGGCCTCCCGCCTTACGCTGTCTTTGGTACATATGCGTAGGCTTCTGTGGCTCAAGAACTGGTCTGCTGAGGCTCCCTGTAAGAAGCTCCTAGTTAGCTTCCCATTTCATGGGGAATGCCTATTTGGCGAAGACCTGGATAAGTATATCCAGAAGATTTCCAGTGGTAAAAGTACTCTCTTACCGGTTAAAAAGAGGTCTAGAGGTCCATCTTTTAAAAGGACTACCTCTCCAATCCCTGGGACATCGGCTGCTAAGCAGTTCCGACGGCCTCCTCGGTCAAATTCCGGAGGTAAAATTCAGGGACAGTCACAGGGTAACAAGAAACCCTGGATCCGAAGAGGTACTAAACCAGCCTCCAAGTCTAGCCTATGAAGAGCTGCCCCCACTCAAACGGGTGGGGGGAAGACTTCAGTTGTTCGCAGAGACCTGGCGGGAGACGATCAGAGACAGATGGGTGCTCTCCGCAGTAACTCTGGGTTACAAATTGGAGTTGAGTCTCCTCCTTCCCATTTTATGTGGTCAGGCATGCCAAAAGATCCTCTGAAAAGAGGGCCTCTCCTGTTGGCGTTAGAACAACTATTGCTCCAAGGAGTAATTTTGGAGGTTCCTAATGGAAGAGTGGGGTTTGGGTTTCTCCTCGAACCTTTTCACGGTCCCGAAACCAAACGGGGACGTAAGACCCATATTGGATCTAAAGGGTCTAAACAAATTCCTGAACATTTGATCTTTTCGGATGGAGTCGATCCGGTCGGTAGCCGCTGCCCTACAAGGGGAGGAATGGTTAGCCTCGATCGACATCAAAGATGCTTACTTGCATGTTCCCATCTTTCCAGGTCATCAAAGATTTCTGCGCTTTGCAGTAGAAGGGCGCCATTTTCAGTTCAGAGCCTTACCCTTTGGTCTGGCCACAGCACCACGGGTGTTCACAAAAATTCTGGCCCCACTGTTGGCCGATCTAAGAACACGAGGTGTAACGATAATGGCATACCTAGATGACCTGTTGTTGATGGACCACTCAGTTGCCAGACTAGAAGTGGTAATTCTCGATACGATCGAGTATCTGGAATCTCACGGTTGGATCATCAACCTGGACAAGTCAGCCCTACAGCCAGTCAAAAGTCTGGTATATTTGGGGCTACGGCTGGATTCAGACCAGAGGGAGATTTTCTTACCTCTAGACAAAGTATCCACTTTGAGGGACTTGGTCCGTCTGCTTTGTGCAAAAAGACAGCCGTCCATACGCCTATGCATAAGGCTGCTGGGAAAGATGGTAGCATCATTCGAAGCTGTGCCATACGCCCAATTCCACTCAAGGAATTTGCAGAGGGCCATACTGTCAGCCTGGAACAGAAAAGTTCAGGCTCTAGACTTCCCGATGTCCTTATCCCCTTCCGTTCGGAAGAGTCTCTGCTGGTGGTTGGTCCCCCAGAGTCTCCAGAAGGGAAAATCCTTCAGTCCGATCTCCTGGAAGGTGGTCACTACAGATGCCAGCCTTATAGGCTGGGGGGCAGTACTGGAGCAATGGTCTCTCCAGGGCAGATGGTCAGATACAGAAAAGACCCTGCCCATCAATCTCTTAGAGATACGAGCAGCCCGGTATGCCCTAGTAGCATGGACATCCAAACTCCTAGGGTCCCCTGTCAGAATTCAATCAGACAATGCCACGGCAGTGGCATATATCAATCATCAAGGGGGCACCAGGAGTCGTGCAGCCCAGAGGGAAGTAAGTCACATCCTGGAATGGGCAGAAAAGCATGTCCCATGCATATCAGCTGTCTTCATTCCAGGGGTGGAGAATCGGAAGGCGGACTTTCTGAGTCGCCAACAGTTATGCCCAGGGGAATGGTCCCTTCATCCCGAGGTCTTCCGAGCAATATGTCAGCGGTGGGGAACACCGGATGTAGATCTGCTAGCATCCAGATTCAACGCAGAGGTGGACAGATTTGTCTCCCGGACAAGGGATCCCCTCGCTTGCGGCTCGGATGCTCTGGTGTTCCCTTGGGATCAGTTCAAACTGATATATGCTTTCCCTCCGCTGCAATTGTTGCCTCGACTTCTTCGCAGTCAGGTTGGAGAAGAAGCCGGTGATCCTGGTGGCTCCAGCGTGGCCCCGAAGGGCCTGGTACGCGGAGATCATAAAAATGTCTGTGGGGAGTCCTTGGACCCTTCCACGTCGTCCGGACCTGCTTTCGCAAGGACCGATATACCACCCTTCCTTACTAACTCTAGGTTTAACGGCCTGGCTATTGAATCCCACATCCTAAAAAAGAGAGGTCTCTCTAACTCTGTGGTATCAACTATAATCAATGCCAGGAAGCCTGTATCCAGGCAGATCTACTATAGAGTTTGGAAGGCGTACATCGCCTGGTGCGGGGCCAGAAAATGGCATCCACGCAAGTACGTTATAGGCAGAATTCTGGACTTCCTGCAGGGGGCTGTAGACAGGAAGTTTGCCTTAAGTACTATCAAAGGTCAGGTTTCAGCCTTGTCAATACTATTTCAAAGGCCCCTGGCTATGCATTCACTTGTCAAATCCTTTGTACAAGGGGTGACTCGTATTATTCCACTGGTTAAAGCTCCCATATGCCCATGGGATCTAAATTTGGTTCTATCGGTTCTGCAAAAGCAGCCATTTGAACCTTTGCGGCACATTTCCTTGGTTCTACTCACCAGGAAATTGATTTTTTTTTAGTAGCCATATGTTCGGCTAGAAGAGTGTTGGAATTAGCCGCCATGTCCTGTAAACGGCCATATCTAGTCATTTATAAGGACAGAGTAGTGTTACGTCCTCATCCAGCCTTTCTTCCTAAGGTGGTATTGAGGTTTTATTTGAACCAAGATGTGGTTCTTCCTTTTTTCCCCAAACCGAGCTCGGTAGAGGAAAAGTTATTACATTCCTTGGATGTAGTAAGAGCAGTTAAAGCTTATCTAAAAGCCACTGCTCAGATTCGTAGAACGGATACTTTGTTCTGCCGGAAGGCCCCAGAAAGGGCCAGGCAGCGTCAAAATCTACTTTAGCCAAGTGGATTCGACAGGTCTAAATGCAAGCCTGTGGCTTGAAAAGGAGACCGCCTCCGTTCAAAGTTAGGGCGCACTCCACGAGAGCAGTTGGAACTTCATGGGCAGTGCATCACCAGGCCTCCCTGGCTCAAATCTGTAAGGCCGCAACATGGTCTTCAGTACACACGTTTACTAGGTTCTACCAGGTGGACGTTAGAAGTCAGGAGGATATCGCCTTTGGGCGCAGTGTGTTGCAGGCCGCAAAAGATCCTGATGGCGCCCAGCTTATGTATGGTGTATCCCCCCCTTATTTGGCATTGCTTTGGGACGTCCCACATAGTAATGACTATGTCGCTCTGTGTCCCGTGATGTACGAAAAAGAAAAAGGGATTTTTATAACAGCTTACCTGTAAAATCCTTTTCTTGGAGTACATCACGGGACGCAGAGCTCCCACCCCTCTTTTTGGGGACACGTATTGCTTTGCTACAAAACTGAGGTACTCCCGGATGGGAGGGGCTTATATAGGGGAGGGTACTTCCTGTTTGGAAGTTGCCAGTGCCAGCACCTGAAGGTAATCTATATAATCCCACATAGTAATGACTATGTCGCTCTGTGTCCCGTGATATACTCCAAGAAAAGGATTTTACAGGTAAGCTGTTATAAAAATCCCTTTTTTTTTTTTCTTGGGAGCCTCGGCTGCTGGCTTTCTCGTCCACCTCGCTTGCTGGGCGACGAATTTTGAAGCGCTGGCACCATTTTTCTGGGGTCTATGCCTTGCGTTGTATTTACCATTGGCGGCCATTTTGCAGTGGTCGCTCCATGCTGCAAACGGGGGGCCATTTTCTTGTGGTCCGCGCGCTTTCTCTGCGGTTCCCATGGGCACTGTTTAGGCAGTCCTGAAGTCCTTGTTGCCAAGGTGGAAGAGGCGTGCGAGCGGTAGAGGGTTGCTAAGCGCTCCCTCCCCCCGCCATTGCCTGGGTAATTGCTCTGACTCAGACCTGGTTCTGATATGTCAGAGGCTGACAAGGACCTTCCCTGTGTGGAGGACCCCTCGTCCGGGCCACCTTAAGACAGCATTACTGCTGTGAGGGACACTCAAGCTGGAAGATACAGCTGGGACTTCCACAGCAGTGTCTGTCCTTTCTTTGGTTCGCACAAACGGACCCGCTATGTTTAGGGTTTTCCTTACATAGTTAAAGACCGGTCGCAAAGGCCCCTTGCAGTCCCTTAGCGCACCCCGGTCTCTCGGTTAAAATAAGTAACCTCTATCCCGGGGACCCCATTGATAGGTCTGAAGCGGTGAGCCGCTCCGTGTTCACCATGCTGGAGCATTGTGGCTGCTACATGGGTGTCCCGGACACTCTCGGAGTGGGCAAATAATGTGGCACCGCAGGGCAGCACAGCGGTGTGGTGGTTCCCACTCTCGCCTAGCAGCAAACACCTACCAGGAGTTGGCATGTTCTCCCTGTGTCTGCGTGGGTTTCCTCCGGGTACTCCGGTTTCCTCACACCAAAGTTAACTTTGGTGGAGATTCGGCGGTGCAGTCCCCTTAAGATCTCCAGGACCGCCGTATCTGCGGTGGTATGGCGCCCCTACTAATATGGGGACAATGCTGGTCTGTTGACTAAGCTTCCAGGAAAACTCTGGCAGTTTTACCTTTCTAAGGTGGGAGGCCTTTTGGTGCCTCACTGGACGACATCATGTAAGATGTCACTGGGGGGGGGGGGGGGTACTGTAAGCTGCGGCCCTCCATTCCCACACTGAGAGAGGTGTTTTGTCAGTCGGGGAGACCCTCCCAGGCGGAAAAGGTCTTGCTGGGGGACAGAAGCTTCCCTGGGTGCGCAATCTCACCTAACCAGCACTCAAGCCTGCTACGCAGGAAGTTTTGCCCCCACCCAACTCCAGAGTGGGGGGACGGCTTCGCAGAGTTGTAGCTCAGTGGCCTTCCCTGCTCTCCGACCAGGGGGACTGCGAGGCGTTCACCTCGGGGTACAAGATGGAGTTCCTTGTTCACCAAACAGATTTTTTCCCTCACAAGCTGCCTCTCCTTCCAGCTCGTTGGGCTGCCATGTGGGGTGATCTTAACCGTACCATTGCAGGACAGGTTTCAGGGTTTCTACTCCAATCTGTTGTGGTCCCAAAAAGGGACGGAGTCCGTCCAATCTTGGACCTATAGGCCCGCAATGTCTTTTTCTTGATTCGTTCGGTAAGGGTGGCGCTTCGTCCGTGGGACTTCTGCGTCCTTGGGTATCAGGGACGCATACCTGCATGCCTGCGTCAAGCATCAGGGGTTCCTGTGGTAGGCGAAGACCACTATCACTTGTGGCTCTTCCCTTTGGCCTAGCTTCGGCACCAAGAGTTTTCTCCTAGGTGCTTGCCCCGATTCTAACTTTGCTGGGACAGCGCTGCATTGCCATTGTGGGCTACTTGGACGCCCCTTTTTTTTTTTCTGGGAGCTGCTTCAGACTCAGAAATAGGAGGACGTGTCTATAGCCAGTCGGACTCTTCGGCAGTTTGGTGGATACTGAACCTCCAGAAGTCGGTGTTGGTACCGACTCTGAGCCTGGAGTTGATCCTAGACTCGGAGGCCAGAGTCTTTCTTCCCTGGGGAAGTTGCAGGCACTCCAATCGGTGGTGAGGTTGTTTACATCTCGCAAATGGTCGTCTCTCAGTTTTTTGCATGCAAGTCCTGGGCCTCATGGTAGCTTCTTCAAGGCAATACCATGTCCCCAATTCCGCGCTCAGGTCTTGCACACAGAGATCATCAAAAAATTATACAGATCTCCGTTGTGTCTGGATCATCAGATTCGGATAAGCTGTTTTATCAGGTCCTCTCTGAGTTGGTGGCTGAGATTCCCGGCTCTTCGGTCGGGGAAGTCGTTCCTCCCTTTTCATGGACTGTGATCACGACTATCACCTATTTGTCCGGTTGGGGGGGGGGGGGGTCTGGGGGTTCAGGTGGTCCAGGGCCGCCTGACTCCGTCCGAATCCCGACTGCCGATCAATGTTACAGAACTCCGGGCGATCAGGCTGTGCCTTTTCCAGGTGGTCTCAGAGACTAATAGGGCGTCCCGTCTGACAACGCCACGGCTGTGGCATACGTCAATCGTCCAGGAGGATCAAGAAGCTCGGCTGCAACGTCTGAGGTCGCTCATATCCTGCGGTGGGCTTATAAGTTCGTGCCGGCCCTGCCTGCAGTTTACATTCCAGCGTGGAAAACCGACAGCTGAACTATTAAGTTGCCAGATGCTGGACCTCGGGACATGGTCGTTTCATCCGGAGGTGTGTTTTTTTTTTTTTTTCTCTTCAACTCCTTTATCGGAGATGGGACACGCCAAACTTGGATCTCCTGGTCTCTTGTCTCAATCGCAAGTGTCGAGGTTCGTGGCCAGGTCCAGAGATCCCTGGGCAGTCGCGTCAGAAGCTTTGGTGGCCCCGTGGGGTCAGCTCGGCTAATTTATGCCTTTCAACGTCTACTCCGCAGAGTAGAGTCCGAAGGAATTCCGGTGATTTTTATTCACCCCAGATTGGCCCAGGCGTCCCTGGTTTGCCGTCCTTGTGTGACTGGTGGCGGATATGCCTTGACGTCTGCCAATGGGGGGGGACCTTCTCTCGCATGGTCCCATTCTTCATCCTGCTTTGCAGTCGCTGGCTTTAGTGGCATGGCTATTGAATGCCAGCTACTGGGGGACACAGAGGCCTGTCGGATTCAGTCATTTCAACCATGTTGAGAGCATGGAAATCTTCTTCTGTGAAGATCTACCATCGCACATGGAGAGCCTACATCTCTGTGGGAGTCGATGAACTGGTGTCCACGGACTTATTCGGTCTCCAGGATCCTGCTGTTTTTTTACAGCACGGAATGTATCAGAAACTTGCCTTAAGCACTATTAAGGGACAGATTTCAGCCTTAGCTGATTCTCTTCAGCGACTCCTGGTGTCTCATTCACTAGTAAGTACGTTTGCGCAAGGGGTCCGACATGTGGCTCCTCTGGTGCGACCACCACTACCTCCGTGGGTTTTGAATATGGTGCTCTCGGCACTTCAGAAATCTCATTTTGAGGCCATTAGGGAAATTCCTCTTGTCCCTCTCAGAAGGTGGACTTCCTAGTAGCCATCACATCTGTTAGGAGGGTTTCTGACTTGGCCTTGTCTTGCAAGTCCCCATATTTGGTCCTCCAATGGGACAAAGCAGTGCTACGCCCTCAGCTTTCCTTTTTCTTCCGAAGATGGTTTTCGGCCTTTCACCTGAATGAGGACATGGTACTTCCATCGTTGTGTCCTCGGCCATCGCATTCCAAGGAGATTGCGCTACTTTCTTTAGACGTGGTACGTGCCCTGCGGGTGTACTTGTTTGTATCGGCTTCGTTCAGGTGGTCTGACTCGCTGTTTCTGTCGGTGTCTGGTCCGCAGAAGGGCCTGGCGGTCTCGTCGGCCACCATTTCTCAATGGATCGGGCGGACCGTCATCCAGGCCTATGCCCTTTACAGGGCGGGCGCCTCTTTCCCGTTGCGGCGCATTCGACCAGGGCTTTTTGGTGCCTCTTGGGCCTCTTGACATCAAGCATTGGTATCACTGGGGTGTAAGGCGGCGACCTGGTCGTCCGTTCACGTTTTTTCACAATTTTGCAAGGTTGATGTGAATGCATCTTCGGATGCTAGTTCGGCCGCAAAGTTTTTGCAGACGGCTGTTTAGGTTACAATCCCTCCGTTGAGGAGCTCTGCTCGTTGTGGGTGAAAATGTTTTTGTTTGCTGTGCCCACCCCTCGTTGTTTTTTAAACTGCTTAGGGACGTTCCAACTGTCACGAATTTGAGCTGTGTCCGTCCATGGACGAAAAGAGAAAATAGGATTTTTGTACTCGCCGCAAAATCCTTTTCTCTGTCGTCCATGGACGGACACAAACCCCCCCCCCCCCCCTTCTTTATAGGTTTGTATTGCTTGTTACGAACTGAGGCTGCATGCTGCAGGGCGGAGGGTTATGTCTGGAGGGACCGCCCCCTGGGTGGGGCTGTTCAACTCTGTTAAAGTAACATGGATTGAAATATCTAACATGTCTGCCTAGTCCTCCTATGAACAGGAACATAACCCAACTGTCAAGACTTAAGAAGGCTGTGTCTGTCCATGGACGACAGAGAAAAAGGATTTTACGGTGAGTACAAAAAATCAAATTTTTTTTACTTTTTGCTAAAATAAATATCCCAATTTTTTTTTTTCTCAGTTTAGGCCGATACGTATTCTTCTACATATTTTTGGTTAAAGCAATAAGCATATAGTGATTGGTTTGCGCAAAAGTTATAGCGCCTACAAAATAGGAGATAGAATTATGACATTTTTGTATTTTCTTTTTTACTAGTAATGGCGGTTATCTGCTATTTTTGTCAGGACTGCAATATTACGGCAGACAGATCGGACACTTTTGACACATTTTTGGGACCATTCACATTTATACAGCGAACATTGCTATAAATATGCACTGATTACTGTATACATGTGACTGGCAGAGAAGGGGTTAACACTAGGGGGCGAGGAAGGGGTTAAATGTGTTCCCTAGGAGTGATTCTTGCTCTGGGGGGAGGGGACTGACTGGGGGAGGTCACCGATCTGTGTCCCTATGTACAAGGGACACAGCATCGGTCTCCTCTCCATGACAGGACATGGATCTCTGTGTTTACGCACAGAAATCCACGTCCTTGGCTGTGTACCGGCCGATTGCGGGTACCTGGTGAACATCGCGGCTGCCAGGCACGCGCATCGGTACCTCAGTGATGCGGCGCTCGCGCACCCCCCAGTGGCCGGAGGAGGCGAGGCGTCAATATACGGCCTCCCGGGCTCCAAGAAGTTAATTGGGTCTGGTCACAGGTGTATTTTCAAAGTAATATGAGCAGGATATGTATTCACCTCCTCTTTTACTGTATATAAGCCTGTAGTCTTTCAATAAAGATTGTGATTCCTGCTTGAACCTTAACACGGATCTTCGTCTCGTATTTGGGGGAGAATTTTTCGTATGGGGTTTTATTCGGGTGGTTGGAGTTTATGGTAGCTGCCTTGTGTTCGGGAATGGAATACCCTAAACGACTTTAAACCCTCATACACGGGGTGTCGTTACAGCAGCAAACAGTTGGAGCTGCTGGTGCCTCTGGAGTCCCACGGACATCAAGGTGTTGAGTCCTGCAACTGTGAAGAAACATTCCATTCGGCCACCACTAACCAATGCTCAAAAGCAGAAATGGCTGCATTGGGCAGAAAAATACATGAAGACTAATTTTCAAACAGTCCTGTTCACTGATGAGTGCTGTACAACTCTGGATGGTCCAGATGGATGGAGTAGTCAATGGTTGGACGGCAACCCTGTTCCAACAAGGCTGCAACGTCAGCAAAGCGGTGGTTGAGTCTTGTTTTGGGCCGGAATCATGGGCAGAGAGCTGGTCTGCCCCTTTAAGGTCCCCGAAGGTGTAAAGATGACCTCTGCAAAGTATGTGGAGTACATGACTGACCACTTCCTTCCCTGGTACAGAAGGAAGAACTATGCTTTCCGTAATAAAATCATCTTCATGCATGACATTGCACCATCTCATGCTGCAAAGAATACCTCTGGATCAAGGTCATAGTGTGGCATCCATCCTCCCCTGACCTTAATCCTATTGAGAACCTTTGGAGCTTTCTCAAGCAAAAGATCTATGAGGGTGGGAGGCAGTTTACATCCAAACAGCAGCTCTGGGAGGTTATTCTGACATCTTGCAAACCAAATTCAAGTCGAAACTGTCCAAAAACTCACAAGTTCAATGGATGCAAGACTGAAGCTGCTATCAAATAAGGGGTCCTATGGTAAAATGTAACGTGACCTGTTAAAATGTTCAAAGTTTGATTGAGAATAGCTTTTGATTTCAGTAAATATGCTGCAAACACAACAAATGACAATTTTCAGTTCTTTACAACCTTATAAAGTGTTTTGAAACTTACTGTGCGTAATAATTTGGAACAGTGCATTGTAAGTTTTTTTTTATTTTAAAAATAAATAAAAGGTTTATAATATTTGAATTGTACTCTTAATAGTTGATAACATGAGAATTATGCTGACTGTTGACATCAATTATTTTGGTAAATATAATTGGCATAATAATTTGGAACATGCGCTTGCAATTTTTTTTACCAAAAATATGTAGAATAAACTGAGGAAAAATAGTTAAAAAAAAAAAAAAAATGTGGAATATTTATTATAGTAAAAGATAAAGTCCTGCTCCAAACTCCTCACAAAAACACCTGCTAGGGGAGGGGACAGATCAGCTGAAGCTGTAATGAAGTCACCAAAAAAAAAAGACTGCTCCAAATCGCACTGATATAAACAGTACTGCGATTTTAGGTCGGTTTACATAGCACTCTGGATGTTAAATCGACCTGAAATTGCAAAAAAGTAATACAAAAACCTTTTGGAAATCGCTAGTGTCTTGTGTCGCACAAATGAAAACATTTCCATTGAAATCCATGGGGTGCGACTTCAGGTACGATTTTGAAATCGCATGTCGCACCTGAAATCGTACCAGTGTGAACCAGGGCAGGGCTTAAACAGTCTGACAGGAAAAAGGTTGGAGTAAGAAACGGGACAGCTCAAGGTGTGGAGGGAGGTCCAGGCACAAACGTGATACGATTCACTGCTCCGATTCTCAAACAGACACAGCCTTTCTGGATAGTCTCCCTTGCTTGGGACTAGCAGCCAGAATAGTGCTCTAACCTGACCCAAGGTCTCTCTGCCACCGACCTGGTGAACTTGGCCTCTGCCACCGACCTGGTGAACTTGGCCTCTGCCACCGACCTGGTGAACTTGGCCTCTGCCACCGACCTGGTGAACTTGGCCTCTGCCACCGACCTGGTGAACTTGGCCTCTGCCACCGACCTGGTGAGCTTGGCCTCTGCCACCGACCTGGTGAGCTTGGCCTCTGCCACCGACCTGGTGAGCTTGGCCTCTGCCACCGACCTGGTGAGCTTGGCCTCTGCCACCGACCTGGTGAACTTGGCCTCTGCCACCGACCTGGTGAACTTGGCCTCTGCCACCGACCTGGTGAACTTGGCCTCTGCCACGGAGAAGACATCCCTCCAGAGAGTTACAGGGGACCCTTCCTTCACTGACTTCTGCATCAGTCCTTAGGAATGGTTCCTCCCCCGGCCTCCTCATCTAAGATACGTGTCCCCTCACAAGGCGGCACCCTGAGATTCCTAGATCCTTGGTGGGCTCCAGCGGAAGGTGCTGGGCCCAGGCCTTTGCTGCAGTCCCAGGGCTAAAGGTGCCTGGGACTGATTCACCGACCTCTGCCCCTGGGCCAAAGGTTCCCAGGGTGGACAGGAACACACCCCAATCCTGAGATGGAAGACTAGAACCCCCAAGCAGGCAGCGTCTGCCCCTTTTATCTCCTCTCCCAGCATGCACAGCAGGTAGACCACACCCACTGCATGGTCGCTGAGAGGACACACAAGGCACAGCACTGTATCAGCAGTTCAACCCTAGCCTACTATGGCAGGGCCACCTGTAGGCCACAGGGAACTGTACACTGATACTCTCCCTGCGGACAAAATGGTTGCAAGAACCCTGACAATTAGGGTGTTTGAGTACCTCTTAAACACTTCCCCTAAATTTAGCACCCCGCTACACATCTTAAGCCAAAGCTGCACAGTTTGCATTTATCTACAGCCACTCTTATCTGCATAGACAGTTTTTTTTTTTTTCTTTGGTCAAGTTGAACCAACCCTCTACTGTAACAAAAAAGCTTTTATGTAAAGTTAAATATTTTCAAGTTGTATATTTTTTTTTCTAACAGTTCCACCTAGTGTGTCCTATGTTCCACCTCCTCCACCTGAAGATGAAGCTGATATTTTTAAACATTACCAGACCGGAATTAACTTTGACAAATATGATGACATTGTGGTTGAGGTGTCTGGAAATGATGTTCCACCAGCAATACTGGTTTGTCTTGAGAATTTTTTTTTTATTTTTTTTTTGTGGTTTATGAAATTGTCATTGCTATTAAAATTACATTGTAACTTTATTTTTAAAGCGCACCTGTCCCCTCATGCAAAAGAACATGCACGCATGGGAGGTGTTGCTGCAAATGTCAGTTGGACAGCTTGGTCTGTTAAAGGAAGTAAAAAGATAAGACTTGCTGCCAGGTGGAAATAATGGGGGGGGGGGGGATAGAAGAGACACCCAATGCAGCCACCACATCTAAGAATTTGTAAATTGCAATACATTTTTGCTTATTTAACCAGTTCCTGCCCGCGCTATTGCTGAAAGACGGCTACGGTGCATGCTTGCAATGCCGGCAGGGTGTCACCGGACGTGCTCACGCTGCCTGCGGCGCACTCCGTGTCGCTGAGTGCTTTGGACTCGGCTAATCAGATTTGGGTAAAGGGCCAATCACAGCCCTTTACCACATCATCATCTGTCAGCCCTCTGTATAGCCTTTCATTAAAACAGCTGACAGCCGCGGGAGAGAAACGGCTAACTGCTGTTTTATTGAAAGGCCATACAGGGGGATCGGTGGTTATAAATGCCGCACAGATCACCTGTGAGGTTGCAACCCCGCTACACATTTGCACGTGCAAATGCACTGATACTAGTATCGGTGCAGGCCCTAGGTCTGACTGAGAGGAGGATCACTCATACTTAGACTAAGTAGAAGTCTGGGTGCAAGCGTGGAGAGCTGTAGGCCGGCTGGGAGGATGTGCCCAGTAGGCAAGTGGTAAATACCAGTTCAAGATGCAAATTTATACTTTTTTACTTGCTTTAAAATGTGCTTGAACATGTGTTTGTTGAAGTAAAGGGAAAGTTGTCGGAATGAAGACTATATAGGTGTGAATAAGCCCTAGGAGATTATGACATTTTTTTTTTTCCTGCATATTTGCCTGTGTAACAACTTTATCTTTGTAGACATTTGAAGAAGCAAATCTTTGTGGCACGCTAGCAAAAAATGTGTGCAAAGCTGGATATGTGAAATTGACTCCTATACAAAAACACAGTATTCCTATTATCATAGCTGGTCGTGATTTAATGGCTTGTGCACAGACTGGATCTGGAAAAACGGTATTTGCTTTTTAACATGCTGCATAATGGTTGATTTCTTGTCATTGAATAACATGATTTTTTTTTTTAGGTTAACCCTTTTGTGACCAATGGATGTATTTTTGTTCCTCATTAAAAAATTTATCTTGTGCAATATTTTTCCAGGCTGCTTTTCTTTTGCCAATTTTGACTCACTTGATGGTTAAAGGCGTTGAGTCTAGTGCGTTTCAAGCATTAAAAGAGCCAGAAGCAATTATTGTCGCTCCTACAAGAGAACTGATTAATCAGATCTATCTAGATGCTCGTAAATTTGCATATGGGTAGGTATCTTTGCCTTTGAGACATGGTTTATTGCTTTCTTGTGTAGATATTAAATGTGGGGATTAGCAAGTTAGGTCAGATAAATAATGCACTCAAAATTATATCTGCTAAAGTAGTTTAGTGACACAAAGGACACAGGAGGAATTCATTGATTAATTATAGTGCGCTTTACTGATTTGGACACTGGCGTAAAGTTTTGGGACAGTCCAGTATAATCTTTCCTACTGCCAGCATGCCTCACCTTTTTTGCTAGCGACCAGGAGGATGCATTCCTTTATGCCGAGTACACGCGATAGTTTTTAATGTCATTTTCAAAAACGACGTTTTTCCCTACGTGATTTTTCTTGTTTCCTCTCAAGCCTGTCTTGCATACACACGTTCATTAAAAAATCCGCTCGAGCAAACGGCAGTGACGTACAACGGCACTATAAAGGGAAAGTTCAATTCTTATGGCGCCACCCTTCATGTTAGTAAAGTTGAGCGGCGATTCGCGCTTTTCAGCCTTGTGCTTTTCAGTCAGTTACAGCTTGACGAATGTTCTATCTCCCTTATAAACGCTAGTTTTACCAGAACGAGCGCTCCCGTCTCATACTTGATTCTGAGCATGCATGTTTTTTTCCCCCCTCGTAAAAGCATACACACTACCGTTTTTCACGTCGTTAAAAAAAACCGACGTGAAAAAATAGAGCAGGTTCTTATTTTTTTTAGGTCTTTTTCAACATCGTTAAAAATGCTCTGGATCCTACACGCGAACGTTTTTAATGCCCAATTTAAAAAATGGCATTTTTAACGTCGTGAAAAACGGTTTTGTGTATGCGGCATTACTCTTTACAACCCTTTTTCTTGCTGTGTTTTTTTTTCTTCATTTATGCGGTTTCAACAAGTCTCTACTTGGCAGCTATCTGGGTCAGCATATCCTCACAATAGCCTTGGAGAATGTATCTGGACTGCATGTGTAATGGTGGTTTAACCACAAAGGGGTTAATATAGATTCTACTACTGTTCCAAATTGTAAAGGTTAGATAACATTGCGTGCATGCTTGAAAGCAAGACTCCGACACATCCGTGCAGATCCGTTACTTCTGTATCTAATGATTTATTCCAGGCAGTATTAAACTTTTTACACACAGCATGAAACGTCACTATTATGTTAATGTAAGACTGCAAACCACATCTGATTGGCTGCAATACAAAAAGAGTACAGAAACGTGATGATTAAGCTGGGCTGTCCTCTGGTTCTATCTTCATATCCGCTTTCCAAAGATGTGTGAGAGAGGGAGGTATCCGCCATTTTCTGTCTTCTCCAGTCTTTTCGGTGTGAGGGGTTGTTATTAGAGCATGATTTGAGTAAGGAAGAATTACAGCAGTGGTGTACGTGAAAAAGCAATACAGACTTTATAGTAAAGATGCATAGAGAATAGACCTTTTCTAGTTTAACATTATGCTCATCACATTCCTTCACACATGATTGCAGGGCTTTGCCTAGAATGTTTCCTTAGGGCACTGGGCTCTGCTTCTGGTGCTTTTCAGGCCTTTAGGGGACACTTTGAATACCAATCAAAGCACCTCTCACTAAATAAAATGGTTACCTTTTACATACCTTTTTAAACATTTTCTTTGCATCAAAATTTATACCCCAAGTCACTTTTTTGGTGCTTCAAATACTCCATAGAAGGCTCGCTAACAGCACCTTCCGCATTTGAACAGTATTTAGAGATCGCTTTGCTTCTTATTAGAGGTATAAGATATCCCAGGATGCACTGGGAAACCAAGAATTGAACCAGATACACTATTGACTGTCCTTCCGGTTCATGTGTATATAATCTGGGAGTGTCTGATGCAGACATCACATCTGATCAGCATGGAGCAGCAGAAAAGTAGGGTCCAGAGCAGAGCATTTAACAGATGACACACATGGTGCGCAATGTGGAAACGCTGTAGCGGAAGGTGAGCGGGGACAGGGGAGAATCGGCAGAGTTGGGGATCCAGGGCAGGAGAAACCAGCAGATGCCAAACGTGGTGTGCAGCATGGGAGGAATATAGCGGGGGCAGGGACTGGAGAGGGAGTAAAGCTGGCAAACCAGAGAAGAGCTGGTTGGGGGGGGGATTAGCAGATCTGTAGTTTACTACTGAGCGGATGGATCAGCAGAGTTTGGGGTTCTACTGAGTGGGGCATCAGAAGAGATGGGGGTACTACTTAACAAGGGTACTAATGAGCCTGAGTGTCTGCTCAGCGGGGGTACTAATCTGAAAGGATATGCTGAATGGGGGTATTACTGAGTTAGGGCGGCTAATAAGCCGGATTTCTACTAACCACTTTTAAAACAATTAAAAAGCATGGGCATTTGCTAAGCTTTAAAAAAGCATCAATAATGCATGTTGAAGTGGGTAGGTGCTTTAAAGTGATTGTAAACCCACTTATGCAACTTGCACCTGCAGGTAACCCTAGATTAAGGCTTACCTGTAGGTGCAAGAAATATCTCCTAAACCTACACGGTTTAGTAGATATTTGCAAAAAAGACATGCGCCGATGTCTATGGCGCATGCACGCCGTAGACAACGGTGCATTCAGTTAGAATCCCATTCACAAATCCGGATTTGACGGCTCCCGCGCGCATGCACGGAGTGACGTCTTTGCCGCTTGGGCCAATCACAGCGCCGGAGAGGCGATACCCGGAAGTAACCTGTGTCTGGAGCGATGGCTGAAGGGGGAGACGAGGACGGCTTCAGGGGCCCCGATCTAAGGTAAGTAATGCATAATGAGCTAGTATACTAGTTATACTAGCGCATTATGGTTTTGTCTCGCAGGTGGTTGTGTAAAAAAAAAGGTGTTTTCAACCACTTTAAAGTGGTTGTAAACTCACGAAAAAAAACCTGCAAGACAAAGGCATAATGAGCTAGTATGCTCTGCCCGGCGACATGTCTCTCAATGTTTCCGGGTAACTCCAGGTCCTGGCGCTGTGATTGGCCAGAGTTGCGATGACATCACTCCCGTGCAAGAGCCGTAGGTAAGCACATTAGCTAAAGCACAGCGCAAACGAGCCAGTACTTCAGTGCCGATGACGTCGGCACCTGCTGATACAGTGGATATCTCCTAAACTGGAGATATCCACACTGATGGATCAGAGCCGCAATCGGGCTCAAGCAGGATGTCTGCTACTGCTCCTAATTATGAAATGTGGATGGACGTGCACGTTGGAAGTAATTGCAGCTCAGTTCAATCACTTCCTCATCTGTTTATTACAGGACGTTGCCCAATCTTTTATAAACAAAGAATAGAGTATACGTCACTACTATGTAAATGTGGTCCGTCTAAAAGCACATCTTAATTGGCTGAAATACAAGAAGAATGCAGGCACTTGAAGCTTGTTATCTCTTCACGTCCTCATTCCTCCAGAGTGTAGTCAGCAAGATGCAGTAGCCATCTTTAGCTCCGAAGCTAAATACTATATAATAAGTAAGGAGGTGCATAGAAACATGTATACACGCAAGAAAATAGTCATTTTCTGATTATCATTATGTTCATTACATTCCTTCACAACGGTAGCTACAGGTAAGCCTTATTATAGGCTTACCTGTAGTGAAAAGTGGTCTGTAAGGGTTTACAAGCACTTTAATGTGTGTTTAAAAATCAAAGCAAGTGTAAATGAGCCTTTGTATACTGTTTGGTTAGCCATTGAGCTCTTTTTGATTTAGGGCCAGTTCACACCAGGCGCAGTTCCGTTCAGTTCCGTGTGCTTTTTTTCTGCACAAAATGCATGCACAGTGTTTTCCATGTATTTCGTTGGCTCTAGTTCACACCATGCAGTCAGTTTCTGCACCAGGAACTGACTGCATGGTGTGAACTAGAGCCAACAAGAGCCATTGGAATACATGGAAAACACTGCATGCATTTTTAGTGCAGAAAAAATGCGCACAAAACTGTACAGAACTGCATCTGGTGTGAACTGGCCCTTAAATGCACACCTGAGGTTGTGCCAAAGCGCTATCCGTTTCTGAATACTTGAGCAGTTTGTGGGAGCTGAACATCAGCAGCTACCTACCTCCTAAGGCCCAAAGGGTTTAAAATTGCGCACACCTGTGGAATGGCGACAACCTACAATACATTAAATTATCCATAGATGACACTTTAAAAAGCATTTACAGGTTACTAGTTTTGAGTTACACAGCAAGTCTAGCGCTAGAATTATTGTTGTCACTGATGCTCACGATGATATCTCACATATGTGGTGCGATCACTGTTTACATGTGTGCTGCACTGTGGACGTTCACATTAGCTCAGGGAGATACGGGGCACAATAATTTATTTCCTTTTTTTTATTTATATTGTACTTTTTTTTTTTTTTTATATCAACTATATTGCTATCACAAGGGATGAACAACATCTCTTGTGATGGCATGGGCCATGACAGTTTTTTTTTTTTTGGAGAGATCTGGGGTCTATCTATCCTCTGGCCTCCAAAGCATGTGATCAAACAGATCTGTTTGATCAGATGCTTTCATGAGCCACTAACGCCTTGTTTACAACAAAGTCACTTCTGGTTTCTAACATCACACAGTTTGAGGAACAACATTCCTCTCACTGTGTCTGGGGAAGCCGCTGGTCACATCCTTACTGGGCTCCCCTATGGGACAACAGAGCCTGGCAAAGGCAGCCAGCCGTATGGGGGACCCTCTTCTGCCATCTGGAAAAGTAATCCTGCAGCTGTATAGTCTCTAGGATCACTTTTACCTGACAGGAATAAAGCTGCTGAGGATGTCATATGACATCCCATGGGTGGGAAGTGATTAAACCTCCTCTGCAATACAAATTTAATTTCTCTTATCATCCATGGACTGACACGGTGTCTCTTTACACTTTACACGTGGGTTATGTCCCTGCTTGCAGGAGAAGACCTAGGCAGCATGTGAGATGTTATACATACATTCTAAAAGCCAGAGCTGAACAGCCCCACCCAGGGGGCGGTCCCTCCGGACATAACCCTCCCACTACAGTCAGCAGACTTCAGTTTTTTTCTGCCCAGCAGAAGGAGAAGACGTGGCTCTCTCAGGAGCCAGTCTCCTGACCTATTTTTATTCCTTTTCTGGAATTCTTTTTTATTTTATTTTTGAGAATCTTCTATCAACTGTCGGCTGGGCAACAGGTTGGGTACAAGATATCCTCGTAGTCTTCCCTGTCCGACCATCGAGCGTGCTGATCCTCGCCTTGTGTGCGTGAGACTCAGTTCACGACAGGCCCCATGACTCCAGGGGTGGCCGGGTTTGCTTTCATGCTCCCACGGTCCTCTCAAGACTGAACAGTTCCTGACTGACTGTATCTTTCGCGGTGGACCGGGCCGACAGCTACTCAGTACTGCACTGTGATAGTCCTGTCAGAAACACACCAGTGGGTCCCTCAGGGGACGGGTAAGTAGTCTCTCCTGCCTGCAGGTGAGTACAAAAAGCTGTGTGTTTCTCTGTGGGGGATTTTCCCTGTCTCCCCCTGTATTTCATTGTCACGCTCTGTCACCATTGCTGGCGCTGTGCTGTGTGGGGTGCCTGGGGGTCACACTGTTCTTGGAGGGGCTAATGCTGGTCTGCAGATATGCTTGGGGCCTTTTTTTGTGTGTTTTGGGGCCTGAGCGCCGAGTGGCGCTGTGTGCTGTTTTTTTTCACTTTTGCTGAGTAATGGCGGCCATCTTGCCGTGGATCGCCTCAGTGAAGTGCGGCGGCCATTTTCTTGTAGCCTGCGCGCTCTTCAGCACTAGTTTTGGCCTCTAGCGCTGCTGTAACAGCGCGAATCTCCTCACAGCTCACCAGCGCTGACACAGCGCGGTACAGACAGCGGAACTGAGCGGTCCCTGGTCCGGTTTGGTGAGTCCCCTGGGCGCCCCCTCCTCAGTCAGCACAGCCTGTGGGTGGACTTTTTATCTGAGGAGTCTCAGAGGGGGGCAATATGGAGTCTCTGTCACCAGCTTCCCCTAAATGTCAGTGGACAACAGGCAGTGCTTCAGCACCTGCGGTCCCTAGGGACCAGTTGTGGGCAGTCCTGGAATCATTTCTGACCAGGATGGGAGCTGTGTGCAAGCGCAAGGGAGCAAAAAAGCGCCCTCCCCCCACTTTACTTCATGAGGGCAGTGCGCTGATTCAGATATGGGCCTAGCCACTACCGCTCAGGACCCTAGTTCTGAATGTATTGGATGGTTTTGAACAGGACATTCCTTATGAGGAAAACTCCAGTTCTGAGTCAGTAAATGACAGGGCGCTTGTTAGTGTACTCATGACTGCGGTGAGGGACACTCAAGCTAAAATGCTGCGGATGCAGAACCTCAGGCGGATACAGTCTCCTTTGGTTCTTTTAAGGCCAGGCCTTCTAAAGAGGTTTTTCCATATGTACTTTCTTTGACCAGCTCATTGATAAGGTCTGGGAAAAGCCGCAGAAGAATTTTTGTATGGTCCCGCGGCGTTTGTCTATCAGATACCCCTTGAAGATGCCCTACTTAAAAAGTGGGCTTCTCCCCCAGGGTTGACCCTCCAGTCGCCTGGTTGAACAAGGCCATCACTCTCCCGATGGAGGGGACTCCTGCATTTGAGGACCCCACTGACAGGAGGTCAGAAGTGGTGAGCAGAGCCATGTTTGCCTTGTTGGGATCTGCCCTACGGCCTGTGGTAGCGGCGACCCTTGTGTCTTAAACACTTACAGGTTGGGCAAAAATGTTGCACCTAGCTGTACAGGAGCATAATCTTCCTCCAGACACAGTTGCTCTGGCCCACCAACTGGTTCAGGGCCTGGTTTATGTGTGCGACGCCACGTTGGACGCGGCCCCTTTAATATCCAGGGCCTCTGTCTCGGCGGTGGTATTGCGTCTTATCTGGTTGAAGTGCTGGTCTGCTGACCTAGCCTTAGGAAGCTCCTGACAGATCTACCATTTAAAGGTGGTAGACCTTTCGGTGCTGCTCTGGATGACATCGTCATGGATGTCATGGGAGGTTAAAGCACTCTTCTTCCTTAGACTAGCAAGAGTGAGGAGGCCCGCCGAAAACAGGGGCCTTCCTTTCCAGCAAAACAGGGTTTTTTCGTCAGTCAGAGTCCACGGGTAGGCCCTCCCAGACTGACGGCAGTGCGGCTGGTGGGCACAAGTGCCCCTGGGTGCGTAAGCCGAACAAGCGGCTCCCAAGCCTGCCTCCGCGTGAAGTCTTGCCTCCGCCCGACTCTGGGGTGGGGGGACGACTTCGCAGGTCACGAATCGGTGGTCCTCCCGAATCTCCGACTGGTGGGTGTGCGAGGTGGTCACCTCAGGATACAGGATAGTATTCCGATCCTGGCCCCCAGACAGATTCTTTCCCTCGAATCTTCCTCTCCTTCCTACCTGTCGGGCAGCCCTCTTGGGGGCTGTACAGGATTTGATCAGGTCCGAAGTGATTGTGCCGGTTCCGTCACAGGAGAGTTTTCAGGGATTCTACTCGAATCTGTTTGTCGTCCCAAAAATAGGACGTGGTTCGACCTATCCTGGACCTCAAGGCCCTGAATGCCTTTGAGAAGGTGCAGAAATTCCGCATGGAATCCATTCGCACGGTGATCGCTACACTCCACCAAAGGGATTTTCTTCTGGCGTCCTTGGACTTCAAGGACGCCTACTTGCATGTTCCGATCTGCGCAAGTCACCAGAAGTTTCTGCGCTTGCGATCAGCGAAGTCCACTATCGATTGTGGCTCTTCCTTTCGGCCTAGCCTTGGCACCAAGGGTGTTCACCAAGGTGCTTGCTCCGGTTCTAGCCTTCTGTTACAGTGAGGTATTGCTGTCGTGGGCTATCTGGACGATCTTCTGCTAAGAGCAGAAAGTGGCTCAGACTTAGAGGAAAGGCGACTATCGTCAATTAGACCCTCAGGGACTTCGGGTGGTTCCTGAACATTCAGGAGTCAGTCCTGGTCCCGACTCAGTGTCTGGAGTATCTAGTTCTGATTCTAGACTCCTTGGAGGCAAAGGTATCCTACCTCTGGAGAAGTTGCTGACACTTCAGTCTGCGGTGCGGGTGCTGACATCCCGAAAATGGTTGTCAATCCGTTTTTTTGCATGAGTCCCGGGACTCGTGGTGGCCTCCTTCGTGGCCGTTCCGTATGCCCAATCACACACCAGGGCATTGCAGAAGGAGATCTTGTCCACCTGGGACAAATCCCCGTTGTCCTTGGATCTTCAGATCCAGGTGATTCACCTGGTC